>QEPC01015005.1:3189586-3205162 GCA_003113815.1 Sphenodon punctatus | reverse complement strand
GCCCCAGAGTGGCTCCTGCGGTCTGCCGGGGGTGCCTTCCTGGAGGTCCCCCGTGTTAAGCGGGGGGCCACAATGGAGAGGGCATTCTCGGTGGTGGGGCCGTGGCTGTGGAACTCCCTTCCGGAGGAAGCTCACCTGGCCCCTAGCCTGTTAACATTCCGGCGAAATTGTAAGACCTGGCTGTTCACCCAGGCCTTTGGGAGGGAGGGTGAGTAGGGGGGGGGGTTTAGTTCCCCCACCTATTTTTGAATTTTGGTTTTTAGACTGTATCTTAGCCCTGTTTTAATATTTTATAATATTTATGATAATTTTAAAGTGATTTTATTGTATTTAATGTTTGGAAGCCGCCCCGAGCTGCATGGCAGGAGGGGCGGGGTAGAAATTTATAAAATAAATAAATAAATAAATAAATTAACAGAGCAGAGGAGTGCAATGCAGTTGCACGATTTGTTCACTTGGCTCGCAAACTTAGAGCCAATGAGGGTCAAGAGAGATAAAAGAGCTATAGGCAGTCTAGAATGAATTATGCAGATGTTCCATTAATATTCTGTCCCCAGGTGCCACCAACAGTGAGATGATAAGAACTAGCATACTTATATTGATGACTACATTATTAGGGGGGGGTGACCGGGTTTAATTCTGCAATATTCTATGAGATCTGGTGGGCGAATGTAAATGGTTTTCTATGTCGTGGAGGGAACTGGTCGAAGTTGTTTCTGTAAAGGAAAGAGGAAACTATGGTTCTTTGTACTTTAAGATTATGCTTTTTCTTAGCTGTAACAATATAAGGTTTATATGCCATCGATGGAAATGTTTTAATGATATGTTTGTAAGTTTGGCCATGGCGTAAACTAGTGCCAGATTAATAATAAATTGAATTGAATTGACGAAATTGGTGTTGGGATTGTTATGGTGCTTACTTACACACAATGGCCAAACATGTGCTTAGGGTTTTTATTTGTTATGTCTAAAGACACCCACAAGGACAATTTTTGTGTTCCGGCTGAACACGTGGCCAACGTTGTATCCAATGATATCGCATGGCATGTTAGCAGGTACAAAGCATGTGTGCCTGCAACGTCTTAACTTTATTATTGTAAGCCCCTTGGGGCAGGGGCCTCTCTTCTTCATGACCGTTCAGTATCAGGCATGTTTCTGACACTATATAAATAAATAATAATAATAATAAATAAGCATGAGCCAAGCAACAGCAGGGAATAGCTTCAGTACAAGGAGAGACTCAACAGGAAAGGGCTCTTTAGCTTAGAGAAGAGACAACTAAGGGGGAATTGCCACAGTCCTACAACCTGATTACTGACGCTCCCTCTTCTGTACCTAAGCTAAGCACTCCTCCTACCCTGTACGTAAGCTAAGCACATGTACCTGTGAATTTTCAACTTCATCAACATATCCCTCTCTCTCTTTATGTTCCCTACTCCTTTTTCTCCTTTTCCTTGTTTATTCTAGATTGTAACCCTCTGGGGCAGGGAGGGACCTGTCTCTCATTAATGGTGGTTCAGTATCAGGCACATTGCTTGTGAAATATAAATAATGGAATCATAATAATAGGGAGGTGTTATTTTATCCTTTCTCATAAGGGGTGGAGACATTGAGAAGGAGCCCCAGGCAGGAGGGCTGCAGTTCAAAAGGATGTACTACAACAAGCTAGGAAGAGTAAGAGCTGCTGATAGTACGTGAACTTAAAGCTTCCTGCAGCTGTAGATAGCCATTAGATTTACAAATTTCTGTAATGGCTTGCGAGACCCATGAATTGAGTTCATTGTTCTTTCTATCTAGCAGAGCTAAGAATTTTTGTTCCCAGGCTCACCTTTTAAAGGTGTTGCATAGGTTTCCTTTGAAGAGAAGGACAGAGAGGTCAGGAATAGAGTGGTCACTGTCTACAGCTACAGGTTCAATGAAAGATATCACTGCACTACTTTGTTTCTATTGCCTATATTTGGGACCAACACAGCAACCTTACTTTCTCTTCCCACCTTGTTGTATTCCTCCCTTTTGAATTGTGGACCTCCTACCTGGGTCTCATTTCTCACCTTCTCCACCTCTTCCCTCCCCTCCTTTTGCCACTGTTTCCAATCACTGTATATATCATCTCACTGCTTTGCTCAGTCTGCAGTTCTAACTCCTGACTTGCCTGATGAAGGACCCCGTGAGGTCCGAAAGGTTGCATACCCCCACCAACTGGAGTTGGTACAATAAATGATATAATTGTACTACTTTGTCTATATTGCCTATATTTGGGACCAACACAGCAAACTTACTTTGTCCCAGCACCCCCGGAAGAAGACAAGTACACAATTGTGGGGTTTAAAGGCCACACTCTTTATTGACAAAATGTTAAATTTGGGGAGGGGGCATTCTCCCTCCTGGGTCCAGCCTAGGCTATACTTGTACCAACTAACTGTAACTAACTTGGGCGACCCGATGTCCCTCGGTGCTGCTGAACTTCTTACTGCTGTTAGGTCACTCTCACTCCAGCCGCCCGGCTGGTCGGGGAGGTAAGGGACCTCTTGTGACTGAAGCAGGAGGGAGGCAGCAGCCCCACGGGGACTGCCCCTGTCTTCATGTGTATAATTCGCCCCTCCCTCCTGGTCTGGAAGCTGGGCGCCTCTGCTCTAGCCTCATCCGTGGCCCCATCTCATAAGGAGATGACTTAACAAATAGCTAAATCTACTGAACCTGTTAATTAAGACCCTGGACCCCTGCCACAGCAAACCGCCAGCAGGTGCTTGGCTAGTTTGAGACCCCATTCCCGACTCCTACACTTACTGCACCTATCACTGCCAGATACATCTCGATGCCCACCTCAGAGAGGTGCACCCCATATGTCCTGTATAGTTTGGACCGCAAGAAGTAAATTCCACTGTGGATGATGCTGTCCCCACCATGGACGGGGACCAGCTTCTCCGCTTCTCTGTTAATCTTCTTGCATACCCTGTGTATTCTACGCGGCCAGATTGCATTGGTCCACTTAATCCTCTCAGTCATGTGCGTCCAGACTAACTTGGTGCTAGGCAGAAGCCTGTTTGCCTCTACCCAGTCCCTCTTTATTCTTACTACCACCTCAAGCCCAGTTGACTTAGGAAAATTGTTCTCACCCAGGTGAACTACCAAGATATCAGGGTGCTGACCCCTGGAGTCTGCATGGATCAGCAGCATCAACTGTTCCCACCTCATGCTGCTTCTGATCTTTCAGACAACTTCAACTTTCTCGCTGAGACCAAGCTGCGTGTTCCAGTGGGAGCGGCCAGCGGCCTTGCCTGCCCAATAGACAATACTGTGGCCAGTTATACAAATCAACTTGCACTGGCCCACTGGTTCTGGTCCCATTGAAAAAACAAATTGAGGTTAGGAAAGGCGAACCGTTATTGTGCTAGGTCACGGATGTAAGATTGGAATGCAGCGGATTGCTATCTCCCTATGGCTTGGATTTTGTCATCCGGGAGACCGAGCGCCAAAGCGTAACTTGCTGCACCTATGCAAAAAGAATGGGACCCAAAAAGCTGGTAAGGATGGGCGAACAGATCGCCGTTCAGGTTTGGTCGTTCGGGTCGGCTGCGTTCGGTTCGTCCGGTCGGTTCATCCGTTCGGTTAGTTCGCCGGGTTCAGGTTCAGCCGTTCGGTTCGGTCATTCGGTTCGGCCATTCGGGAAATGTTATGGGTGTTTTTTTTGTTTTTTATATGGTTTATTGGTTTTTAATTGGGTTTTATATGGTTTTATTTTGTTTTTTATTTGTTTTTTTGTTTTTATATGGGTTTTTTAAATTTATTTTGTTATCTAATAAATATATATATATATATCGACACTAAATCTAACTGCTATTAACTATTCTAAATGCTATGAACTAAATGGATTATCTAATAAGTACACAGGCCTACTCCTACAAACACTAAAACTAAATCACTAACGCTATCTCTATCACTAAGCTAGCTCCTACAACTACTATCCCTAACCTATCTCTCTCTCTATATCTATATCTCTCTATCTCTATATGGGATGGGGGGGAAGAATCACAAACACAAGGTTTCAGTTTAAGGTTTAAGTTTCATTTCAGTACAAAACTGAAATGAAACTTAAAGCAATCTAATAATCCTACTCAACGCCTGCTGTTCAGGAACAGTGACTAGCTCAGAAGGTGTTGGGAAGGGGGGAGACAGATAGTTTCATTTCTTGCAAGCTCTCCACCCCTGGTGCCTGTAAGTCTGCTCCTCAGTGACTAGTACTACCCCTCCCTGTCACCTTACAGTGAACCTTTTTTTGCCACCCGAACGCGATCCGAACTGACCGAACTGTTCGGCCATTTCGCCATTCGGTGTTCTGTTCTGTTCGGTATGTTTGTGTTCGTGTTCACATTCGGTCGTCCGAACAGGCCGAGTTCAGGCCGAACTCCAAACTTCCAAACCGTGTTCGCCCATCCCTAAACGCTGGGCCGGCTGGTGAATCCTGTGCAGAGCTTGGTAGAATTCGGCAGAGAATTGGTGGCAGGTCAGTGAGGAGCAGTCTCTGTGTAAAAGGAAAAGGCCTGGGAGGCTGGGATGGACAGACATCTACTGCCACGCCACTGCCACTGTGCACAGCTCAGAGGAACCTGCCCTGTGGAGTATTATTATTTGGCCCTTACACCTTTGATCAGCCTTGGAGCTGCGGAAGGTGATCAGAAGGGACTGGCCCTGGATAGAGACATCTCTATCATTAATTGCTCTGCAAGCGGGGTCCCATTAGATGCTGTCGCCAATTCACTGACCTGGAATGCCCTGAAGAAAGCTAGCTCGAAGGCAGCATCAAACAGGGTGGCCTCAATGCCGTTAAAGCAAACTTGGGGGAGGGCGCCCACCAAAGCAACCAGGATCTCTGTGTTGAGAGGTAACCTACTGTCTGCTCTGGTGCTGTGCTGGCGTGACCAAGATTCAGTCAGCTTACTTGCAAAAAAACCTTGGTCTGGGGGTGTGCAGCTTGCTAACTTGCTGGCAAAGGACATTGCTGCTAATTTGCCCGCTATTGTGGATGGCACCAGGCCCTTCTTACACAGAGACAGGGAAAACTGCAACATTTGCGATTCTGGGATGCAGAAGCCCAGGTCCCATCCCATGCTTGCTTTGAATTCTTGGAACTCGGAGGAAGCCCTGTGATATACGTGCCTTGTGCTGGGTGCTAAGGAACCTTGCACTGCCTCATATAGAGCTACTGTTCACAAGAGAGGGCATCGTCTATGCTGTTGTTAACTCCCAGGACATGCTTAGATGTAAACAGAATGTTATTACTCAAGCACTGCAAAACAAAGGTCCTGACTAGTCCCATCACTCTACTGGATTTGGAGGACAAGTTATTGAGCACGTGCACCACCGATAGGTTGTCGCACCAAAAGAGTACTGCTCTGTTGGCAAACTCCCTGAGCCGCAAGTCCACCGTTAGAACAATGGGAAAGAGCTCGAGAAAGGTGAGGTCCTGAGTTATGCACAGATCAGTCCACTTGGGGGCCATGGGGCCGCACACCACTTTCCCCTGAAATAGAGGCAAGCATCAGACTGGACCTAAAGCTCGGCCTCCAGCAGTAGCCTCTGTCTCCAGAGGCTTACCCCATTGAAGATGGACAGGAACCGGCCGCCCTCATAGCCTCTGCGAAGTCGTGTCCAGCTGAGCTTTTTTGGCTAGTCAGTCCGGCCTCCCTCTACCTAGAGGGGGAGGTTTCCCAAGCCTGCTGTGAGGAGTTTGTAAACTACTTCGCAGATAAGATTGCTCGAATCCAGCATGATTTCGGGGCCAGGATTGATGCAGAAGAAGGAGAGTCAAGGGTTATGGATGCTCCGCATCTGGTCCATTTTTGTGGGATCAGTTTCAGGAAGTGACACCGGCCGATGCTGAGGGGGTTCTGGGGTCTGTTAGGGCTACTTTTTGTGAACTAGACCCATGCCTATCCTGGTTGGTGAAAGCCTCCAGGGAGACTTTGGGACCAGTGCTGGCGGGAGTGATCAATGCCTCCCTTTGGGAGGGAAGGGTGCCGGACTGCCTCAAGGAGGCAGGGGTGCGGCCCCTGCTCATAAAAACCATCATTGGATGTTGATTCCCTCGCCAGCTACCAACCTGTCTCTAACCTTCCCTTTTTAGGGAAGGTTATTGAATGGGTGGTGGCCCAGCAGCTCCAGAGCCATCTGGATAGCATCGGTTTTCTAGATCCTTTTCAATCAGGTTTTTGTCCAGGATATGGCACCGAGACTGCGTTAGTGGCCTTGGTAGACGACCTCTGCCGGGAGATGGATTTAGGATGGTCAACACTTTTGGTCATACTAGAGCTCTTGGCAGCATTTGATACGGTGGACCATGGGTTGCTTTTGAGATGGTTACGGACCCTGGGGGTGGGGTTGGACGGGACTGTCTTAGGATGGCTCCATTCATTCCTCTCAGGAAGAAGCCAGCGGGTGGTGCTGGGAGAAGAAACATCTGGCCCCCAGGATCTCGTTTGTGGTGTACCACAAGGTTCAATTCTGTCTCCGCTTTTATTTAATATCTATATGCAACCTCTGGGTGAGGTCGTGAGGCGGTTTGGTGTGCGTTGCCACCAGTACGCTGATGACACTCAGCTTTACCTCTCTTTTTCGACGAACCCAGGTCCTGCAGTCTCTGTGCTTTCCCAGTGCTTGCTAGCAGCGAATGACTGGATAAGGCATAGCAGATTGAAGCTGAATCCTGATACGACGGAGGTGATGTTGGTGGGTAGGGCAGCGGAGGTGATGGCTCCCCTTGTGGAGGGGATCCGCCCCCTGCTGGCCCTGCAGGTGTGGAGTTTAGGGGTTCTCTTGGACCCTGGCCTCTGCCTGAATTGTCAGGTGGAGGTGGTGGCAAAGGGAGCCTTCCACCAATTACATCTTGTGCGGAGGATCCAGCCATATGTTTCAAGCTCTGACCTGGCCACCCTCATCCATGTGTTCATCACCTCAAGGCTGGATTACTGCAATGCGCTCTACATGGGACTGCCCTTGGTGATGACTCAGAGGCTGCAGCTGGTGCAGAATGCGGCAACCTGTCTCCTGATGGGGATGGGCCATAGGGAGCACATTACACCTGTACTCCAGGCTCTGCACTGACTGCCTATAGCATTCTGGGCCCAATTCAAGGTGCTGGTATTGACTTTTAAAGCCCTACATGGTCTGGGCCCCTCCTATCTGAGAGACCGCCTCACTCCCTGGGCCGTGGGGCAACCTCTGCGGTCTGCCAGGGGCGCCTTCCTGGAGGTTCCCTGGGTGAACTGGGGTGGGTGGGTGTAATGATGGAGAGGGCATTCTGGGTGGCCGCACCACGGCTATGGAACTCCCTCCCAGACGAAGCTTGCTCCCAGCTTGTTGGCCTTTCGTTGGGTCTGTAAGACCTGGCTGTTCATCCGGGCCTTTGGGGGAGGGGGGAATGAGGGTGGGGGTGGGTTGTTTTTGTGGTTTTTTGCCAGTTGTTTTACCTCTTTTTACTGTTTTTATTGTTTTAGTAACCCCTTCCTGTATTTTTAATTGTTTTTAAATGTTTTGTAAGCTGGCCCGAGCTGCCGTAAGGCTGAAGGAAGTGAGGTAGAAGTTTTAAAAATTAAATAAATAAATAAATAAATTATTAGGTCGACCCTCATGTCTGCTGTCACTCGGATATGATAATGGGGGGGGGGGGCAAGTTGCCCAGTACTTTGGCGTAGAGTCGGGACAGGAAGGCCCGACCCAGCACCACCACACAGCAGGCAAAGTTCAGGCTACTCAGCAGCCCTTGCAGTTGTCGTATTGTGACTTTGGTGTGGGCAAGGTATTCCTTGATCGCTCCTAGGAGGGCTGCCAGTTTATCTTTGCTTTGAAAGTGTCCATTTCTAGCCCCAAGAATGTGAGTATGGTGACTGGCCCTACCATTTTTTCAGGGGTGAGGGGAACTCCAAGTTCATCAGCTATGGAGTGGAAGGTTTGAAGGAGCTTTTCGCATTTGCTTGTGCCCACGCAGTCCAGGAACAGGAAGTCATCCGGTGACTTCACCCGGACATCGCGTGCACTGTCACCTTCACCCCAGCGTGGAGAGGTTCAGTACATAGTGGAAGGCTTCAAGGAGGGCTTTAGGATCCCCACAGGCAAGGTCAGGGCTTTAGGATCCCCACAGGCAAGGAGGGCTTTAGTATCCCTACAGGCAAGATCAGGGTATGGAAATGGGTGGAGAACCTTAAATCGATATGGGGCAGGGACAACTTGGTGCACACCAGGCTCCAAAAGGAAATAGCTGATGGCAGGGTTGCTGGCCCCTTTGAGTCTTCACCCATGGTCTCATTACATGTCTCACCATTGGGAATAGTGTCAAAAAATACTCCAGATGAGTATTGATATGCAGTGGATGACATATCATAACTGTGCTCTGTGGCGGACCAACCAGTCGAGTAGCAAGCTGAACTGTTTGAAAGCCGAACAGGAAATGGAACACCCCATCAGCATGGCTTTATCTAAGTAGAATCTTCCTTGAAACTGAAAGCTCCAGAGCTCAAAATTGTCTGGGTGGACCGGTAACAACTGAAAGGGGAATTTAATATCGCAGTTTGCCAGGAGCGCCACAGGCCCTGGACATTTCAACCGCCATGTTGAAGGATGCATAGTGGATGGAACAAAGTTCGTAAGAGATGGCGTCATTGGCTGACTCTCCCCTGGGGTAGGAGAGATGTTGAATGATGCGGAACTCATCGGGAGTATTTTTTGACACTATTCCCAATGGTGAGACATGTAACGAGACCATGGGTGAAGACTCAAAGGGGCCAGCAACCCTGCCATCAGCTATTTCCTTTTGGAGCCTGGTGTGCACCAAGTTGTCCCTGCCCCATATCGATTTAAGGTTCTCCACCCATTTCCATACCCTGATCTTGCCTGTGGGGATCCTAAAGCCCTCCTTGAAGCCTTCCACTATGTACTGAACCTCTCCACGTTGGGGGGGGAGGGGCAGTCGCAAAAGGCTCTGTCAAGGGCCCTATGCTGTACTGGGGGTTGGGGCCCTTACTGCCGCCCACACCCAAACCCCCCTGTGGGTATTTGGCTGGTGGCCTGTTTTTGTTCTGGGATCTAACCTTATTGCAGTGGCAGGCTGCATGGTTGCCTGCGCAGTGGGAACAGGCATACCGGAACCAGCAGGGGGGGCGAGTGCAACTCCTCAACCCAGCATGTTGCCCCTGGGGGGGGAGGCAGTGACCTTCTGACCGAAAGGAGTCATTCATGGGTGCCACCCCGCCTTTGACCAAGGCGTGACCACTGTCTGTCCGAGGGACATTGTTCATGTTGCTCATGCACTCAAGCCAGAGGTGTTGTGCATATCTGTCCCACCTGAGCCCGGGTGTTATGGAGGCCCGTTTCCGGAATGCCTCATCCTAACATTGCCATGCCCCGGGGTTACCTGTATTGGATGCCCTTCGAACTATGTCCTGATACTTAGTTCAGTGGCTCATTCGGGGGACATCTGCAACATGACACCCATAAGGACAGAAAAGGCTGCTGACCAATTATGGTCCACCTTGGGCCTTTTAAACTTTTCTTTGTCCTTACCCTAGTCTTTGGAGTTGGTATCTGGGATGGGGTCGCTGAAGAGAAGGGCGAATACATCCACATATTCGCCCCGCCATATCTTAGTCTTGTCCCTAGTGGCCTGCATCAGGTGCACCCTGATTGGGGCGTTCACCTCTGCTTAGCTCCCTGCCATTGATGTTACCTCCTGGCTTGGGGGGCAGACCAGCTGGCACTGCATGTTGTAGTGCCCCGGGTGTGCCCATACTTGAGCCGCCTGGTGACTCACCCCACCACAGGTGGGTAAGACCTGCGGGTGGGTGGGTGGCTATGGGCATGCCCCCCATAGGGGGCAGGACTCAGCTGGGCAGGCCATGGCACCCAGGTTCCAATGCAGCCCAGCCTCTCCTGGGGGGCCACCTCAGGTGGATTACCTTGGCTGTCCCTGCCACGCACCCACCACAGTGGGGGGGTCCCAATCCCATGGGGTGTGTATTGTAACAGGACCTACCTGGAATTGGTAGGGGGGGCCTCTCGCTGGCAGCAGGGGCTGGGTGGGCGAGGGACTGATGATCCCGGGTCTGGGTCGGGGGCTGGTGCCTCACCTGCTGGTGCTCGGGGGTGCCTCTCTGCCATCGCATGCACTGTCACCTCTAGCATCCCAGTGAAGTCCTGGAGCCGGTCCAGTATTGTCCATGAGGCATCATTCCTCGGGTGGCACCTGGGCGGAGTCTCATCACCACAGCTGTCAGGAGACAAACCGCGCCTCCCTCCCTGCCGGGGTGGGGGAGCGAGGGAAGAGAGTCCCATGGGGGCTCATCCCTGTATTGTGGGGGGGAGCCTGAGTGCCTGTCAGTCTGCCAGGGTGGAGTAGCGGGGGGTGGGGTGGCATGTTGTGGGGAACCTTCCCCGCCCATGGCCAGGGGTGCTTAGGGCCCCTCCCTTTTGGGGGAAATTGTCCCTCCTTTGGGGTGTAGTAGGAGCCAGTGGCATGGTCTCCTGCCCCCTCCTGGATGGGGGCTTTATACAGGATGGGTCCTGCAGGGACTGGTGTGCTGCCAAGTCTCTCAATACCTCCTCACACCCCACACCCCTCCTTTGTTGTAAGGAGGCTATGATTGCCTCCACTTGCAGGTGCCTTTGGACCTTGCTTCCTGCTGGGGGCCACCTAGTTGGGCCCTTGCCCTTGCCCTCTCTCCATCCCCCCCCTATGTTGGGGCGGGAGCACCGAGCAAAAGTGCTGGAGAGGGGGCCCCATAAGCTACGATGCTAAGGCCGCTCCCAGCCATGCTGAGGAGCACACCCCTCTGGAAATGCCTGAGCCGCCCCACGGGGAAGTGTTTGCACCCCCGCGGCCAAGGCTGAATGTTTATTCACCTTGCTGGGCATGAGGCAGAGAGTTGAAGCCGGAGCTGCCGCTTCCAGCTTCCTCAGCGGTGTCCTCTTCGGCGCAACTGGCTCAGTCCCAGCTGTGCCACAAGATGGCGCCTGCCAGATCCCGCATTGTGAGACCTGGTTTCTTGCCTCTGGGTGCCGGCAGTCCAACATCCCCCACTTGTCTCCTCTTTCCCTTGGGGGCGGGACAAACCCCGCTCCCCTGGAGACCACCCCGTGAAGGTAGGGGGCGTGCAGGGAACCAGGATTCTCTAAACAGTAGTATTTGACAAAAACCTAAGGCTGTTCACAGCACAATGCTATTGATTAATTAGGGTTGGAGGGAGAGGAGCCCCCCCCCCTGCCGCCTCCCAGATTGTAAGCCCTAGGGCAGGGGCCGTGTCAATTCAATTACTTTGTAAAGTGCCAGGTACATTTCTGGCGCAATATAAATGCTTGCTAATAATAATAATAATAATAATAATAATAAAGAAGTGGGACTAGCAGTCCAGTAATAAGAGAGAACATTCCCCATTTAAATCAAACGGATCTAGGCCAGCCTCAGACCAAGGACAATCAGGAATCTCATGTGGTTGAAGTGATTCCCTTGAATTCTGTATCTTGCATTTATGGCACATGGATACCTTGTTAATGACAGCATTCAGGCCTGGCCAAAGCTAGATGTTTTCTGCTCTAGACTGTTTTTACTTTTCTCAACAGTCTGGCCCTTTAGATTATGCTTAGCATTTGTGACCTCTGGTTGTATGGTAGTAGATACCATTTGGCCTTAGAAGTGAAGTAATTGTGAGCTTTCCTAATCCCATCAGTCCCCTATGCAATGTAGAAACACAACTAAAACGTTGCTAAGAGAGATGGCAGGGGACTCTTTCCTGACTGCTGGAAGCCCTCACCCTGGACAACCAATAGCAAGGACTAGTGCGCAGCACCCCCCACAAATGTTTCCTGCTATCCCTTCCACTACTCCACCTACTGGGGTGGACTGTGACTCAGTTGGAAGAGCACATGCTTTGCATGTATAAGGTCCCAAGTTTGATCTGGGGTAGCACTTCTGATCCCTCTGCTGGGGATCCTGGAGAGCTGGATTTGAAACTCTGCTGCCGTATCAGGTTGTAACAATACTGGGCTAAGATGGACCATTGGATTGGTCTGACTCAGTTAGTCAACCCCTTATATCCTTACTATCTGCTGTTTTATACTGTGTGAAGCAGGGACATCGGGGGGGGGCACTGAAGCTGGAGCCCCCCGGCCTCTGAGTCTGTAGCGGCAGCAAGAAGGTTGCTACCTTATAAACAAAGGTTCTTTGAGATGGCTCCAAACATTCTCACTTGTCACAAGTGAGAATGTTTAGAGCCATTGCGAAGAACCTTGTTTACAAAGTAGCAACCTTCTGAAGTTGAACTGAGTGCTGCCCCGCCCACCCTGCACAGTGTGGGAGCTTTGGTGTGCAGCATCGGCAGCATGAGTCAGGAGGAGAGAGGTGACTACTGGTGCCAGAACAGGTGGTGTGGTGAAAAGCAACTCAAGCAAGCAAGGTGACTGGTGTTTGTTGTTTTCAGTGTTCCAACTTTCCCCCTGGGGGTGGGGTGGGGCCTGGAGCAGGGAAAGTGAATTAAAGCAACTATTGTCCCTATGTCGACAGGTTACAAGTTCTTGTAGGTTTGGAATCACTTTGCAAAGCTTTAAAAAGTCTGCTTCCATTGTACTGGTGTGATAGGTTGTTCCTCCTAATCATACAGGTTGACCCTGATCCTGCACACTGCATTGTGCAAGATACACCCCCTTAATTCAATGCTCGATGGGGGTATCTTGCAGGATTTGAGACACTGAAGGGAAAGTACTATCAATGCACAGAAAAAATCATCAACGGAAAGATGCATCTCAATCCAGTGTTTTGCCTCTTGCAATTTTTTGTTTGTTTGTTTGTTTGTTTTTTTAAATCACAAGTCTCTAGCTACTTAGTTTTCTTAAAGCTCCAGCTTCTGGTCATTATATGAGAATCTCTGCATTAGTGTTAATAAAATATAAGGTTTTATTCCCTGTGCTTTTAGAAACATCATTCCATTAAAGTGTGCAAAAAAGATGGCAACTACAAAGAGTTAACCCTTACTCTTTTTTTGAACTTGCCATTTTAGTGTGGCTTGACTTAAGATTCTGAATGCTTGGGTTGGGGCTGGCAATACAGCTTATCCTTAGTTACAAGAAATTTAGGGGCAGAGAGCTGTGTCCTGTTAACTTAAAAAAAGTTAGCAGTGTCTTCACTGCTTCTAGGTCCCCAATTGGAGCCAAACTTTGTGAAACACTTTTACCACCAGCTGAAGTCAGTGGGAGCTGTGAAAAGCTTAGCACCCCCAAACAGTCAGGCCCAATTTGTCTGAAGTTAAGCACTCTATTTTGGTGGTTGCTACTGAAAATTAGGATCTGGCAATTGGTGCCTTTCTTCCTCTCTCTCTGAAATGGGGATAACCCCTCACTAACAGGCTGTGAACTGTAGAAGCTTAGCAGCTCCTTGAATGAAAGGCACATACTGTAGTGGTTATTTCTGGGAACAGGATTGGGTCCACAATGAAATTAAGTAGCAAAGCTTCCAGTAGGTGCAAAGCTTGCCTCTTTGAGCCAAAACAGACATGCATACAACTCCTCTTTAACACCACTTTAACATTTCTTAGGCATGTTGTGCTGTATTGGCACCTTATGCAGCCCTACAACACGCCTAAGAAATGTTAAAGCAGAGTTAAAGTGCATGTCTGTTTTCTTGTGCAAATCAGATGAATAAAACTAGCAAACACTTGCTATTCCTTGAGTTATGGTACTAGTTATGAGAGAGAAACAGAGAGACAGTATGTGTGTGTGAGAATCTGTGTGTGTATGTGTGAGAGAGGGTGTGTGTGTGTGTCTCTATGTGTGAGAAAGATCAGAGAGAGTGGGTGTCTTTAGACATAACGTCAACGGGTGTCTGAATGTGTGTTTTGACCGTGATATGAACACTGGTTTGGCCCTGTGTTCGCCATGTGGCGCTGCTTAGACACACAGCCCGTCTTGGGGCAAATTGGCGTTTTGCTCGCCACCCAATCTCAGCACGCAAGCACTGTTGTACCTGCAAACCAGTGGAGGATGGTGGGTTTTGAGGTTGGTGGGTCACTAAGGCTGGCCCGGTGAAAATAGGGACGGAGCCTAGCCTAGGGATGGAGCCAGGGCAACAGTAGGTGGAGCTAACACGTGCCCAAACAAATAGGGCCCTATCATCGTGCACAGCATGCTATCAAACATGAATAAGAGATAACATGTGGAAATTAAGAACAACTTTATTTATACAGTCCCCTCTCCATTTATAAATAAATACCCCATTTATAAATACTTACATAAAATCATGCACAGATAAAAAACAGCAAAAAAACATATGAAACAGCTAAGAACCAGATAAAAACAGATATAAAACCATATAAAACAGCTAAAAACCAGCTAAAAACATAACAGATATAAAACAGATAACCCTAACCCCCCCATCATGTCCCCATGTCTCTCCCTACCCCCATCATGTCCATCTGTGTCTCCCCATGTCCCCCCCACCCCATCATGTCCATCTGTGTCTGCCCCATCTGTCTCCCCCATGTCCCCCCACCCCCATCATGTCCATATGTCACCCCATCTGTCTCTCCCATCTGTCTGCCCATGTCCCCCCACCCCCATCATGCCTCCATCTGTCTCCCCCATGTTCCTCCACTGCCATCATGTCCATCTGTCACCCCATCTGTGTTTCCCCGATGTCCCCCCACCCCCATCATGTCCATCTATGTCTCCCCCATCTGTCTCCCCACCCCCATTAGGCCTCCATCTGTCTCCTCCATGTTCCCCCACTGCCATCATGTCCATCTGTCACCCCATCTGTGTCTCCCCCATGTCCCCCCACCCCCATCATGTCCATCTGTGTTTGCCCCATCTGTCTCCCCCATGTCCCCCCACCCTCATCATGTCCATCTGTGTCTCCCCGCTCTGTCTCCCCACCCCATCATGTCCATCTGTGTCTCCCTCCATCTGTCTCCCCATCCCCCCATCATTCCCCCATCTGTCTCCCCATCCCCCCATCATTCCCCATCTGTCTCCCCCATGTGCCCCCGTGTCTGGGGCACGGTAGGGGGATATGGGTCCCCCTATGACCCCCCCACTCCACTCCCCCATCCCACCCAGACCAAATCCCCCCAGCCCAGACCACCCTACCATCTGGCTGCAGCAGGAATATGTGTGGCCACCGGCAATGCTGAGAGCAAGTGAGCGAGGTCTGAAAGACCCCACCCACCCGCAAATTTCGCACCTGGCCTGGCGGTGGAGCCTAGAGGGGCGGCTTTGAGCCGTCCCTCTAGGCAATTGAAATAGCTTGGGCTATGGGTTCCATTAGAACTAGGGGTGGGAATACCGGTGAATCCGGAATCCGATAATGCCGGTACTGGGCGTACCGGCATTATCAGATTCAACCCGGTAAATCCGGTCTGGTTACCGGATTTTTTTACATTGCAGCCATTTAAATGAATGGCTGCAATGCAATGTAAGCAAAGCCCCACCAAAAAAGTTTTAAAAACCCAAAAACTCCCCGAGTCCAGGCTGCACGGGTGGAAGGGGGGACACCCCCCACCCACCCTGCCCAGCCTGGATTTTTGTTAAAAAAAAGAGCCC
>QEPC01015005.1:3164654-3189102 GCA_003113815.1 Sphenodon punctatus | reverse complement strand
GGGGGAGGAATTAATTGTATTTCATTGATTTCAATGGGGACACAGTGCCCCATTGAAATCAATGAAATAAAACCGGTATCGGTATACCGGATTTAATCCGGGAATCCGGTTCTTTGAGAACCGGAAACCGGTAAATCCGGTATCCGGTATTTACCCCGGGGTCCCACCCCTAATTAGAACCCATTGCCCAAGCTGGGCACGCCCCCCCAAAGCTGCGCATGCAGTTTTTCTGTAGGTCAGCACTGCAGTGCCGACCTACAGAAAAGCCCTCCCCCCTCCACCCCTGCGTCTCTTCAGTACATGCGCGCCAGCCCGAGGAGGAAAGTCTTTCTCCCCAGCTGGCACACATGCGCTGAAGAGACGCCGGGACTCAAAAGCCCCCAGCGCCATCCCAGCACCATTCCAGATGTGCACAGGCCCCCAGCGCCGGCCCCCGCGCATCCGGAATGGTGCTGAGCTGGGGCTGGGGGCCCACACGCATCCAGAATGGTGCTGGGCCAGCGCTGGGGCCCGCACGCATCCAGAATGGTGCTGAGCGTGGGTGCGTTGGCGCTGGGGGTTGCTGTAGGTCAGTGCCCCCAGTGCCAAAGTGAGGGGCCGCCACTGCTGCAAACATGCCACACGATATCATTAGACACAACGTTGACCACGTGTTCAGCTGGAACACACAAATTGTTCTTGTGACGCAATGGTGTTCACATCGCGTATTCAACGGGTGGCCAAATTGGTATTGGGATTGTTATGGTGCTCACGCAGAACGGCCAAACACGTGCTTAGAGATTTTGACACCTGATCTTTGTTATGTTTAAAGACACCCAGTGTGTGTGTAAAAGTGTGTTTGTGTGTCAGAGTGAGTGTGTGTCTATGTGAGAAGGATTGTATCTGTGTGTGTGAGAGAGAGGTCAGAGAGAGTGTGTAAGACTGTGTCTGTATGTGAATGTGTGTGTCAAAGTGTGTCTATGTATGTGTGTTTCTATGTGAGAGTGTCGATGTGTGTGAGAGAGAGTTGCTCCCTCTCCCGCCCCATGCCCCCCTCGTCCCTCTCATGACTGTTCCCTCTTCCCACTCTCCCCCTGTGCCCCCATATCTCCCCTGAGGCTTTCCTGTTGGTTCCCTTCAACTGAGTATGGGGTGGTGGCAGCATGAATTGATTATGAGGGCACAATGAACTGGTTATGAGCGGGGGCAGTGTGAACTGATTATAGGGGCATAAATGAACTGGTTATATATCTAGTAGAATGTCTCTTTGCATGGCATATGGTACTTAATAAATAGGCTGTCTTGTGTGTGTAATTGTGTGTGATTGTGGCTTGGCCATTTGGAATTTAGTGCTCTGCACACGCTTTATTACTTGCTTTCTGTTTGTGGAATGCTTGCAGTTGGAATTGTGGGAAACACCCATTTGTAAACCACCATTGAGGGTGCAGTGAGCAGAGACAACCGCCATTTTGAGGAAGGGTAAAATCGCCTTTCGAGTAAATTCACATGCATGCAAGCCGGGCAGTGCCCCCAGGCCCACTCAGCCAGGCAGCACCCAGGGGAGTCCCTGATCTTAGGAGCTCGCAACACCCTGCTGTGAAGCAAAATCTTTGCTCCACTGAAAATAGTCTTTGACAACCCTTCACTCACCTGAGCTAGTTCTTCCAACATCGCTTCTGCCTCCCCAAACGCAGGCAGAGCCCTTTGAGTGCCTCTGCCCCACCCCTCCATTTTCTGATGCTCTCAGGCTCTGTCTGTGCTGGAGGGAGTGGCAGCAAGGTGAGGGAGACAGGAGACAGAGTCCCCCCTCCCCCCAGCTCTCCTACTCTCTTTCCCTGGGCTTGGCCTCCCATCTGCCAGCCTGACCTTGCTGTCACCACTCCTCATTTGCTCTTCCTCCCCTGAATCCTTGCTTCTAGGTGCTGCCTGGTGCACAGTGGGAAGAGGGGCAGAGTGAGGGATGTTTCAGCCATGCAGCCTTCAGTCCTACCAAGGCTGAAATTCCCAAATGGGCAGCAAATAGCTTCTGCCAGCAGGGAGAAGGGAAGGGAAATGGAGCACAAACTCACACTGCTGGTGGTGAGGCAGTGGGATGTGCCAATGGCAATGAGATCCCAGGCAAACCTGAGGAGAGAGGTACAATTTTACCAGCCTCCCCTCACCCGCCACTCAGGGCTTTACAGACTACAAGAATTTCTTTTCTGAAGCAAAGTTTGGCATGTACGGAATGGCATATATGGAGTCATTTTGGAAAATACATTGAAATCCTCAGCTCAGCGTGTGGCAACTGACCATCAAAAAAGCAAACGGAATGTTAGGAATCATTTGCAAAGGGACAGAGAATAAAACTGAAAATATCATAATGCCATGGTGAGACCGCACCTTGAATATTGTGTGCAGTTCTGGTTGCCCCATCTCAAAAAAGATATAGTACAAATAGAAAGGTACAAAGAAGGTCAACAAAAATGATAAAGGGTCTGGAACACTCTCCTATGAAGAGAGGCTAGATAGGTTGGGGCTCTTCAGGTTGGAGAAGAGACAACAGAGGGGATGTGATAGAACTTTATAAAATCATGAGTGGTGTGGAACAAGTAAAAAGGGAACCGTTATTTACCCTCTCAAATAGGACTAGAACTAGGCGACTCCCCATGAAACAGCTAGCAGATTTAAAACAAATAAAATAAAGTCTTTTTTTCATTCAATGCACAATTAAGTTGTGGAATTTGTTGCCAGAAGATGTTGTCACGGCCAGTCAGCTGGGTTTAAAAAAGGATTGGACTGATTTCCAGAGGATAGGTCCATTAGCAGCTATTAGTTGGGTAAGTTTGGGGGAATGTAAGCTCTTCCTGTCGGGAGCTGGGAGTGAACAACAGGGGATGGATTGCCCCACTGTTACCTGTTGGGTCCTTCTTCCAAGCGACTGAGATTGGCTGCTGTCGGAGACAGCTGCTGGGCTCGATGAACCACTGGTCTGGCCCAGTATGGCACTACTTAGGTTCTTATGATTGGAAGAGGAATCCAGCTAGCATCTGTGTGAATAAATACTGGTATCTTTGGAAACTGGAGCAGCCTTCTGCTAGTGATGCACAAAGGGAGGCAGGGGGCCCCAGCTAGCTGCCAGAATTTACAACAGGCCACACATTTCACTCATCATGCCTGTTACCATGGCCCAGGTTCCATTCCTTTGGTTTAAGTCCCTGTTGTCATTCTGTGTAATGATTTCTGAGGAGCTGGGTGAGGTTAGCCTCAGAGCAGTGGTGAGCTCCTTCAGCCAATGGCTTTACACCATCTTCTGCAGCAGGGACTCCTGGCTTAGGATAGCTGTTACTGCTACATAATATCTTGGCATATTTTCTTTGCAATTCCCTAATCCATTTCTCCTCCATGGGCTGAAATGAGCAATTGAGCATTACCCCCAGGAACTATGTTTCAGGGCAGAATGGCAGCTCTTGTAAGTAAAAAGTAAGTAAAATGTTTATTTCTTTCGGCTGGCTTTCGCCATAGCCAGAATAACATACAAAGATACATAAGAAAATATAAATAACAACTCCTTACAACCATATAAAATAAAATAAAAATAGCATAACACATAAACTTTAGGCATTCCGCCTTACAATTAGGATGTTATACTATTAATTAATTAATTGACACTCTGAGTCCCCACCGATAAGCATACATAGATAACGAAGCAAGCACTCATTAGATATCGCTTATCACTTATCAAGAGTACAGATGGATGATCGGTTTGACATACTTAAACCAAGGGCACTCCCTTCTTATAAAGATATCCCAGGAATCAAGGCCCACCACTCCATATATACGCCATAGATTTTTAGTGGGTCTCAGCCAATACCCTGGCTCCAAAGTTTGCCACTGCTCTTGCCCCCCTGGGGTCATCTCCATTCAGGAGATGTTGCATCCACCCTTCCTCCGACCAGAGCCTGTGCCCCAATTCCCCAATGTCCTTCAGGAGATCTTCTCTCAGTCCCTTAAGGGCTGGACAGTATAAAAGAATATGTGCCGTTGAGTCAGGCACTGCCCAGTCACATTTCCTGCATACCCTTAGATTTTTTGGTGTTTTACAGTATCTTCCTTCCACTAGGGCTGAAGGGAAGAGGTTACATCTCAGCAGCGTTAACACTCTTCGCTGCTTATCGTTATCCCATAGGAGATACTCAGGAAGGGAGCCTTTTGGGTGAAGCAAATGATAGTCAGGGGCTATCCCCTGAACAGATAACGCTGCTGACTCTATTTGCAACTCCTGGTCATGGAGTCTCTGTTTGATTTTTGCAATCACCTGCGGGCGACCCAAAAGGCTTAGGTCTTCTTTAGCCAGCCCCAAGTTGGTGTAAATCCGCTTGGGACTTTCTGCCCATTGAGCCACATACCTATCTTCAGCGATAACAACAAGGAGGGATCGTGAGGCAAACGGGGGTACTACTACCTTAAACCAAAATTTAAGGAGGGCCAGTGTGGCCTGAACTCGTATAGAACGCACGGCTAACTCTGCCCTTAATATCACTTTCGGGGCACACCTTGGTAGCCCCAATATCACTCGCAAGAAGGTGTTCTGAGATGATTCGAGACTAGCTAACAAATTTCCACCCCAGACTGGGACAGCATATAAAAGCTGAGGAATTACCTTTGCCTTAAAAAGGCAGAGGGCAGGTCCCACTAATTTCCCACCCTGCGAAAAATAAAATGTTAACAGGGCCTTTGTGGAGGTCCAGGCTTGATGCATGGCGGCCTTAAAGTGGGGGGTCCAACTTCCTGAAGAGGCAAAAATGACCCCAAGATATCTAAAGACCCGCACTTGCACTATTGTAACCTTGTTTATAAGCCACCTATATTGGCGCTTTGTTCTACCCGCAACCAGGACCTTTGTCTTTTCATAATTTATAGCTAACTTTTCCTGCTCACAATATAGGGCAAAGTGCTGCATAGCCCGTCTCAACCCCACTTGGGTCATAGAGAGCAGCACAGTATCATCCGCGTATAAGAGTAGCACCAATTTCCTTGAACCCAATTTTGGAGCATGAGAGTCCACCTCTCGCATGTGCGGGATTAGGTTGTTTAAGTAAAGGTTAAGGAGGGCCGGCGCAAGGAGACAGCCCTGTCTAACACCCCTTTGTACCCCGATGGCCTTAGAGAGAACTCCACTCCTACCCATCCGCACCTGAAGAGTGTTATTCGAGTGAAGTTTTATTATCAGGAATAACAGACGTCCATCAATAGAGGTACCACCTAGTTTATTCCACAATCGCTCCCTATCTATGGAGTCAAAGGCAGCCCGCAGATCAACAAAACAACAATAAAGAGAAGAAGGTTTTGTTGACTCACGGGCATATTTCATGAATAATAAGTTGAGAACAAATGCATGGTCAAGTGTGGACTGGTCGGCCCTAAAGCCCGCCTGCTCCGGGAAGATGATATCATTCTCGTCCATCCAAAGCGAGAGTTTACCCAATAAATACCTCGTATATAATTTCCCAACTATGGACAGAAGACTAATAGGCCTATAGTTTGTAGGATCCCTAGGATCCCCTTTCTTGAATATCGGCACCACAATACTTTGGAGCCAATGCCTAGGGAACCTACCTGAGGCATTAAGGGTTGTAAAAAGCGGAGCAAGTAACTCTGCCCACCAGTCAGGATTATATCTTAGTAACTCAGCAGGAATAAAATCAATTCCTGGCGCTTTACTCTCTTTGAGGGCTCCAATCAAATCCCTAAGCTCCCTCACTGTAACTGGCGGCCACTCCTGGAACCTGTTCTCCGGGCGAACCTCCACCAAGATTCCGAGCGAAGTTGACCCAGAGAACAAGGAAATAAAATGGCGTTCCCACTCAACTGTAGAGGGGGACGGCTCCTGGGCTGAGCCACTCCTACCCCATGTACTGGCAATTAGTGACCAAAACTTCTTGCCATCTTTGGCCAAGACTGCCTGATTCAGTAATGACCATTGAGTCTCATAATGGTCTTTTCTTCAACTCCAAAAGTTTCTTGTACTGTCTCCTTTCTTGACAGACCACCCTTCTATTTACTATAGATGGACATCGTTTCATCCATCTGATTGCCCACTGCAGGGCTTTCCTTGCAGTGGCGCAGGAAGTGTCATACCACACCTGCAGCTTAATAGTAGGTAGTTCTGACAGGGTAAAGTATAGCCATTGCCCCAATGCATCAGTTAATATTTCAAAGGCTTCCTCCGCCCCCTCTGCAGCCCCCTGAATCAAATCACACAGCCCCCTAACCCTCTCGGATTCCAAACATTCCACGCAGTCCCTAAGGACTGTCAACGACCATTTCCTTTGTGTTTTCCCCAGTAACCCTTGCTCCTGGATCTCATTACCCAATGATAGTTTACAATTACCCTTATTCAGGAAAAAAAACCTAATCATCAACACCAGGGGAAAATGGTCCGATTCAACTGAGGTCAGCACTCTAAGCTCAAGGCCCTCTGACACGTAAATTTCTTGCATCATCATGTAGTCTATTACACTGACCCCGCTGATAGAAAAATAAGTAAAGTTACCCTCAAGATCCCCC
This sequence comes from Sphenodon punctatus, assembly GCA_003113815.1. Taxonomy (NCBI): domain Eukaryota; kingdom Metazoa; phylum Chordata; class Lepidosauria; order Sphenodontia; family Sphenodontidae; genus Sphenodon; species Sphenodon punctatus. Next base: position 3,182,574 of record QEPC01015005.1, on the reverse strand, counting down.
AGGAGAAGCCCATTCAATATTACCAGATCCAGGTCCCTGATAAATTGTTGAAAGATCGGTGCCCTAGAACAGGTAACCTGGTCCCTCGACTGGCGAATATTATTAAAAGGAGGGACTATTGTGGTATCTAGACCCAAAATGCTCCCATCCACTGTCGGGTTACCAGTACGAGTATTCAGATCCCTGCCAACAATCAGCATTATCCCAGGGAACCTAGTGAGAGCATCCCGTATGGCGGCCCTCATCAGGTCCCAAATATCAGAGGAGTAATATGCTGAAGAAGCGGGGGGCATGTACACGTTAGCTATCAATATCCTTTTACCCTCCAGAGACACACAAAGCCATAAACCAAATTGAGATTCCACTGAGGCGAGGGAGTGAACTTCCACAAATAGCGAGTTCCGTAGCAAGAGAGCTATCCCGCCACTAAGCCGCCCCTTGGTCTTAAAAGATCTGGCAGGAGAAACAAACACATCAAAATCTTTATACTGAATGGGTTGATCAACCCATGTTTCCTGCAACAACAGGATATCACACTGACAAGACAAGGCCTTAAGCTCCTGTCCATACTGGCGGTCCCTCCAACCCGATACATTCCAACTCGTAGTTTTTAAGGTAGACTCCTCCCTCCCCAGCTGTCAATTATCCCCCAATATGGTGTTTATTCCTCGCCCCTGTCGGTTTACGCCTCCACCAGAATCATCCAGCTGGCCTGAATCCTGGATGCGCACCAGGGGGACCGAAACTTGTCCCTTTGGCTCAAAGGTACCTATAGGGCAAGTCCAGACATCCCCTTCATCCCCATTCTCCCTTGCTGGGTCCCTTAGGGCCTGCCCAGGTTCAGGATCTGGGTCAATACCCCCTTCGCAGGCACTAATCATGCCATCCCTTATAGTATCAGGAGATATAACTACCACACTAGAAGCCCGCTCCCCCCGGGCATCGCCTATTTAATTCCCAGGTAGGAGAGGTAACACCCAATCATCCGCCCATGAGGGTGGACTGCTTGCTACCTGCTGTAGTGCTAATGTCCGTGTTCTAGGTGGCAGTAAAATATTAGGCCAGCCACCCACGGCTCCCTTAGAGCTAAGATCCTCAACTACTGGGCCATGAGGGGGCAAATGTTCCATCAGTAGATCATCCAAAGGGACTATAGTGACTGAGCGAGGAAGATGGAAGTCTTCCCAATTTAGGGGATAAATCACCATGGGCAATCTCCTTCTGTTGTTTAGAAAATCTCCCAATCTGCAGGTAAATTCCCTCCATCTGGTCCAGGATAGTTACCTGTTCAGTCGGTGCCAAACACCTTTGTTTAATAGCCCCTGCTAATATTTGCTCCTTCTGCCTATTTCGGGCATTAGACCCCGCTGCCCTACTTGCAAGCCTATCACTTTCAGTTGGCAGTAAAGTACTTTTGGGGCTGACCAGGATGTCAGTATCCATTTTTTCCTCAGTTAAGGGAACAACAGGGCGGGATTTAGCGTGGGCCCGCCTTAAATCTCTGGCCCACGCAGTAATTTTGAGGTCCGCTGAAACCACCTTTCCCCCATCCAGGAGGTTAACCTTTATCTCATGTTTACTTGTATGGCTTTGGGACCCACCCTTTAAACGGGCAGTCCCTGATCTAGTATCTATCGGCGGCCCCGTAGTTTTAGAGTACAAGGCGCTGGCTACAAAAACATTACTGTCCTTCAGGTTATCAGCCTGCTGAAATATCAGATCGACCAACTCTTGATCATTAAATAGGACATTTAGAATCCACCGGTCCTTCCTAATACATAAATGTTCTATTGAAATAATATCATGCCGGGTCACCACTTCCTGAAGGAGAGCCTAAGGTGCTCGGCAATGTCGCAACTGGTATGCCAGAGGGGCAGTTGGCCCGATGGCAAGGGGAAGACTGAGAAAACTATATTTAAGGGAAGTCTAGAATAAGTCGCTAGATCAACCCAAGGAACATTTTCAACGTTACCAACATTACCATCCTTACCCGCCTGATAAATAGCACCTGGTAACTCCCCAGACATAATAGCCTGATTCCTAAGGACAGGGCTGGGTCCCCGGGGCCGGTAAGCCTCCTTTATTTGTGGAGTAGAACTCCTAGAGGCTTTTACTGCAAGGGAAGTTGGATTTACCGGCTCTTTGGCCCTGGCCCCAGCCACCTTATCTGCCCCCGGAGCAACAGCCCGAACCAGTGAGGTTATCGTTCCTAGTTCTGCCGTAACTCTATTAAGTTGCTGGAACATGTATTGCATTGAGGAAGCCGTTAACAAAACGTGATCTGCCAGACAAGACATCACAGAATTAGGTTTGTCTGCCTGCACATATGAAGGGACAGACACTGAGGCATTTCTGCCAGCCCCAATACCGGGAGTTGAGGCACATTAGGGGCCCCCTGACAGAACACTAGTACAACCCAACTCTACCAGAGGAGGGGAAGGGTCATGAGGATCTAGAATTGAGGCTTGTCTATTATCAACAGATTGTATAGGCCCCTGAGTCGGCAAATAAGAATCAATTTTCCGCTGCTTTGGGTTTTTAGAATTGGGCGACACACCCCGGCCTGCCTCATTTCTTGAGCGTTTCCCGGGCGCCATTGAAAGACCCCAACTTCCCTACCTCCCACACCCGGGGTTACTCCTGTACAGACCCCAAGTTAACCACAAATCCCCGCAGCTTATTTCAAGGGCCCCCCTCGGCCAACCTCGGCCAGCGCCTAAGGCCCTTAGGTGCGCTGCCCAACGGCACGTGCCCACGGTGCGGCCGTGAGCCGTGGGTCGCTCTTTTAAATGTACCGGGCAGGCACGCCCTTCCAGCAGAGCCAATCAGCACAGTTTGTGGGCAGGGCAGCACAGCAATCTACAGGTGGCCGTGAAAAATTCCTTGTCTCTCCCCGATACCATCCAGTATCCTCCACCGACCTGGGGCAGCAACGCGTCTGGGCTCCAGTCCCGGCGCCGCCGCTCTCCCCGTTCCGTTCCGCACACCGGCAGCTCTTGTATCAGAAGCAAGAGTCTGAGTGCTGCTTTCAGTGAAAGCTCCAAATGTATTATTTCACTACAGGGGTTGTGGGAGTGTCTCCCCTCCCCTCTCCCCCCGCCTTGCTGCTGCCCACACACCCATCATCAGGCTCATGAGTTCTTATTACAGAACTTGGAGACAGAGTGGGAATGACGGGAGGTGAGCAGATGGTGAGAGGTCCTTACTTATAAAACAGTAATTTATTTCATTAGCATGCTGAAAGAACAGGATCAGACAGGAATTCCCTTTGTTAACTATTTACCATCAGCTTGTTAGGGAGGAGTTTATAATTATTTGGGAAAGAAAACACAATGGCCCTTTTCAAACGGGCCTGGGAGGAGCCGCAGTGCAGGGCGGATGAGTGTGCACTGCAGTCCATAGGCGGTGTGTGTGCAGCCCGTCACATAGATGGACACCCATCTTCACTGATCTCCATGCATGGAGGCACCTCCATTTTGTCCAATGCCTCTGTGCATGGGGGATCAGTGGGGATGGGGGGAGTGCGCATGCACACCCAACCCACGCCCCACTGGTGGTCACACGAACGCCCCCACCCACCTACCCAGTTGCACATTTGGGCAGGGGGGTGGCATGGCTCATGTGAAAAGGGCCAATGTGAGCTTTAGAATAAAAAAAATTCAGACTATGAAAATAGAAAGATATTCATTCCACCTAATTCTAATTACGTGGATGAGGTAGTTCTTGTTTTTAAACTCTTTACTGTTAAAGCTTTAAAAACTGATTCCAGGGATTTCCCGGTCTTGTAATTTTCCCCAAGAACAAGGATTCCTAAAATCTTTTGCTTTTTTGACCCATTTTGAGACTTGGATGTAATCCCATGATCCCAAACAGCAACAAAGACACCCAAAGTATATAAAATTCCAGGCCTTTTTTCCACGGACAGTGGTGGGTGGGGGGATGGGTAGGAGGCCATGGCAGGTGGAGGTGGGTGTGCTCCCTTTCCCACGGGCGAACACCCATCTCCACCCACGGAGCCTCCTCTGTTTTTTTCGGATGACTTCATGGGTTGGTGATGGGTGGAGATGGGTGTGCCCTGAGGGTGCTTTTTGACGAGAGGGAGGCAAGCGGCATCATTGCCGCTGCCGCCTCTCCACCCCCGCGATACTCTCTGGGACGTGTCTGCTGTTTAGACACATCCCAGAGAGTATGTGCGCATGCGCATCCTTCCGGCAAGACCGGAAGTGCAGCGTAAAGCCGGCACATTGGCGATCCGCCTTGAAGGGGGCAGGATCGCCAGGCCGGCTTCACACGGAGGAGACCCAGCGTTAGAGCGCGTTGGGGATTCAAACGGACGGCAACAATGGCAGCTGATAAAGGGCTCAGCCGCCATTTCCATCTCGTCAAAAAGCGCCCTGAGAGCGCATGTTTTTCCACGGGCAGACACCCATCCCCCCACCCGCCATTGTGCCATGTGCAAGAACATCCATGCAAAAACGGCCTCAGTTGAGATTGTGACCCTGTCCACAGATGGTGTGATTGCATGTGGAATTTCAACCCATAGACTGGGAATCCCTGCCCTAATATTTATAACTAGAGAAAATGTGATTGCTGTGTGGGTCTCAAAGGTAAGAGATGGAGACAAAGTAGTTCAGATGATATTTTTATAGAATCATAAAAGTGTAGAGTTGAAAGGAACTTCATGGGCTATTTAGTCCAACCCCCTGACTGGAGTTAGGGTACCACCCTGTGCCAAAAGCATCCCTGACAGTCACGTAGCCAGGGTCAATCTCATGGTGTGCTTTAATATGAGGGCAGTAGTGGCCTTTACTTTGTATTCAGTGGAGATCTTGTACTGTCTTGTCAGGGTGACATACTCCAGTAGCAGCTGATAGGCTGTAGCATATTGTACCAATTGCTTTTTTCACCAGATATAATTATTATTTATTATGATTAGCAAGCATTTATATAGTGCTTTACAAAGTAATGGAATAGACATGGTCCTTGCCCTAGGGCTTACAAGCTGAGAGACGGGGAAAGGGGGAGACGAAGGAAGGGGAACAGAGGGAGAGACAAGAAGTGTAACATTCACAAAGATGGGAGGTCCCAGGTGCACATGCTTGGCTTGGCTTGGTTACATCGAGATATAATATGTTCCAATAACAATGCATGCCTTGCTCTGTCCGTTCTGAATCACACTGAAAGAAACAGGGAGTGCAATCTTCCATCCACTTAAGTCAGTTACTCAGTTCCAATTGAATTTAAAGGTGGAGGATTGTGCCCAGAGTTTCCTCACCAGTCACAAAGGGAAGTTCCAGGTTCAGAGGGTGTTAACAACCACACAATAACCTCCCACAAGTTGTTTACCTGATTGTTTGTTAGGTGGTCAGTGTTCACAAACACATTCGTGTGCATGTCACCATGCACAGTGCGGTGTTTGAAGATGCGGCCAGACCTCCAGTGGTATAGAGACACAAAGGACATTCCATGGAGCATCAGCTTCCTGGGTTTCTTGAGTTTCCAAAGCTATAGTATAAACCAACACAGCAGGCTGAAGTCAGAGAATGCCCTCAGTAGCAGGAGATGTTACAGAGGAGATGAATTTGTCCAATCACTTCTCCCTGTGGCCTGCCCAGCAGCATCACTTCAGTCTTACCTGAATTCATTTATAGCCAGATGCTCTTCCTGTAGGTGCTGAGAAGGGATTGCTGAAGCTTGACAATGCTATTGGGTGCAGCCAGATGAGCTGCAGGGGCCCCACAGCAGGCAACCACCACCACACTGTGGGGCCAGTGCAGGGAGCTGAGTACACAAGCAGTCCCACACACCCCATGAGGAAGCCAGGCAGCTCTCGGAGTTCCTGCCACAGTCTGGGAAGGCCACAGCGCTGGCCACATGAGCGGGCACCCAGCCCTATCCTGCTTTCCTCCCTCAATCTGACAGAGATCCTGCCCACAGCCATGACATGGCAGTGTGCAATGGGCGACAGCACCCACCGTTCACAGTCCAGCAGCGGTGCTTCCCACATGACATGGCAAGCATGGCCCCTCCACATAGGGTAGCCCCACCTTGGGCAGCTCCGTGTTGTATCCTCTGAATTTTTCCAAGGATGCATCTCATAGCAGTCACCTGTTTGTCCCGCCTAGGAGCAGGGGGAACATCTGGTGGTCACCAACCCCCTGATGCACCACATCACATGGCCTGGCAGCCCAGGGGTGGGATAAGGCTACCCAAGGCATGGTAGCCTCCTCTCCCTGTTTTGTGTGGGATCACCTACTATGTTTGTGCCCCCGTTCCTCACTGCTCTAGTTTTGTATAGATGTTGAATAATATGAATAAATGAGTAGGGTTACCATGAGTAGGGGTACCTGCCCTTTAAAAGAGGACACATATGAAAAATACATGGTACAGGGCTGCATTGGTTCCAGTGCAGCCCTGAAACATGTATTTTTCATAAGCATCCTCTTTTAAAGGGGAGGTACTGTAACCCTAAGACTGAGCCTTGTTGGGGACAGCAGGTATTGGGAGGAACAGCTGCCCGTCCAAATCTTGTGGCTTGTAAGGCACCCCAATTTAGACTACCTTTTATGTGTAAGAGTGGGTGATGGCAGTTCTTCTGAGTGAGTCTGAAGGAGTCTAGAGTACAAGAGGTTCTAGCTTACACATGCTCCTTTTGTAAGAGGTTTAGAGTTATTCTCCATCCAGTATGTTGGAGTGGGATCAGAGCATATGCACTCAGGATCAGGACCCATGAAGTGAGTGAAGAGCCAGACCAGTGGTGGAGAAACCTTTCTTCTGGGATACATTTTGACAATGACCATTTGACCATATCAAACAAATATGGAGAGGTATTGTCCTACATCTCACATTTTATATTTTTGCTTTGTTCATAGAGTCCCAATTATTTCAATGTCACAAAATAAGTATTATTTGAGATAGCAATGAGGAGAAAATTGCAGGGTATTGGTAAGGAATTACAGGGTGAAGACTGCAGAAAGATATGAGTGTGGTAAACCGATTCAGGGAAGGCAGATAAGACAATGCATGGTTGGGCACTGGGCACTCAGAGGAAGGACAAAGGTAGTGGAGGAGGGAAGAGTCTGGACCATGGATCTGGCTTGTGAATCTACTGTGCACACTCATGTCTGCCGCCTTCCCCCCCGAGTGCACTCCTTCAGTGCTTGAGAGTAGGGACTGGATGGGGGAAGGGGAATATTTGAGAATTGGAAAGGCACTAAATAAAAGAGACTCACAGGCTGGATTTGGTCACAGTCTGAGCCTCAGGTTCACCACCCCTGGCCTAAACCCTAAAATCTGTGGCTGAAATTTGGAAAATTAGTCATCTCATGTTGAAGGGGGACATGTAATTCATTCTGTAGCACACGTATGCTTGACATTTTATTCTGTGACACAGTGAACCAATTTCCTGCTGCAACAACCTCTTGATTTCTATGGCCAGTATGAGCAATGCTGCAGTCTACTTCATAATACAGCTTGGGTGACACGTTAAGCAATTCAAAGATATTTTAATTAAACAGAATTAACCTAGGGGATATATATATATATATATATATATATATATCCTTGCTGATGCAGTTTTTCTCTTCTGCTGCAGAATCTGGTCCTAATACACCAGAGGAAGCAGAGAAGGGGCTGCCAGTTTCCTTGTGCCCCTTCCGTAATTTCCTTGTGCCCCAAAGTATAGGGAGTCCCTGACTCCCTGAATATTGAGATGCAGCATGATGAGCAATGTTCTGTAGCACAGCAATTGGCAGACAATTATTCCTTCTTTGCTCCTTCTGAGTAGTTCTGACTGTTTGCTCTTCATGTGAAAGTCACATGGGGCTATTGCTTAGGATTAGTGTTCTGGCTCATCAAATTTCAGATTTATTAAGGACACTAGCTACTCATCATGGTCCAACCATCTCTGGCTCATCAGCAAAGTGTGGGGCAGCTGAACTAGCAGCATCAGCCTCTTCCTTTATTCTCCACTACTTTCCAGTGTGTAGGCCTCATGTTATCTTTTTCAGTGTCCTGGAATTGGCAGAGATGTGTGAGGGTGTACCAGTTCAGTTATTATTATGTACTTATCCCCAGGTAGACCTCTCTCTTTAAACCGAGTGAGGATACCTGGAATTAGGGCCTAGCCTGAAGGGATGTTATGTTGATGATACCTTAGCTGCTAAATGTTTAGACAAGAACTCTTCTGCCTTCAAATACTGTTTTCTTAGGCAGCTGAAAGCAGGGTTCAGAGTAGGTTCTCTCTCACACACACACACACACACACACCTCCCACTTTCTCTACAGGCTTTCCTTGAAGACATCTGCCCACTCATTTCGAGAGCAGGATAAGCAACTAGCTTTCTTTCTTCTGCTGCATAAAGCAAAAGGCTAGGAATCTCAACGAATGCACAGATGGACATGGGTATCATGTCACGAGAAGGCAGACTGGCTTCCTTCTCGTGACACACATACACATGTTCAGACCTGTCTCTGAAACTCGGTGACCGTAAAATGCTGCATAGCCGTAGTAGCGCTATAGAAAGGATAAGTAGTAGTAGTAGTACACACACATATATATGTGTATGTGTCCATCTGTGCATCCACATATTACAGTGGTTCTCAGTCTTTTAAGATTCTGCTTGCCTTTAACACTTTCATTTCTTACTGAGGGCTGTTCTAAATCCAGGTAAGAGGTGAAATTCATAATAATAATGATCATCTTTTTCAGAGATACCAATTGACCCCTTCTGGTTATTGCAAACGATGGCTGGACCAATTCAGCCAGTTGTTTTGTGGTTCCTGTCTGCAAAGATGCATGGTAGTAAAGATCCAATGGGTGCAGGTGTGACTTTGCATAGATGTCTTTCTGTTCTCAAGAGCTTGAAGCTTTCCCTCCCCTGGAGCATGTGCACTTCTATTAAAAACAAACCAGGGCCCTTATCTCCCTTTGCACATCCACTCCTGGTGCTGTCACTGAGTTGCTATTAAAGCTGGAGTACTCACACATTCCTTTATTATCAGCTCCCTGAAGGAGCAGAATTTATAACCTCTGTTAAATGAAAGATTTTTCTCTTCACTAAACTAAAGCTACCATTTGAATATTATTTATTTATTATTATTTATTTATTTTTAAAACTTAATATCCCACCCATCCTTCCACGGGCGGCTTACAATAAAAATATAAAACAGCATAATCTAAAATCACATAAAAAGGAGGACAAAAATGTTCCACATCACTCCCCACCCTAACCCACTCCCTCCATCTGAGCTGTGTGTTTAATCTGCTGAAAGGAAGTGGGCTGACTGCCTGTTGGTGCAACTGATTGGCCATGGGTTTGACTGGCAACAGCACGTGCCACAGGTCAGATTCCCCAGCTGGTTCCACTCCTTTTGATTTTCTCCAAATACGTTCAAAATCCAGTCCTTCAATGGGTAACTTCCAAATCTTAAGACAGACACACAAGAAGTGCAAATACACCCAGGCAGTTATTTTCTGGTGCCCAAATTTCATTACAATAGGTGCATCTGCGGGGAGGTGGGGAGAAAGGACATCTCTTCTAGCCAAAAAATTCCTTTGACTTACACTGAATTCTTGCTCCATCCCCACCCACCGGAAACCAGGCTTCATTAACTTGAGTGCATAGATCTAATATTAGCCATTCATGCAACAAATACTGAGGACATGCATGCTTAGGGTTGCCATATATGCAATTTTTTAGATAGCACTTATGAGATATACAGGTTGCACGGCTGCAGTGGGATCAATGCAGCCCTGCAACCTGTATATCTCATAAGTGCACTGTAAAAATGCAAAGATGTTGTAGGCATGAGGGGGCGACTAAGAAATGCAAATAAATAAATAAATAAAAATGTGCATATACGGCAAACCTATGCATGCTAGATTCTCCAGTCTGAGTCCTCTTCATGAAGCAACCAGTGCGTACTGGATTCAAAATGGCCAGAGATGGCCAAGGGAGAATTCCCTTGTGCAGGACAATGAACTGCTGCCAGAAATCTAATATAATTGCCAACTGTATCAGCCACCCACCCCTTTCTGTCCTCCACACCCGCCAGCAAAAGAGCAAGGAGGGTGTAGCACAGCAGAACTCCACTATGCCCAATGCTCCACTGAAATAAGCCATCTGAAGCCCCCTCCCATGCACACAGAACATCTGGGGGAAACTCAGGCACAGGTAAGAGACTGGCTCTTATCATCTGAATGGCAGTGGTACCATGAGCAATAAATAACATGTGTCCATCAACAGTCAGTCTGGGTGGACTGATTTGTTGGGGAGTTTAAATTGGAAAGTACAATATTAAATAAATGTTTATTACTTAGTAATTAGCCATTGTAAAAAAGAATAACAAACAAACATAAAACACATAGGTAATCTATCTGGATTTACATAGATAATCTATCTGGATGTAAGGAAAGCATTTGATACTGTGCATCTGAACTGTAACTGAAAAAATCAACTTAAAGGTGCTTGGGAGAGGACAATCATATGGACTTACAGCTGCCTAAAAGACCATAAAGCAAAGCATAATTGTAAACCCCAATGTGCCAAGTTGCAGGGAGGCACCCAACCAGAAAGATTGCTGTTGGATCTTATTTAACAACCTCATTAAGTATCTGGATGAAGAAATCAACAGCTCATTAATTAAATTTGATCCTGGGAGGAATTTTGAAAGGGGGAAGGGGTGGGGAGAGACAGAACTGCAATATAAAGTGATGAGAAATTAGAAGCATTGACAGAAAACAACAGGTTACGTTAGTCCTTGGAATACATTTGAAACCAATATCACAGAATTGTATGGATGGAAGGAACCTCAAAAGTCATCCAATCTAACTTCCACTCCTCCCTCCTGCTCCAAGGCAGAATGCCCTACACTGTAGCATTGCAGACAGATGCTTCTCCAGACAGTTTTTGAAAACGTGAACAATAAAGAAAAATCTGGAAAGTAGGACTGCTTTAAAAATATTGAAATTTAGTAGCAGAGAGCAAATTAGACTTGAGTTTACAATGTGACATGGATAGATGCACAAAAAGATCAATACAATTTTAAATAATATATGCAAAACCAACACCTCACGCTGACCAAGCACAAGTAGTTTTGGACAATGGCACTTTGAAAGATGCATGTCTTTCTGTTCACCATACTACCAGAAAGAATTGGGAGAGGATAGAGGGGATTAAGGTAGAGGTGGGAGAGAATGGAGAAGAGAGCAGTAAAATGAGCTGGGGGCTGGCTGTGGTGACTGATCAGTGAGGAGAGAATTCAAGAGCTAAAGATGTTGAACAGTCTAGGAAGCAATGAGAAAGAAAGGAAGTGATAGCAATAGTTGTTGGATTGTGCAACAGTCACAAGTAAAAAGCCATTGAAAGGCCTGCAAGCTTAATATGGGGCTTGTCCAGTAGGGTCAGGGTCAGGGGATGAAACAGTTTTTTCTCTCTCTTTGTCTCCTCTCTTCGTCCTCCATCGTGTCCCATGCAGTCTGTACAATATGGAAGCATGTCTTCTGAGCTCTTAGTAAAGTTCTGTTTTGAAGAAACTTCTACTGTGTGTTATTCAGCAGAAAGCTAACTACAATAATAGTGGCATTTCTTAGGGAGCTTTTACACGCGCGGGTCGCTGTGGCGAAGTAAAAGCTTCAGACTGTGAAAACAATGTGTGACCGCCTTCAACACGCATGATCCCGGACTTCCATCTCGTCTAATCCCGCCTTGCGGGATTTTGAAATATCACGCAAGCGGATCGCGCCATGGCAACCCGCTCGTGTAAAAGCAGCCCTAGTCTGGAGGCTGTTCTCCCAACTGAAGTGAGAGCCACATCAATTGGCCTTTTTAAACTTGCTCTAGAAGCTGGACAAGTACTTGGGGAATTGCAGGCCAAAGCCGGAATTTCAGGTCTTTATCATCTGTAATGTCTGGTCCAATCGGCATTTTTCATATCAGTTTTGTAACTTACTCACCTCTTCCCAAAGTAACATCATTATTTTTGGCATCACACGAGTTTGTGTTGCAATGTACAGGGAAAAAAGGTGGATAGCAGTTATGGATGGCAGCCTCCTTGGTACAGCAAACACAGCAAGCATCTGATGAAGTACAGCACAAAATGTGCAGCAGAATCAGCCCTGGAGGTTCCTGAATGCTTTGCTGTGGTGTAGGAATGAAGTTATCTCATAGTGCTGGAAGTCCCTGGATATACTGTGCTGAGTTATGGATGGGGGATGTAATGGATTTTTGTTCCACAATGCTGAAAGACCCCATGTTTTTGCTGAGGCACAGTGGAGTATTATATTATGTTGTCTTAATTTTTATATCCTTAGTATTTTGGAATGAACTTTCACAAATTTCCTGTCTTCCTCCCTTCCGGACCTGTTTTATTTCATGTAAATTAGTTCCATTGCTGTTCTCAGCAGAGTATAATCTGCCAATAAATAAGAGATGGCCTTAAGAGCGGATGATGCTGCAGTCACATGTGGCTAATGCTTGAGGGATAACATCATGACACTAGTTACTGTGGGCATATTATTCTCTGTTACTAGAAGAGAAAGTGAGCTAAGACCTCTTCCCATAAGAAGCTGAAGCTGAAGAGACAAGAAAAGAAGAATAGGAGATGTGCAAGAGGAAGAACGGGAGTCCATATTGACTGGGTGTGTTGAAAATCTTCTGCCTACATCTTCTGGATGGTCAAATCTACCTTCAACCATCTTCCATTTGGGAACAACCAGGGATCTTCTCTTGCTGGAACAGAAAGGATTAAAGTAAGACTCTTCTGAGGAATATGAAGCAGCTTCTTACCTCTAGGAACCTACTCCAGTTTCTCTTTCCAAAGAGATTGTGGCTATCAGTTGATTCTGTCTTCCTAGCTTCCCAAGGCTCAGTAAGCAAGCACTGCAGCATGTCCTCACGGCGGAGTACTAGCAGCTTCTGTGTGCATGTGTTGAAGTTTTGTTTTGGCTTTCTGTCAATGTGAAATTAGATGCTGGTAAGAGTCTGTGAGCAGCAGATAGTGTAATAATTATTGATTGAGCTCCACACACTTTCTTCCTCTTTGCTCATTCTGGAGCCAGAGTTCAGTCCCCAGATATTAAGTCTCTCTGTGAGGATTTCTGTTAATAGAAGCTAAGCTATATTTAGTAGGGAGAAAAATGGCAGCCCAGGGAAGCACGTAGTCATGAGGGAATGACGTTCAGAAGCAATGATGTACGAGTCAGATTATGAAGAGGAATGACTAAAGCAGGACTTTTTTCATGTATGTCATAGGAGTTGTGAATCCCAGGAGTTTGATGTTATTTTTAAAATAATTTTTAAAGTTGCTTGCTTAATATGTTAGGATCTGAGCACGTGAGTGGGTGATTTGTCAAACTACACAGTGACCCCTGAGGGAAGTCAGCGCAGTGAAATTCTCAGGCTGCATCAATGGCTCATAGAGATCAGAAGGTCAGCAAGAAAACCACACTAAGTCAAGGGACACACCCTGAGCTGGTATTGATGGCTTTTATCCTTCAGGGGTTTTGAGACTTACCTTCCCACCCCACCCCCCACTCCTTTTTGTTTTAATTTAGCTAGGTCTGGTTGGTTTCCATTGGGGTTGTTGCCAGGGGCGTAGCTAGGATGGAATGGACCTCTGGCCAAGAAGTCAAGGTGGGCCCCCCTCTTTGTGTCCCGCCGGCAGGGTTGGGGTGCTGCCCAGCTTGGCGGGCCTGGGGACGCTGCTATCAAACACACGACACCCAAAATGCAGCCAGCCTATTAAGCGCAGTATGCCATGCAAAGAGACATATAGATATAACCAGTTCAGTTGTGCCCCCATAATCAATTCACGCTGCCCCCACCCCATAACCAGTTCATTTGCACCCCCGCCCATATAATCAATTCATGCTGCCCCCACCCCATAAACATTTCTGCCCCCTCACCCATAACCAGTTCATTTGCACCCCCGGGGCAGCATGAATTGATTATATAGGGGGCACAAATGAACTAGTTATGGGGTGGGAGTTTAAAGACAGTATTCCTGTTAGCAATAACTTCATTAAGAAGAGTTGGTGAAATAGCAACCATAATAATGTCAGAACCATATTTGCAGATTTTCCAAGATGGAATAGATATTGCTTTACATCCTAAATTCCTACCTAAGATAGTATAAGTAAGACAGTTGTGAGACTGTGGCCCTTTTTACACGGGTCTCTCCCACCCATGAACATGCAGATTTCTGCGTTTTCATGGGTGGGGGAGCCCCGTGTGAACAATGCGGTGCCTGCGGTGAGTAGGGGTGCCCGCCTAACACGCATCCCCGCTCAGGCACTCACACTCACACTCACACACACACACACACACACACACACACACACCACTCATCCCCATGCATGGAGCAACCGGGGAAAATGGCTGTTGCTTCATGGGTGCGGATGAGTGGAGGGTGAGTGGGGATGCATGTGCGGCCGTGTGTATGCCCTTCCCACGCACCAGCACGCCCACGGACTCCCCACCCCACCCAGAGGATCTGTGTAAAAAGGGTCTGTGAGGAGCCATTCAAAGAAGAACAGAAGGTTGCTGCCTTGTAAACAAGGTTCTTTGAGATGTCTCCTAATATGCTCACAACACCCACCCTTCCAGCCCTGCATGGAATTTTCTTATATTCCCAGAAAGGATGGAAGGAACTGTCACTCTGAGGGGGAGAGTGCTTTTTATACTAGAGGAGCTCGAGACCATCACGTGGTCTATTATTTGAATAGGGTGAGCATGCACAACCCAGTTGTGAGAATATTAGGAACCATTTCAAAGAACCTTCTTTACAAGGCAACAACCTTCTGATCACTCACATGGGAAGGACAGAGTTTGTTTACAAACAGCTTTATCTTCCATTTCCAACTGCTGCTGCATGCTACTAGCATGCAGAGGCAGGTGAGGGATGGGGACACACACACACCATGATGTGAGGTGCCCTGCACCCAGGCCTCCTCCAGCCCAGCCCAGGTGCGGGGCTGCCCCTGAAGGGCCAGGCAGCAGCCCCTGGGACCTAGCAGCCCCCAACTTTATGCCAGGTTTGCTCAATGGACGCTATGCTCCTGGTTGTTGCAATTATCTCTATGGTCAAAATTAATCCTTGACAGATCTCCAGTGCCAAGTGTGACACAAGAGAATGGGTTCAGTAAAAGAGGTTTCCAAAGTCTTCTGAAGCATCTGACCAGACAGACCAATCGCTATCCTCCAATATCACCTGGGGGTAGGACTCCTTTTGATAATCCTTTTGTTGTAAGCCGCCCCGAGATTCCGTAGGCATGAGGGGGCGGCTAATAAATATGACAAAATAAATAAATCAGTTAGCCCATGGGTTGACAATCTCTGTCCTGTGGGCCAAATCTGACCCACAGCTGTCTTCTTTTTTTTAAAAAATTGGCCCTTTTCCAGTTCCTGGATTTGGTCCATTAATCCAGTCCCTACCCTCAAGTCACTGACAGAGGGTGTTTTTAAACAAGATGCTACCATGTATGGCCATCCATCAACCACTCATCCAAATGTTCCTGTGAAGGTGGTGCAAGGGGATGTGTGCTTCCATGATCCATGCAACACCCACTTATGGCCACGTGTGGAGCATTGCCAAAAAATCTGGAGCACACTGTGTGGTGGGAGCCAAAAAAGGCACCCATGCATCCCCTGCCCGTATGAAGCACCTGGAGCACCTGTTCATGCCAACAGAAAGATCTGCTGCAACCGGCCACCTCCCTGGTCCAGCCCACAGCCCTGCTGGGACCTCTCTGGGGAGTTCTTAAAGGACACGCATGAGAAATACACCACCACGTTTGCTCAAAGCACAACAAACTTCCCTTGTGATGCAGAAGAGAAGAGCCAGCACCATGGAGGACAGCAGTTTCCTGTGTGTCCTGTCCAGGAAGCACTTCCATTTTCACCTGGGACTGCCAGCAGCTGCAACGGCTTCTGGGGTCATGGTAAGGAAAGGGTTACTGGCTGCTGTGGCTTCATGTTTCCATGGTGTCCGCAGCTGCTGAGTGTCATGGTAGACTGCAAGCAGCTGGGCGAGGCTTGGGGTGGGGCTGCTACCAGGCTGGGGGGAGGGGGAATGGCTGCCCATGTGAGTTGTTTGCAGGGCAGGTCTGTGGTGGTGGGACTGCATGGACGCTACCCGAGTTGGCACAGTGGCTTCCCTGGAAGCCATCCTGTAGAGTCCCTCTCCATGCTCTCCATGTGCGTGGTTGCTCCGCGGCTGTGCCACTCAGTGGCCAGGCCCCTCCTTCATCCAGAGTGAGCTCAGGGGAATGGGGATGGAATTTGGGACAAGCACTCAAGGATAAGGATGGATCAGGGTGACCTAGGACAACTACCCCAGGTCCCACTCTTTCCAGGGACCCCACAGTGGTCCCTATTTTCACCAGGGCAGAGTGTGTGTGCCCCACTCCCTCCCAGTGCTGTCCAAACACAACCACCTTGAGGGCCCTGTGGAGGATGCCCCCCAAAAGGGGTGGCGAGGGAGAGAACCCAACGGGGGCCCCACATTTTATATTCTCCCTGGGCCCTGCAAATTCTAAGGCCAGCTCTAAGATGGATCCATAGTATAAATCCATGATCTAGATCGTCTCCTTACTTCCCCCATTCTGGGCACACTCCTTAAGTACTCCCACCTTCCACTCCTATCCAGCTGACAGAGCTTGTACTAATTTTCAAAGTGACCTGCAGAAGGCAAAAAGGTTCCTCACCTGTGCTTTAGCATATAGGCCATAATCAGATCCTAATATATAAGCATCCTGAAGATAAAAATAAAAAACAAAATCCTTACTGGTGGCAGATGATGACCAAGCATTTACAGTATAAGTGTCTGCTCCAGTATGGCAACACCTCTGTTAAATTATGATTAGCAGGGCACTTCCATCCTGGTGGTCTGTAGCAGAACAAGGGTCTGTTGGCGTACAATAACATCCCTTCTCAAGGCAGAACCCTCCCGTCAGGCTATTCGTATTGTGTGCACTGAAACATGAACAAATAAAGACTATTTGTGGCACAACTCTGGACTTTTCTAAGACTTCTGTTCTTTCCACTAAGCACCAAAACCCCACCCCCCAAGTCTCCCTAAAATCTCATAGGAGTAAAATTTGCAATCACTGAAGTGAGCAAATTAACAGAGTCTAGAGCAGCTACATGTAACAGAGGGATTCCTGAGATAGACACATGGAAGGCAATTATTGGTATGAGTAACTGTAACACGCAGGGGCGTAGCTATCATAAGGACAGACGGGACATGTGTCCCGGGGCCCATCATGCTTGGGGGCCCACAGTCCGTCCCCCCTATGATAGCTAAGCTGTTAAAAAAATTAATTTTTTGGGGGGGTCCGGGATCTCATGGACCCCAGCAGCCCGACTGACAAAGCGGTGGGGGCCCACCCCGCCCCGCCCCCTGCGGCCCCGCTGGCGGCCCCCAGCACCCCAATCCTTCCTGATTATCCCTCTTCGCCGCCGCCGCTTCAAGCTAGCCCCGCCTCCCTGACGGGTGAGCCCTGCGCTGCACTCGAAGCCATTGCGCAAGCGCCAGCATCCGAGAGAGCGGCACACACAACCACGAGGCAGGCAGGCGGCGACTGGCTGAGCAGCACGCACATTTTTTTGTTGCACCGCGGGCCACGGTGGCAGGCGAAGCAGACCCAGGCTCGGACAGTGGTGTGGCGTGGCGTGGTGGGTGGTAAGAAAAGGGGGGGGTGTTATTGGGACGGACCATGTGTTTACTGTTTGGGAGGACCGGGGGGCTTTCTGACACTGGCTGATGGGAGGAGAGAATGCCGCCGGGACAGAGCGCCGCCGCCGCCCACCGGGTCTAGGACTCACACTCAGGGGGGGGGGAGAGTGAGCGCCGCCGCTAGGGGTGTGTGTTATTGGGACGGACCGTGTGTTTACTGTTTGGGAGGACCGGGGGGCTTTCC
>QEPC01015005.1:3149455-3164295 GCA_003113815.1 Sphenodon punctatus | reverse complement strand
TGTCATCAAGAAGAGGCAGTTGTTGACACTCCTTCCAAAATCAATTTAACATGGAAACATTAAAGTTCAAGTAACTAATATCTGCAACCTCAAAATGTATTGAATACTCAAGCAGTGCTCCACTCCATAAGAAGTGCTGTCCGGGGGGCTGGGCTGGCCTGGCCTGGCCTAAGGCTGTAGAAGACTTTCTGCTTACTGTTAAGCATTTATATAGCAGCAGCAATGTACTTGGCACTTTACAATTGTTAGAAAGAAACACAGTCCCTGCCCCAGGGGGCTTACAATCTAAGAGAGACAAAGGGTGTGGGAAACAGAGGAAGACACAAGGATACAGTTTGACTGTTTTGTACAATAAGGACACTGAGGGACAGGGGAGTCTGTGGTGATGGGCTGGGCCGGGAGTGGGGGGGGGGCCCACAGTCCGTTTCTTGTCCCTGGGCCCATTCCAACCTAGCTACGCCCCTGGTAACATGGGAACTGCTAGTGTACAACTAGTAGTGCTATAGAAATGAGAAGTAGTAGCAGTAGTAAAGGAAAGTAGCCCATCAAGAAAAAATGTATAAGGCAAATACCAAGAAGCATATTGTTGATTTTAAACCACTTTGAAAATCCCAGTAATGAGGGAAGGATCTTCGGGTTTGTACCACATCCACTCACTCACATATGTGGATGATGTGGTGGTTGAAGTAAAGGTTTTATATCAGCATGGTTTGGGGGTGAGTCATCATCACGCAGAGGGTGCAGCCACACAAGATGCCGCTAACCCAGTTTGTGCAGCATTACCCCACATCGGGCAGTCGTACTCCACAATGCAGTGCATCGTATGGCCAGTGGCCACCAGATGTTCACTCCACCCCGGGGTGGGTAGCCGGCTGCCTAGCAGTGTTGCCCAAAGTGGGGTAACTCTGCCTGCATTGGGTTAAGGGGCCACCACCCATGTGGCTGGTCCCTGTACTTCTCCACCCTGTGGCGAGGTCCACCAGCACCCTGGAGCAGCAGGTGCATTTGCCATTCCCACGTGGCCACATCATGACCAGGGGCAGGTTAATGAGCAGACTGGGGCGATGATGAGTGGGGTGGACCTGGGCTCCCAGCCTGCCCTGAGGCATGGTGGGGCCTCTGACAGCAGCCCACCCATCCAGGTTCCCTGTAGAGGGGCAGATCGTGTGGCCTGCTCTTCTCGCCCACCTAAAGTGTCGTGGCTGCAATTGTCCAATCCAGGATGTGTGAAGGATTGGGCCAGCTCTATCCCATGTGGCTGCACCCAGAGTGTAACCAAATGTAAGGACGCAAATTCCTGCCCTGACATATGTGAGAGAAGCCACAGCAGATTCCCATTCGCACCAGCTCTTTTCCTGTCGGCCGGCTCCTCCGTGCTGCCGCGTCTTCCCTCGCCCCTCCCGCTGCCGCCACTGCTGCCGCAGGTGGGAACGCAGCTTAAGTTAGGAGAGATATTCCATGTATACATTATATTCTATATACCATATATACTAAACTGTTTTAGAATGGAGGGTGGGAGTGGGCCTCAAACTCTGAACTTCAAAGTAATTAATTGGACATTGAGTTGGTAGGCCACATGGTGCTGCCTGCTGCTCTTTGTTTTCAGTCAGAAATTATATACACCTCGCGTCTCTGTGTCTACATAGAAACCTCCCATTTGTGACATTGCTGGGCAGTTGTACTGGTGCAACAGAACGTGTGTATCTTTGCGTGAGAATGCTACCACTGTTGGTGTATATGGCAACAGCATGTGTATCAATGGGTGCTTTTAAATTGATGGTACCCATGGCTCTGCTCCGCCTCATACCTGGGTGGCCCATCCGTTTGTTGGGTGAGTGTTCATATAAGAGCCCCGAAAATTTCAATCCTAGATATAGATTCTCTTTATTTATTGTTTCATTTTGTTACAGTTGCTGTTTCCTGCTCTGTATTATATGAGAAAAACCCTTCTTTCCTGTACACCCTTCCCCAGCTGTTTCCAAGCAGAAATGGTACGGTGTCATCTGTTCAGTCTTCTAAATCAGGTACTACAGTTCCTGTCTACCAAGCAGAACTAATTACAATTGTTTCTATAGCGTTTTCAATGTTCAGATTGCTTTACAATCCGTATCTATTTTACCTTCACAAAAACTTTTTGAGGTATTATTATTATTATTATTTGCCTTTTACAGATGGGAAACTGAGCCTTAGAGATAGTGACTTGCCCTAGGCCCTCAGTGAGATTAAGGCTAAAATGGGATCCGAACACTTGCCTCCCAGATCCAAGCCCAACACTTTATCCACTAGGCTATACTGGCTCTTACTGGCATTTGCTACTATAAAACACAGAATGGAGTGAAGATGTTATCAGCCAATTATACATTCCCCTCCCCCACTACTTTATACAATTATTATACACTTTTTTTCTTGGTCAACCCATTGGGGAAAAACTAAGATTCATGACACCCACCTCAAATCTTCTTGCATCCCTAATGAATCACTGATTATTTTACATATTTTTATATGCACGCTGATAAGGGTGCACATACACCTCTCATTTCAGGGAAAAAGTGAGATAGTCAATAGTTGGAGAAGGTGGAGGGGTCAAGAATTGTTGTTTTTTAAAAGGATGGGTGATGCAAGTGGCATGCCTGAGGGCAGAAGGGAAAGAGCAAGTAGATACGGTCTGTTTTTACACTGACACTAACCCGTATTTAAAATCCCATATTCTTAATCCTGGGTTCCTGTTTACACAGACATTTGCAACTCAGAATAATCATTAATCTGGAATCACAGTGTTCATGGTTAATACAGGTTTAGACTAGGGCTGATGCGGCAGCAGCTGTTACCGCGCCGCAATTCCTTTCTGCCATTTCAGAATTGCCCGCGCCACACCGCAGCTTTTCTGCGGACATTCCGCTAATTCAGTCGGCATTCTGCAAATTGCGGAATTGCGGGAAAATTGCGGAAACTGTCAGAAAACCGCTGTTCCACTATTTTGTGGCACTGGCAGAATGGCAGAAGTAGCAAAAATGTCATTTTTTCGCTATTTTGCGAAGCCTGTGGAAGTAGCGGAATGAAATTAGCGGAACTGCGGAATTAGTGGAATGAAACTAGTGGAATGAAAGCCTCTGACATGCCGTACCACTAATTGCGGAAACGCTGTTTCCAGCGGAAATAGCTACCGCTGCGACATTCTGCTACAGCCCTAGTTTAGACTAACACAGATGAGTGAAAAATCCAATGGTGCTTCGCTGCTGAATTCCATTGCTTTCTTTTACTATGTTTTTGTTCCCCTTTAGAGATATCTTTGAATGATCCCATGCCTAATCTATGCACCAGGTTTGGGCAAAGAGAAATCAAAATGCTGATTTCCTGGCCAGAGCAACAGAAAGCACTGACAACAATAGAGACATTCCTGGGTAGAGAGGATGTTTGCTCTATCTACTAATCTGTCTCTATGTTTAAATCTGATTTACAGTTTACACTGACATTAACCTGGGTTTATTTCATCCCAGGTTAAATAAATTCTTGAAAATGAGGATTAAATAAGCCCAGGTTCAACTGTAATTTGGATAATTTAAACTAGGTTTAGGTGTTTACATGGACATTTAAACCCAGGTTGAGAGATGTTATTCTTCTGCATTTAGTGTCCGTTTAAAAACAGCCACTAAAGTCATGAATTCACTGTGTGGTCTTGGGTAAATTGTTGCTATCTCTCAGCCTCTGTTCTCTGTAAAATGGTAATAATAATGACTTACCTCATAGGACTGTTGTGAAACTGAAGTAGGTAAGGATTGTAAAGCACAAATTGTAATGAATAAAATAATAATAATAAAAATAAACAACGAAGATTTATCTCTTTTTTCTTATCTCAGAAACTCCTTGCATTTTGGGGCTGAATTGTTCCTGGGCAACATCTGCAGATGCCTCTGGGAAACCAGACTGGGTGCCATCTTCAGTGGGTGCCTTGGCATCTCAGAAACAGCAGCAGATTCTGGAGAACAGTTCATCCAACAGAGACATAGAAGGTAAGCAAAATTCTATTAATTTTCTCTGTTTATGAGGTGCATGCATACAGACACAGAGATATCTGTGGCCAAACCTCCTTGTCTCTCTCACGTTGCTTTTCAATATTCCTACATATCCAGATTGAGTCTGAAATCTCACAGTGTTCTCTAGAGAATGCATCACTAAGAATCATTTATGTATTAAACACCAATTGATACAGAGAAGCTAAACGAGTTCTTTGCTTTGGTCTTCACTGCAGAGGATGTTGGGGAGATACCCACACTGGAACCCTACTTTGTAGGTGATGAATTGGATGAACTGTCACAAATCAGCATGACCCTGGAATAGGTTTAGAGCAAATTGACAAGCTTAATATGAACAAATCACCAGGGCCAGATGGTATTCACCCCAGAGTTCTGAAGGAACTCAAATGTGAAATTGCAAACCTACTAGTAGTAATTTGTAACCTAACGTTGGCATCTGGCACTGTACCTGAGGACTGGAGGGTGGCAAATGTAACCCCAATATTTAAAAAGGGATCCAGAGGTGATCCTGGAAACTACAGACCGGTAAGCTTGACGTCTGTGCCGGGCAAAATGGTGGAAACTATCATTAAGAACAGAATCACTGGGCATATTGATAAACATGGCTTAATGGCAAAGAGTCAGCATGGATTTAGCAAAGGGAAGTCATGCCTCACTAATCTCTTGGAATTCTTTGAGGGCGTAAACAAGCATGTGGACAGGGGAGACCCAGCAGATATAGTGTACCTGGATTTCCAGAAAGCTTTTGATAAGGTCCCACATAAACGACTCTTGAGAAAATTAAAAAGCCATGGGATAGGAGGTAGTGTTTTGCTATGGATTGGTAACTGGTTAAAGGATAGGAAGCAAAGAGTGGGACTAAATGGCCAGTTTTCACAATGGAGGGATGTAAAAAGTGGTGTGCCCCAAGGATCTGTACTGGGACCAGTTCTTTTCAATGTATTCATTAATGATCTGGAAAAGGGTGTTAAGAGTGAGGTGATCAAATTTGCAGATGACACCAAGTTATTCAGAGTAGTCAGAACACGAGCAGACTGTGAGGAGCTGCAGCAAGATCTTACAAGACTGGGTGCCTGGGCATCTAAATGGCAGATGAGATTTAATGTGGACAAGTGCAAAGTGATGCACATTGGGAAAAATAATCCAAATTATGAGTACACAATGCTGGGTACTAAGCTAGGAGTTACCACTCAGGAAAAGGATCTGGGAGTGATTGTGGATAATACACTGAAATCCTCAGTCCAGTGTGCCGCAGCGGTCAAAAAAGCAAATAGAACGTTAAGAATTATTTGCAAGGGAATAGAGAATAAAACTGAGGATGTCATAATACCTCTATACAAATCAATGGTGCCACCGCACCTTGAATATTGTGTGCAGTTCTGGTCACCCCATCTCAAAAAAGACATAGCGGAACTAGAAAAGGTACAGAGAAGGGCAACAAAAATGATCCAGGGTATGGAACAGCACCTGTATGAGGAGAGGGTTGATAGGTTGGGGCTTCAGCTTGGAAAAGAGACGGCTGAGAGGAGATATGATAGAGGTCTATAAAATCATGAGTGATGTGGAATTTGTAAACAGGGAACAGTTATTTACCCTCTCAGCTAGTACTAAAACTAGGGGACACTCCATGAAAATCACAGGTGGCAGAGTAAAAACAAACAAAAGAAAGTATTTTTTCACTCAGCATACAATTAGGTTGTGGAATTTACTGACAGAGGAGGTGGTCAAGGCCAGTACTATAGCTGAGTTCAAAAGAGGTTTGGACAAGTTTCTGGAAGATAGTTCCATTAGCAGCTATTAGCCAGACAGGACTGGGGAACAAAACCCTTTACTGTTGGGAGCCTGGAGATGGCCCACAGGGAATGGATAGCATGGTGATCTGTTGGGTGCTTCTCCCAGACCCCCGTAATTGGCCACTGTCCCAGACAGGATGCTGGGCTCGATGGACCATTGCTCTGACCCAGTATGGCACTTCTTATGTTCTTATGAGAGACTGCTCATGTAATTTCAGGGGAGGGACCAAGGCAGCTACATTCCTAGGTCCGTTTCCACTTTGTTGAATTGATAGGTATAGCACCCCTTGTAAGTATCCAGCTGTGGAGTATGCTCATTGATCCGTGCACCCCCACACTGAAATGCAACCTCCCCTGGAATGGAACACCACAGTTCTTTAACAGCTCCCTGCTACTGTACACAGCAATTGCTGGGAGATGGAAGTAAGAATACCCTTCCCCAGTTAAAATGGAAGTTGGAATTTACATAGACCAAACGTAGCTACCCCAAAACGGAAGTCAGACAGGAGACTGGGATTGAATTAGCATCTCTGATCGCTTTAAAAAAAAAAGTGAATATCATGAAAAAGTCTTTTGAAACCAACCCCCTGACTATGGCCCTTTTCACACAGACACTCTTAACACTTATTTAATGGATGTTACATTTTATTATACATGTTGCAATGCACCCATAGAGCACACCTGAAGCCCTACAACATGTATAATAAAATGTAACATCCATTAAATAAGTGTTAGAGTGTCTTTGTGAAAAGGGCCTATTTGTGATTGTTAGCACATCTTAAAGCTGAGGAACAATTCTGTCCTGTTCACAATATTTGGAGGAGAGAAGGGGGAGAGAAATTAGAGATTAATTTCAGAGACTCCTGGAAAATAAACATTTTCTTCGTGTACAATGGAACTGTTTCAAAAAGTGCTACAGAAATCCAGGCTGGACAAAGGAAACCCTGCTCTGCACAAGCCCTAATTAGGCACACCATCCAAAATCTGCAGTGTTGTCTTATCAAGTTTAAAGTTGACAGGAAAAGAACGGTCAATTCTGAAGGTTTGGATTTGTGGGTGGTTAGTCTGTTTCTATGCACTTTTAAGTGCAGAAAAGTGTTCCAAATGATATTCTCATGTCACAGCCTATGTGATACTTAATGTTAACATTTTTGAGGTGAGGAATGGGATTTATTTTTCATGAAGAAAAAGTAAAATCTTTTATGGGGACAAAAAACCAAATAACACCCCCCACCCCCACCTCAACCCCTGCTCCAAACCACATTCTTGTTTCCAAGCTTGTTCTGGAAGTTTTCAACATGACTCAGCTCTTCTTTCTGAATCAATCAATAATGCTTTTTCTTTGTGATCCCAATTTTGCCCTCAATGCACATTTCATGCCTCGTAGGTAGGCTGCCTGCCTTCAGAGCTGCTCCAGGGGTGCACCTATGTGTCTGCCTGCTTCAAGCCCCACCTGGGACTACTTTCGATGGACCTGGTGGTTTTATTGGCCCATATTCTTCCCACTAAGTGCGCCCCCCCCCCCCCCGCCATAGAGTTGTAGGTGATCGCTCAATGGTCTAGACTGGTGCCCGTAACTCTATGGCATTGGCCGGGGCAATGGCCAGCCAAAAGTAGAGCTGCAATGTGGGTCTGCCCAGCAGATGGACAGCAGTTCTGCTTCTGGCTGGTGCCCTGGATTTGGCCAACCTGCTCTGCCAGAAGTGCTCTGGAATGTCCCGAAGCGCCACTGGCAAGGCTGCACCTACTCCACTTCCACCTCTGGTGGGGGCGCCTTTAGATGGACAGGCCAGCCCAGGGTGAAGCAGACTGGTGTGGGAAGAACCAGGGCTGCCATCCATCTAAAAGCACCCATTGTGGTCATTTCCCAGCCCCCCTCCAGGGATGGCTTTGGCAGTAGCCATTGCTGATTCTGCAGATGAGGTCACTTACCATGGCCACCAATAGTGTGTGGACCTTGAGTTGGGGATTGCTGCTCTAGAGCAGAATAGAATTTTCCCCAGGCAGACCTGGGTTCTTTTATTTGCATACTCATTTGTATGCCTTGTACTTCTAATTCTGTTTTATCCACTCTCTCCTTTTGCCACCTCTTTATTCATTGTACTTTCCTTCCATACTCCCTTTTCTTTCTTATTCTATTTCATTTTAAATATCTCATCTCTCGCCTCCTTTTTGTCTTCTCTCTGCTTCTTTAATCCCCTCTTTCCTCCTTTCTTCCCTCTCCTGCCTTTCCTCCTGTAGGGGATATCCTCCTCCTGAACACCAGCAGACTGGTTGCCAGATGTGAGTTCAGCCTCCACAGCCCCATTGTGCCTTGGAGCTCTGAGTCCTGTCTGTTGGAACTGACGGTGCATGTGCAAGGCGACACTCTAGAGGGACTTACAGTCAAAATCCAACATGTGGAGACAAACCAAAACACAACCATCCCTCTGCGAGAGCTGCAAGAAGAGGATGCCTGGTAAGACCAACTGCTGCAACCATTTAAACTTTGCACCAGAAACCATCAGTTCTGCTCCCTTCCCACGGTGACCATGCCTCCCCAAACTTTCAGCAGAACAGAGAGTACATTTGCTTTCTGGGGCTGAGGTTATGGGCCTGAAGTCTCTGGCAGAAATCACTATCTGATGAGTGCTATCTTTCCCAGGTGTTCTGAGTTATTCAAACTAGAATAATAGAACAGATAAACAGATCAATCTCTACGTAGTGCTTTCCACTGGTTTTACCACTTGAAAACTGTGATGTCTGTAAGTACCCCTAGCCACTCCTGCTGTGTTGTGGAAAACATCTGGTAGCCGGCTAGACCAGCTGCATTGCCCCTTTACACTGGCAGAGAGACTATAGTGAGGCACCATGTGGGGCACTGCTGTGGGGGAAGTTAACAGAACTGGGGGCGCTGCTCTGGGGGAAGCTTGCACCCATGGGGGCACTGTTGTGGGGGAAGTTGGAAGTATGCACTGTGTGGGGGGCACTGCTGTGGGGGGGGGAGCACCCACTCATGGGGGGGCACTGTTCTGGGGGAAGTTAACAGAACTGGCTTGGGGCTCCAACAGGGGGGGCACTGCTCTGTAGTCCCCACCAATCCAGGGGTAGAAAAAATTCATGGCTAGGGAGCTATAACAGGCCACACTGATGTGGAATGCTACCCANGGGGAAGTTGGAAGTATGCACTGTGGGGGGGGGCACTGCTGTGGGGGGGGAGCACCCACTCATGGGGGGGCACTGTTCTGGGGGAAGTTAACAGAACTGGGGGAAGCTTGCACCCCTGGGGGCACTGCTCTGTAGTCCCCACCAATCCAGGGGTAGAAAAAATTCATGGCTAGGGAGCTATAACAGGCCACACTGATGTGGAATGCTACCCACCAAACAACCTTACCTGCTCCAATATCTCTAAGGGCACTGGTCTCGACCAATCGGAGGGTAGGAAAATTTCATGACTAGGCAGTTACAACAGGCTCAGGATACGCTACCCACCATAAAATCCTACCTGCTCCAGTCCAGCATCTCCAAGGGCACTGATCCCCACCAATCCGGGGGCAGGAGAATTTCATGATTAGGGACCTATATCAGGCCAGGCTGACAGGAAACGCTACTCATCACAAAATCCTACCTGGTCCAGCATCTCCAAGGGCACTGGTCCCCACCCATTTCTTTCAGGTGGGTAAGAAACCAAATAAAACCCCACCTCAGCCCCTGTACCAAACCACATTCTTGTTCCCAAGCTTGGTTCAGGCAGTTTTCAACATAACTCAGCTCTTCTTCCTAAATCCATCAATAATGCTTTTTCTATGGAATCCCAGTTTTGCTCTCTATGCACATTTCATGCCTGATTGTCTGATTGATTGTTACCCGGTGCCTTCATTCTCATGTATTCACAGTCAGATTTGTATTGCTGCTGGAGCACTTGGCCCACAGTCCCACACCCTTGGTCCAAACCAGTATCTAATGAGGCAGTGGGGGCGGAGAGCAATGATACCAGATCACTGGAATGTCTGTGTTCTCTATTTACCTGGATAGGTGGAAGCCCTAAAAGTTGCACTTTATTCAACAGCCAATGGCAGAGAGGCTGCAATTCCTATGATACTCAGTCTGAAGCATCTCATGATAATCAGTCGAAATACGCAAGCCCATACTGTGCATTGAGCATCAGGTTGTTTTTCAACTCCAAACTTTCTTTCTTTCCTTGCAAATTGCCCAGAGACTTGTCAGACCCTTATGAACCCTTCGGAGTATACACAGCAGCTTTAATGTCTGTATTTAGATGTGTAGTAATATTAGCCACTTCACTGAGATCCATCCTGACATAAAATCAATGGTAATGCTATTGCCAGGCTGGATTTATCTGAAAGCCTCCTGCAATGATCCATCTTCTGCAGTATATACAAAAGGCTTTGTTCCTGATTCCATTAAGGAAATTAAATTGGCTCTGAAGAGTCCCCTTTCTGGATGCCAAGCCCAAGGAAAGGAGGGTGTTATTTACCATATCAGGGAGAACCCGGTGTAGTTGGATCCTGGAACTGATGCTTTCTGCCAGAATTTAGCAGCTCTAGGGAATACCTGTCCACTGCTCCTTGGTGGTACTGTACGGCTAAGCATTCGGGGTGACACAAAGCTGCATATCGCTCTTGCAAGTTCTGTGTGCTGTTCTCTAATGGTGTGTAGTTGGGGTAATAGAAGAATGCTTTAGTGCTGGAGTCTGTTGGATGCAGGGGCTGTGATTAACTGATTATACAACTGAGGCAATGCGCTTGTGATTCAGAGCTGGAGACCTCTTTGATGATATGCTGTCGTTTATAATGATGGCAATGTAGCTTGACACAGTGCTAGAAATTTCTGGCTGCCATGATGTACTAGAGCAGCATTGCTATAGCAGTGATTCAGCTTGAAGGCATAGGTGAGAGAACTGTGTCTCAATGAACTAGCCAACATAGGCTGTTTTTAAATGGGCGTGTGTGTGTGTGTGTGTGTGTGTGGCCGTGGCCGTGGCGGCCGTGGCAGTATGTGCTCGGTGGAGCACACATGCACTCCTGGTGGGTGGGGGAGGGTTTAAACAGCAGCAGATGTGTGTGCACTTCGTGTGCACACAAATCCACCTGCCAGCCACCCATGCCCAGAAACCTGGGATTTTCCAGTTTGCTCCATGCAGGGAGGTGGGTGGAGGTAGGTGGGGGGTGCATGGTTTGGTGGAATGTGCACCCACCCACCCACACTTTTACACGGGCACTACCACATGTATCCACTGGGTGGACCTGCATGGTAGCATCTTGTGTTTAAATGCCCATAGTGGATATAGTACTACATTATGGTACTATAGATAAGAGGCAGAAGGTGAGAAGAGATAGCAGCACCCTCTCAACAGAGAAACATGTATGGTTGATGGGATACATTGGAAATTAGGGATGGGTCTTTCGGTATCAGAAAGAACCGAAAATGTCTGAAAGAGGCTCTTTCGGTTCTAAATCTGAGAACCTGAAGTTTGAGCTGTATCCGTTCTTTTTAATGGTATTGGTTCTCGGTTCTTTCACATTGGCTCTGAGGCTCAGCTTCTTTTTAAAACTGTTTCTCTTGTGCTGCTGCTGCTGCTTGTTTCTTTTGGTGCCAAACTGTGCCCTGCTCTCTGGATTTGTTGCGGTTTTTGAATTCAAAAAAGGCATCCAGTCTAAGAACTAACCTCAGAGATTTTGGGAGGGGGGATAGGGGTGGGCACAGTGGCTCTGTTGGCGAATTGTTGTAAAGATTTTCCTGGCCATCATTCAGCAGAGTTCAAGGATTGGTGGTGATGTGAATTTGGGGGTAGGTTTTGGGTTTTTTTCCCTTCTGGGACCTGCTCTGACCTTGGAAGCCATTCTTCTGCTAGTTGTTCTGGAAGGAAAGTAAACTGCTGAGTTGTGTTTGCTGAGCATCTGAGTGAGGTGAGCACAGTGATGGGGTCCTGAGCATTTTGGGGTGGGGGTAGAGTACTCTAGTGGTCCAAGTGTGGGGCAAGAGCTCAGGTATGGATGGTGGGCCCCTGTGTCTTAGGACCCCATGGGGGCAGGGGGGTGGGGACGGGCCATGGTCAGGGAGGCTGCAAGAGGCCTTGAGGCTGCTGTGTGCCATGGGGGGAGGGGGATGTGTGGCTGGCTCCTTCTGGGAAAAGGCCACAGCTTGGGAGTGGGGTGTCTGAAGGCTGGGGTTCAGGAGGTCCATTGCATCACGTCTCCCATCACATGGCTGGGGGGATGCCCCAAGGCTGGGGTTCAGGGGGCCCTGCATATGGTTCCTTTGCGGGTAGGGTGTCACTGAATTTTTCTTGTGTTCTGTTGGCCTTGGCAATGTGTGTGTGGGGGGGTGGCGTATGGGTGTCCCCTTGCATCACATGGCTTGGCGGAGAGTCCCCGAAGAGTTTAGGGCTCTGGAGGTGTGGGGGGGGGGGGTGGTGGTGTATTGCATTCTGTTGCTGTTGAGGTCAGTCCATGACTCATCACATGGCTGGGGAGGTGCCCCAAGGCTGGAGTTTAGGGCCCCCTGTCTGTGGGGTTTGTTTCTCTGGGGTGGGGTGGGGGGTCACACTTTTAATTAAAATTTCCTCTGTTCTATCTAAAATGTATATGGCAATGTGGGTGGTGGTGGTATGACATATGGGTGTCCCCTTGCATCACATTGCTTGGTGGGGGGGTGCCCCAAGAGTTTGGCTGCAAGGGGGTGGTGCAATTCCAACAGCCAGGCTTCATTCAAACCTAGAGATAAGCTTCTGCTCCAGGGAATCTGGTCCTAGGAGAAAGGCTTCTTGCTTCCACTGGGTCCAATCATGTTAACCCTGGGAACTTCTTGCTGCTGGGTTAAGCTGTGCCACTGGTGGGATAGAGAGCCCTCTTACTGGGGTCGTGCACTGCCTCTCTCCCACTAGGTCTCTGTATCCCCCCCAGTGGCAGGGCTTAACCCAGCAGCAAAGAGTTCCCAAGGTTAACATGATTGGACCCAGTGGGAGAGAGGCAGTGCATGGGACCCCAGTAAGAGGGCTCTCTATCATCCCAGTGGCAGGGCTTCATGCAGCAGCAAGGAGTTCCCAGGGTTAAGTAATGTTCCTCCAATGTTAACCCTGGGAACTCCTTGCTGCTGGGTTAATCCCTGCCACTGGGGGGATAGAGAGCATTCTTACTGGGGTCCCGTGCACTGCCTGTCCCCATGCCTGGAGTTCTGGAGGTGCAGTGGAGGGGATATGGTTTGTTTCTTTGGGGGTCACACTGGATTTGGGATTGGCACTGTTGGCTTTGGCACTATGGATTTGGGACTGGCACTGTTGGCATTGGCAATATGGGGGTCATTTTTGGGGTCACGCTGGATGTGGAATTGACACTGTTGTGTTGGCACTGGCAATGTGGGGGTATGGTATATGAGTGTCCCCTGGCAGTTGCTAAATTTAATTGTTGTTTTTACGTGCTTCAGTGCTGTGAAAAAACCTGTTTGTTGAGTGGCAAATGTGTAATGGCTGGTGACTGGGCACTTTCACTAAGCTTCAGTGCTTGTGTAAACTCTGAAGTTGTTTTACAAAGACAAAGACACATGTCTCTTTATTGCAGGGATTTTGGGTTTGTTCTTTCATTGATTTCAATGGGAAAACTTCCCCATTGAAATCAATGGGAAAAGAACCAAAGCCGACAGAACCAAAACAGACACACGAACTGATAAACAGGAGAACCAGTACCGATATAAACCGAAACCTACATTTTGCCCAGAGTTCCACCCCTACTGAGAATTAATTGGGTAGGAAATCAATTATCACAGAGTGATATGAATAGGGAGTGTCAAAGACTATTTCCCCCGGATGTGCAAATCCAGGATTCATATATATTTTCATAGCGTGCTGGCTGGGTACTCAGTGCAGCATCAGCCTAGGATTGGGGGCTGGGGTGATGGTTGTGGTGGAGTGGCAGTGGTCTGTAAAGACAACCTGGCAATCAAAGGTATCTGATGTCTAATTATTCAGCATAGTGTGTGTCCACCTAGTCTTTGAGGACTGTAATAGATTGGAGATTTTTCTGTTGTGCCAACCATGCCACTGCACAGCAGACTCCCTGACTAGCTGAGCTGGTCTCGGAGGTGGTGTTGAGATCACCCAAACTTATTGTTTTGTGTGATTTCAACCTACATGCTGAGGCCGGCCTTTTAGGAGCAGAACAGGAGTTCTTGGCCACCATGACAACCGTGGGCCTATCCCAGATAATACCCAGCCCAACATATAAGGTTGGACACACTCTGGAACTGTTGCTCTGCATCAGCCTGGAAACAGAGGGTCTGATTACAGGTGGTAGTGTTATGACACTGTTGTCATGGTCAGATCCCTACCACTACTGCTACTACTATTTCTATAGCACTACTAGTCGTACACAGCGCTGTACAGACACACATAACATAAAGACAGTCCCTGCTCCATGGAACTTACAGTCTAATAAGACAGAAAGACAGGGACAACTACAAATAAGAGTCTTCCTAAGAATAATGAACTACAGAATGCAGGTATTCAGTAAGTCTATTTATTTCAGTTGAAATCAACAAAACTATAATATGGATAGGGCCTGGGTTCATGATTTAAAAGTGATCTCAAAGAAGTGGGCCTTTAGACAGGACTTGAATATGTACAGGGAGGTGACCTGACGCACCAACTCAGGAAGTTTGTAGTGGCTATAACTGGAGTGTGACTTACCGGTGTGCTTTTGAAGATTTGTAGCATTTTTTGATTCTGTTAATGTTTTACGTGTTGTGATGATGGAAGAACAGCAGATTCCATGTTTCTTTTCCTTCTGGTGGACTGTAGGTATGTCTCCACCCCCTTTTTTGGTTTTTAGGGTTATGTATGATTTTATTTATTTAATTAATTAGTTAAAGCATGTTTAACCCGCCCATCCTGCCACAGGCAGCTCTGGACAGCGCACAATATAAAACAACTTTTAAAATAAACAACAAGGGAGGTATAAAAGATCCCCAATCACCCACACCACCCTCACCCATTACCCCCCCCTACCCATCCCCCCCC
>QEPC01015005.1:3138552-3149426 GCA_003113815.1 Sphenodon punctatus | reverse complement strand
CCCCCCCCCCCCCCCCCCCCCCCCCCCCCCCCCGGAAAGCCAGGCGAAACAGCTATGTCTTGCAACAGCATCAAAACTTACTTACTTACCTAGATTTCTTAGCCATCCCCTCCAGCCAAGGCAGCTCGGGGTGACTTACAACACAATAAAAATACAATAAAAGCACACACAATAAAAATACAATATAAAAATATAATTTAAAACCACAGAACATAGGCAGAGTCACAAACACCCCCTTCCCCTCACCCATCCCTCTCGCGAAACGCCTGGCGGAACAGCCAGGTCTTACACTGTCTTCAGAAAGAGGGGAGGTCCGGAGCCAGATGGACCTCCGTCAGGAGGAAGTTCCCTAGCTGCGGTGCATCCACTGAGATTTCCCCCTCTCATCATCACCACCCAGAATACCCAGCCTGGTACAGGATAGCCTGGTACAGGATAGGCAGTCACTGCAGAGAATGAAGCACTGGTGTAATGTGCTCCCGGCAACCCGTTCCTGTCAGGAAACGGGCCACCGCATTCTGCACCAGCTGCAGTCTCTGGACTGTCACCAAAGGTAGCCCTACATAGAGCACATTGCAGTAGTCTAGTCTTGAGGTGATGAAGGCATGGATAATGGTGGCCAGGTCAGTGTCAGAGACATACGGCCGAAGCCGTCACACCAGATGTAACTGGCGAAATGCTCCTCTTGCCACGGCCTCCGTGAGTCAAGGAGCACCCGCAGACTACAGACCTGAGGAGCCAATGGAGGGCAGACCCTGTCAATGATGGGTGCCACCACTCCCTCGGCTCTGCCCACCAGCATCACCTCCGTCTTGTCAGGATTCAGCTTCAGACAATTCACCCTCATCCAGTCCCCCACAGCCACCAGACACAGGTAAGTGCCGAGACTGCCAGGTCTGGATCAGCTGAAAAAGACAGGTAAAGTTGGGTGTCATCAGCATACTGATGGCACCGCAAACCAAACCCTCGAATGACCTCGCCCAATGGCTGCATATACACGTTGTATATGAGTATGTGAGTGAAACTGCATGGGATGTAATGGATGTTAGTATAAGAAAAGTGATTGTTGAGGCTGAGAGCTTAACTGGTCATTTCCATGGTTTGTGACATTTAATTTTTTATTGTATTAAGCATATGTTAGTAGATGCATCATGTAAATATCAATGCTTAATGTCTTTGGGAAATGATAGAGTTTTTTAATGTAATGAATATCTTTTATATTTTTGTAAGCCGCCCTGAGCCTTGCGGTAAGGGTGGGGTAAAAATTGAAAAATTAAATAAATCTCTTTTTCCTCCTTACCCAGAACTCAGTTTTTCAGTGCTTGGGGAAACTGGATCATGGGGCCAGATTCAGGAACTGGAAAGGGGCAACATAAAAACTAGTCATGGGTCATATGGCCTCTAGCCTGAGTTTCCTAACCCCTTAGCTAAACAGTGCTGAAACAAAGTAACCAAAATACCAAAGTGACTGAAATAACCAAAATGAAACACCCAAATAAATAGATACATGAATATTCTATTCTCTCATGGAAACTTATTTGGATAGGCTATCCAAAAATGTGAATAATTGCAATGCGCTCTACATGGGGCTGCCGTCGATGACTGTTTGGAAGCTGCAGCTGATGCAGAATGTTGCGGCTTGGCTCCTTTGGGGGATGGGGAGCTGGGAGCATATTACACCTGTGCTTTGAAGTCTGCACTGACTCCCTATAACTTTCCAGGCACAATTGAAGGTGCTGCTTTTGACCTTTTAAAGCCCTAGATGGTTTGGGCCCCACATATCTGAAAGACTGCCTGTTCTTTCATGTCCCATTGCGGCCCCTTTGATTAGTCAGGAATGCCTCCCTGTGGGTACCGTCTGTTAGCCTGCAACAAGAGCTCACAGGGAGGCGTTCTCGGTTGCTGCCCTGATACTATGGAACTCCCTTCCCCATAAGGTTTGTTTGAGCCCGGGCCTAGGGAGCTTCCAGAAGCAGTGTAAAACCTTTTTGTTTGAAAAGACATTTGGCGGGCAGGACATGGGGATGGGAGTGGTTTTGGGGTAGGGGTGGGAGGGTTGGGTATGGGAAATGGGAAGATGGTATTGGGGAGTTGTGGGAGGGATGGGGAGGTTTTAGGGTGTTTATTGGTTTTAATGTTTTTATTATTTGTGAGCTGTCCAGAGCCTTTGGGAAAGGGCGGAATATACATTTAAATGAATAAATCAATAAATAAAATTTGTGAATATAAAAATGTCTCCATGTTTCAGCTCTAGAATAAATGTGATTTTTTTTTTAGAAAAATATTCTCTGTGTCTAGCTGCCTTCCACTTTGTATAACAGTGGGTGATTTCAGACGTGACGGGGGCCTTATTGGCCCCGTCACGGAATCACCCAAATGATTCCCCGGTGGAATCAGACCAGACCATCAACAGATGAGCCGGCAGATTCCGCCGGAGAATTGGGGAGGGGGCGGGGCTGCGTGGCGCAACGTGCGGCCACACAGCCCCACCCCTCCCACGCTTCCAAGGCTGCCCGCCCTCTGGGAGACCAGACTGCGACTGCGCCGCCCACCCCCCGTGGTATTGACCACAGCCCGGAATCGGCCGCAAGCATGGCAGCCAATTCTGGGCCATAGCCAGGGGCCAGACGAGACGTTACCATGCTCAACCACGGTGAATTCCGCCATGGTTGAGCATGGTAGCGTCACATCTGTTGGGGGCACAAAGTGATTCCCGCCGGGTGTTCACCCCCGGCGGGAATCACTTTGACCACGCTTTCGGAGATGGTCCCCGAACCATCCTCGAAAGCATGGTTATTTTGATCCCTGCCGGTGGTTCACTGTGGTGAACATCTGGCAGGGATCAAACAGACATTACGGGACCATTCCCCACCACAGGGGATTGTCTGTGGTTGAGCGTGATCTCGTAACGTCTGAAAATACCCAGTGTTGCACTTGCAGATTCCAAATATTGCACATGCAAAAATGTGATGTGCCTCAAACTAACCAGTCAAGTGGCCATAAATATAAGCTGCATTTCTGCTAAAGAAGATCTTTTACCCACACAGTCTATTCCAGTGGAGTTTGCTGTCAATTCTGTATCTTCTCTCCTGGTGGATATTATTCTTGCTTCCATGTAAAATAATGGAGATACAGGCTCCTGGGATTCACAGGTGCTCAGCATGTGCATGATGGCACTTTGTTGATTTTTCACAGGGTGAAATGGAAAATATTGATGGGTCCAATCGGACGAATGGAGAGGCCCTTCAGGATCTCCCTGCTGTATTCAACTTGTGGAAAAAAGAAGTCTGGGCTCTTGGCGCTGGGCTCCTTGCTGCTCAGGAACTGCTTCCATGGTAGGTTCCAGTTCAAATATGGGAAATCTAAATGAATTTAGCCATAAAAGCAAGAGAGAAAGAAAGAGAGACTGGCCGCAGTCCCAAGCAAGATCCATGTGGGATCCATGAGAGATCCGCGCAGGTCACACATGGGATCCACGCAGCAT
Source organism: Sphenodon punctatus (assembly GCA_003113815.1). Classification (NCBI taxonomy): domain Eukaryota; kingdom Metazoa; phylum Chordata; class Lepidosauria; order Sphenodontia; family Sphenodontidae; genus Sphenodon; species Sphenodon punctatus. The sequence continues at coordinate 3,145,942 of QEPC01015005.1, read as the reverse complement.
AGTGCAATCTCTATGGAGATGCATACTGTTTACATGCATGTGCACACGTGCAGGGTGCACGCAGCATGTGCAGGGCATTGGATCGCCCCCAGTGACCAGAAAGCTGCGTGGGATCTGGGAGAAGTCCAGATGGTTTGGCTAGAGCAGGAGTCCTCAACCTTTTTCCAGTCATGAGTGCTGGAGTGACGTGACTACTTGGGAGCGCTGCATAATTTGCATGAATAACTGGCATAAATATGCATAGATTAAGTCTCCTCTCTGCAATTCAATTTAATTAATTTCAGTGGAAACTTATATAATTGATCAATCAATCCCAACTCACATTGACTTTAATGGATAAAGGATTGTTTCAAAGTCGTCCCGAGCACCACTGACAGCTGGCTTCAGGGGCACTTTCACACGTTGCCCAAAGTGCTCCCGAGCACCAGACTGAGAATCCCTGGGCTAGAGAATGAAGTAGCAAAAGAAATCCATGTTTTCTGGCAGTATTTATCTATCAATAGGAATGCTTCCAAAGAACACAAAAAAATCCCCACTCCATTTTTTTAAAATGTACCCTTTGAAAGTGGTATCAAAGTTCAAAACCATAAAATGATTTCAGTATTCAAAAATTGTGTTTCCTTCCTGCTTTGCTTGCCAGGAGATTTGCTCTTCATAATCCTTGAGTGAGAAAACCACAGGACTGGCTGCCTATTGCACTCAGGAGCGTAACTGGGGCCAAGACACAGAAATACATGGGATTAAATCATTTCAAAAGTCATGCTTTGGAACACGGGGGCTGACTTTTTTTTTCTTCTTAAGGAGCCACTACCAAGAAAAGGCCATTGATATTCAAATGCAAATCCTTAAACTTTAGATCAGGGTTCTTGGTCTTTTCAGTGCTATGAACATAAGCATAATTTTAGTGGAGGAGAGCGGTCAGAACAGGAGATGGGATAACTGCCTACTCCTAGCTTTCAAGTAAGAGGGAGATGTTCCTAGATCTTTCCACCTCAACTATATGATGGTGTGCAGATCTTCCCTTTTCCTCCTCTAGTGTCTCCAACACAGTCCAGGTCTGTATGCTGTGGGGGTTCAAGTGGTTCAGAAGAAATACTCCTTCCCGCTCCCACCATCAGACAGTTTGAGTTCCGCTGGGACAGCCTTAATAGTTATGAATAGAGGTGTCTGCCATTGAAAGAGAGGCCCCATGTATAGATGCCCACCCACTCTCTCTTATTTTTAAGTCAGGCATTTATCAAAACTTCTTGCTCACATTCATACTCCAGTAGTGCTATCTACTACCTGCTGTTTGACCTTGGGTAAAAAAGAACACCTCCATTTTCTGATTAGCACTCAAGCCTGCAAACAGTGCCTCTTCGTCAAGATGGCAGCCATGTCATGATGTTGCAGGGTAGTGGAGAAGGGAAGGCAAAGCCTGCTTCCCCCAGCTTTGGGGTGAAAATTACTTTCCATGCCTGGGCACTATGTTAAAAGAAAGGTTCAAACCCCTTTTCCCATCCAGCTATAAAGAAAAGGAGGATGGTTACTAGGGGTGGGACACCGGGGAGAATACGATACCGGATTTATTGGTATCGGAGCTCCCCGGTATTGGCATACCGGTTATTTAACATTGGCCGGTTTGCCGTGTTTTTTACGTTGCAGCCATTTATTTCAATGTCCGTGATGTAAAAAAAATGGTAAAGCGGCCAGTGTTAAAAAAACGGTATGCCAATACCGGTGATTATCAGATTAATCCAATATACCAGATTATCGGGTGCATCGGATTAATCCGATACCGATATTCCCACCCCTAATTGGTTACAGTCCTCTCAGACATGATTGTGACTGTGTTTGGAGCTCTTGAGCACCAGGTTAAAAAGTCCCTACCTTCTATTAATAACATTGATAAAAGCCTTAATTTTAAAGAAGCTTAACAGAATACCAACTTTTATACTTCACCTGGATACAAATGGATCTCTGTAATTTTTTAAAATATCCAGACTCCTCAGATAAAAATTAATTGTTTTTTTCTTCTGGGAAGTAAAAATAATAGTAAGTATTAATGTAGTTGCCATGTTTTAGACTTAGCAAACAATACTTGATCTCAAGTTCAAAATGGCATGTAATTTTTGCTGCTATTTTGTTTTCACTTATTTTATTTTCATTTTCCTTATCTACTTTTATGTTTGTGGATTTGTCTGGTCTTTTATTGGTTTTATCCTTTTTCAATTCTATTTTATTTTTACTTTAAATTTGTGTTTTAATTTGATGTTATGAATTTGTGCTAGGCACATATAAGATGGTGTTGCTGCTTTCACAAAACCTTTCCAACCTTCCTAGATTTTGTAAATCCTCCTCTTTCATTCATTTCAATCCCCTTTTCTTTTTTTCTTAAAGCAAATACCATTTTTGATTAACCTTCCCCATCAGCATTAAATCCTTGTGAATATTTATGCCAGTATGGTGTTTTATGCACAATATATTTTTAAAAGGCATACAGTGGAAGTGAATGCGAATGATTTAAGCCAAACAGAATGATTTATAAACATGATTGTGAATCTGGGGAGAATGCAAGTACAAAGAAATATGAGGAGATGGTGGGAAGGAATATGGGAAGGGGACAATAAATTTGGGGCATTGATAACCCAGATGCCCATGGGGATTTGTATGCTAGAAACATGTGGTAAATTCACCAGCTGCAAAGGTCACCCATTTATTATCAAAGAACCGCACTACTAGGTCTGTCTTGATTGAAAGCCGTAATAATATACTGCCTGTCTGAGAGAGGTCAGTTTGATTGGTGCTGCTGACAATTCCACGATGCAGTCCTGCATAAGAGGTTGAAGAACCAGGCCTGTTCTGTCCTGGGTCTGAAACTTTTGAATGTTGTCCCCCTTCTCTCTCATTCCTTTTTTAGCTTTGTAAAGTGTGTTTTCTGATTACTGTGTAGTGGGTGTTTGGAGGCTAGTTCTAGTGTTTGTTGACTGAACTATCTTGTATAGCAGGGATGAGAGGTCTTTCCTCTCCCATGGGCCACTGTGAAAATTAGTACAAACACTGCAGGCCAGATAAGAGTTGGGAGCAGGGATGCCTAAAGGATGTGCTTGGGATGGCAGAAAGAAGGGAAGGCTCCAGATCATGGATCTGTGGCATGGATCCATCCCCTGTCCTAGAATGCCTTCCCTCACATTACTGCTCCCTTCCCCTGAACTCGCTCATTCAGTGGTTGAGGGTAGGGACTGGATTCACAGGCCACATCCAGGAATTGGATAAGGGCCAAATAAAATCCACCCACAGTCCAGAGGTTTCCCACCACTGTTGTGTATGTTTACTTTTTCAGTCCTATTTTGTTATACTCTTGGAAACATTGGGTGTTTTCAGACGTGACGGGGCCAATTGTCCCCGTCATGAAATCAATGTATTCATCCCCCGCTGGGACAACCCCATCACGCCCTAACAGACGTGCCGGGGAATCCCGGCGAGGAATCGGGGCGGGGCCACATGGTGCAATGTGCGGCCGCACGGCCCCGCCCCCTCCACGCTCCCCGCCGCTCGCCTTCTGGGGAGATGGGCGGGCGCCGCGGCCGCAGCGCTCGCCCGATTTGGCCACGGGCCGGAATCCCTGCGGGGATTCCAGGCTGTGGCTGCCGTCCAGAAGTGACGGCGGGGTTCACCCCGGCGGGGAATCACATTTGCCATGTGGCGGCCTCCGATCCCGCAGCTTCGACCGCTCGCGTGGCGAATGTGATTCCCCGCCGTGGTAACATCTGGGAGGGAACATCCATTCCCCCCAACAGACATGCCATGATCACAGCCACCACCGGGAATTGACCGTGGTTGACTGTGATCTCGTAACGTCTGAAAACACCCATTCTGACATTAATTTTTCATGTAAAATTCATCATTATGGTTGTATGGAACAATTGCCGTTACCATGTTTAAGGGGCATGGGAGGGATATGCCAAATCCTCTTCTAGATTCTGCTGACTCCTTTTGCTGGCATTTTCTCTCTTTACCCTTTAGACAAAGAAAGTCATGGTCTTTCCTCCTATGACAAAGGCTCCACTTTTCCTTGCCCGCATGAGGGCTGCATCAGCCGCCTACAGGTCTGAGATTTTCACAGTGATTGTCCTTCCAAAGAGGATGAAGGAGCCATCTGTGGTGAGTGTGGATCCAGCTACCTAGTCCATCCTTCAGTGCTTCCCCAGCAGTAGCAGTCAGAGCCCTCCCACCTCCCAGCAAAAGCCAGTTTTCAGAGGCCACGGCAAAGCTCCCATTGATTGGGGAAGGAATCTTGCCATTGATGGCAGCGGATGAGGATTGAGCCCCTAACCTGTAGTCCAAATTAGATGTTTTTCAGGAGACATAGGCTATGTGGATCAAGTTTGCTAGCTACAGCAAGAAAATGGCTAGTTTGAAGGATATTTCTCCTGGTTTCATTAAAAACAGCTGTGATTAGCCTCCCCACTCAAATCATAGATAATTTTCCAAAACAAAAAACTTTACAGTTTAAAAACCGCTAAGGGCCAAACCATTTCCAAAACAAAAGATTTCCCTTTTCAGAACCATTTTACAAAATACATTTTTTCCTAAATTAAACTCCAAAAACACGAACGTTAATTACAATTACAATTCAAAAAACATTTAACAACATCCATTACAACAAAATCTAAATGCTGAAAAGCATGGAAGTTATTTACAGCTTTTGTATCTATATTCTATAATTTACCATCAATATTAACAGAAGATATGTATTTAATTTATTACCATACGTACTTAGTTTCATTGCTATTTAACACTAACTAAACTATAACATTATTTCTTTACAGGCCAGGTATTTATTAACATAAGTCACCTACAAAGATTTTTTCAAACTGCCTTAACTCTGTCTGTATAAAAATTATACAGTATCAGTGTAGACAGCTTGATACGACTGACTGTATACAAAGTAATTCTGTGCAAAAGACAGAGTTAAGGCAGTTTGAAAAAAACTTCATAGGCAACTTATGATAATAAATAAATGACCTGTAAAGAAATAATGTAAGTTTAGTTAGTGTTAAATAAATAGTAATAAGACTAAGTATGTATGGTAATAAATTAAGTACATATCTTCCCTTAATATTGATGGTAAATTATGGAATATAGATACAAAAGTTATAAATAATTTCTATGCTTTTTGGCGTTTTAGGTTTTGTTGTAATGGATGTTGTTTAACATTTTTTAAATTGGAGTTGTAATTAATTTTCATGGTTTTTGGAGTTTAAGTTAGGGGGAAATGTATTTAGTGATATGGTTTTGAAAACAAAAGTCTTTTGTTTTGGAAATGGTTTCACCTAACGTTTTTTAAACTGTAAAGCTTTTTGTTCTGGAAAATTTGCAAGTTTTTTGCGATGTGATTAATATAGTAATGAGAATGTTAAGAGATATCACATATGTCAGTTATATATGATTCACTGTATCATGGACACATTGATACATTACATCCCACACTGATACATGGTATCAAAGACAGGTTACAGAAAATGTGCTCACACATACACACACCACACAAAGGCCCTTTTTTACACGGGCAGCGGTGGGTGTGAGGATGGGTGTGCTGCCGCAGTGGGTGGAGGTAGGTGTGTGCCCTTTCCCATGGACACACACACACCTCCGCTCACAGACCCTCCTCCGTTTTGTTGGATGACTCCGTGGGTGGAACTGGGTGTGCGTTGGGAGCGTGCATGCACCCCCACCCACCACCTGTGCTGTTCGCACGGATGAACACCCATCCTCCCACCCCCCACTGTGGTGTGTACACAGATGCCCCCCTGCATCACACACATGCTCGCACTCCTAGCGAGGGTGGGGGGGGGCATCCATGTAAAAATGGCCAAACACACATACTCACTCTTTTCCTCTCTACACACACATTCTCACTCACTCTCACACACCACACAGAAACCCCCCTTCCCCCTCCCCTAAGGATAAATCACTTCTTAATCTTGCTGCTGCCACTGGATTTTTAATCCTATCCTCTAAGGTGTTTGCAATTCTCCCCAGTTTTGTGTAACCAGCAAAATTGAGAAGTGCATTGTCCATGCCTTCATCTTATGAAGTTATTGATCAGCACTCTATCATGCTTGAATACACTTTGGGGTTTGCAGCCCTTGAACCAGGGGAAGGGATGTCTGGAGTTTCCTCTAAGGTGTTTTTCCACATAGAACTCATTAAATTATATGGTGGGTGTCACTTCACCAGCACAGTGCAATAACTTCTTAATCTTTGTGCTGCCACTGGAATTTTAATCCTATCCTTAAAATTACATAATAAACAATTATTTTGGAATTTTAATCCTATCCTCTAAGATGTTTGCAGTTCTCCCCAGGTTTGTGTCACCAGCAAAATTGAGAAATGCATTGTCCATGTCTTCATCCTATGAAGTTATTGATCAGCACTCTATCATGCTTGGCTACACTTTGGGGTTTGAAGCCCTTGGACCAGAGGAAAGGAGGTCTGGAGTTTCCTCTGAGGCCCTTTTTAATAGCCACAGGTTATGTGGGGGGATGGGTGGGTGGTGTGGTGAATGGTGTGTGGGAGTGCATTCCCACAGACCTCCACCCATCTCCATGCATGAAGCATCTGGCATTGGCGCCCGTTGCTCCGTGTGTGGGCGATAAGTGGAGGTGGGTGGAACATGGGAGCACGTACACACTCCCACCCACTAGTCGCAGCATTCCCACGGATGCCCCCCCATCCCCCCCACACCCGCTGCGGTGTTAAAACGGACACACACACACCCTGTCCATTTGAAAAGAGCCTAAAGTGTTTTCCCTGAGGTCAGTGCTGCCTAAATGTCAAAGGAAAATCAGCAAAGCTCTAATGCATTTGCTCAACTAAAAATCTTATTCACTAGACCAAAGCCTCATAGGCATTCGCACTGTGTAAGCCTCTTAGTTCTTGTTGAAAGATCATTTTTCAGAAGACAGAGGACTTTAATCTTTACTGAGAATAAGATGGATATAGAATAGTAAAAATATTGTCTGTCATATCATTTCCATTTTGCTAGTCTTGGAGGTTATTTCTTGTTCTTTCAGGAATGTGGGAATATAAAACTCATTGGTGAGGAACTCTGATGTTAGCAAACATCATTATAGTTATTGAGAGCCTGAGTTCTCTAGAGAAAGAATTAAACATTTCTCTTCAAATAAAAATAAAAGGAAAAGACGAAGTGAGAAGTATCGCTGCCTGGTTTTGTATTCAATCAATTTTTACTTGATACGGCAGCTAAAACATACACAGCATATTGAACGCTACCTATAATATCATAGTCACACTTTATCCAAATGAGATTAGGGGACATAGGCCCTTTCAGTGTGTGTGTGTGTGTGTGTGTGTGTGTGTGTGTGTGTGTGTGTGTGTGTGTGCG
>QEPC01015005.1:2978974-3118250 GCA_003113815.1 Sphenodon punctatus | reverse complement strand
TAAACCGTTTTAAATGCGCATTTGCCATGATCGTGTAAAAGCCCAAACCGTTTTGAATGTGGTTTTTAAATAATGCGCATTTAAAAAAACCAGTTTTGGCATCCCCCCGATCATCAAAGGGGCTCAAAACCGGTTTTAAAAAATGCGCATTATTTAAAAACCACATTCAAAACGGTTTGGGCTTTTACACGATCATGGCAAATGCGCATTTAAAACGGTTTAAGTGTTTAAACGAGCATTAAAACACGCGCATTTTTCACCAATCATGCGCAAATTTGTCTCGTCTAAAAGCGGCCCTGGAGGGGTGTGGGGAAGGGAAGATCATGAGGCTAGGAGGGATGCAAGCTGCTTGTGTCTGGGAATGGTGGCTAGGAGAGTTTGTGAAGCTTGGGAGCTGAGTTTGGTTGGAATGCAGCCTGGAAACTCAGCTCTTTGAAAAACAGGAGGCAAATCTGCTGAGTGGTTAGAAAAGATGTGGTTACAGTTTAACCACGAGGGGTGGCTGAGAGACCAGAAAGAGCTGTGCCTCTGGCAGGGCTGGGCTGGAGAGCACAGTCAGGGCAGCAGGTTCAAAAGTTAAGCTGACCCAACGGTGATGAGCTTGTTAGTTCATTCATTTAGTGAAGATGGCCATGCAGCATGCAGAGCAGGGGGCTTTGAGCTTGCAGTTGGTTTTAAGGAAGCGAATTGTCCCAAGTTTGCCAACAATCCCAGACATGCACCCTCTCAGCTAATGTTAGCCTTTGTGTTTCTGGATTGTCTCTTTCTGTAGCATGGGATAGCTGAGGGGCAAATTAATTCAGGAGCCACTGAAGTCAGTGGAATTACAGCAGGGATTACTTTGGTGGCAGTCCATAAGGTTTAAATTACTATGTGCAGCAAGGTGGAAAGCGCGGAGTCGGGAGTTAGCGATGAAGAAGGGCACAGATAAGATCATCTTGTCCAATTAATGGAGGTCACAAATAGGGATGTAGGGAGACATAAGAGAGGAGAGGTACTGAGGAGCTGCAGAGTGAAGACACTTTTAGGTGAGTAGGAGAAGCTTGAACTGTGTGCAGAAGCAGATGGGGAGCCAGTGTAGTGACTTGAGGAGTGGTGTTACACGATCATAAAGGTGTACAACGAAAGTGAGTCTCGCAGCTGAATTTTGTATAGACTGTAGCCAAGACCCCGAGCCAAATGCAGATCTGCGATTTGTATTTTCCCACAGAATCCCCCTCCCCCACCATGGAATTTTCTCCCCCACTTCTCCCAGTGCAGAATTTCCAGCCTGTGCTGGGGAGATGTAGGGCAGGAGATTCCACGGGGGGAAGGGATGAAGAAAGCCTTGGGGCTTCGCTTCCTCTCCCCGCTCCTCTCCCCCCACAGGCTGCATCATATGGGAGGGGCTGCCAGGGCTTGCCTCCTTCCCCCAGCCCCCTCCCCCCCCCCGCTGCTGCCACCACTTATCATTTACCTGTGAAGGGGGGGAGGCGAGCCATGGTAGCCCCTCCCACCTGACACAGCCTGGGGGAGGAGAAGCCGGCCTCGCACTGCATCTGGGAGGCTGGGGAGCCTGGTGCAGTGAGGCACAAAATCAGACCATGAGCCTCCCAGTCTCCTGCAGAATTTTTTTTCAAAAATCCACAGGAGAATCGGGGCCCTGACTGTAGTGGAGATAAGTGACTCAGTGTGGGAGACCTGTGAGAAGCAGTTTGCAGAAGTCTAAGCGGGATGTGATGAGAGAATGGATTAGGGTTTTAGTAGTGTGTTCAGACAGAAAGGGATGGATTTTGGCAATATTATAGAGAAAGAAATGACAAGATCTGGCAATGTTTTGGATGTGAGCAGAGAAGGAGAGAGTGGAGTCAAAACTGACCCCAAGGTTTATTTATTTATTTTCATGTAACACTAAAATTCAGTTTATAAAATACATATATAAAATATAACATAGAAAAATAAATCCAAAATATAAAACACTAAAACAAGCAGAGTCAGAAAGCTATGCAGCCAACCTGCAAAACAATAGAAATAATACTTTTTGACCCAACGAGTGATAGCTGACTCCTATCAAGACTTTACCGGGAAGTTAAAGCTATAAATCATTTTCCCAGATGCTGGCTATGTCAGCACGTGGGAAGAAGAAATACAAGACCCAATTAGTAAGGAAGTTAATGAAATGTGTCAGATCATGGCAAAATGTGCTACATTCCTCCAGGTTAGGGAGATGCAGGTTAAATTAACTTAACGATGGTACCTTACCCCAGTAACCCTATGTCGCTAAGGCAACTAATATTAACCTTTGTTGGAGAGGGTGTGGATTTGAGGGATCTGCCCTCCATTGCTGGTGGGAATGCTCGGAAATATTGCCTTTATGGTGTACAACCTGGAAGTGGTTGGAGAAAATTGCATACCTTACTCAGTCATACCATTCAAACCTAAATTTGGGCTATTGGGGGTCTTTCCTAAAGGCAATTAGATTGCGGAAAGAAAACAGACCTGTCTGATGATGATACGGCTTGTACTTTATACAATTGCACAAAAGTGGAAGACGCTGCAACCTCCAACCATTTCTGGTGTGAGACAGTGATTATGGTTTATGATCACCATGGACAGGATACCTGCGGACATCAATTATTTGCTTGAAGAATTTTACGTGATATGGTCATCTTGCTGGGTATCTGATTAAGGACAGTCTCAACTCCACTGAGACGATGGATAAAATCCTTTTGTAAGACATTTAATGGTACTATTTGCAACAAGGAACACTATCGAGAGCTCCTTTGATTAACCATGATGGAACTATATATGAACTATTTGTTCTGATATTTCTTTCCTTTTATTTATCCTTTTTTCATCTTTGTTAACTTTGCTTTGTTTTTATTCCATATATTCATTCTCTTATGGTCAATGATGTGAGGTTTGAGGAGCCTGAAGTGACTAAAAATGCAGAATGGTCATGTGGCTTCTCTGATGTTTTTGTAATGATTCATAACAAATACAAATCTTATAATAATAATAATAATAATTCATTAATAATTCATAATAAATAAGTGTAAGGCATAGTCTTTTTATTTTTCTAGACAAAGACAACAAGAGACCGTAGTTCAGTTAATCGCTTTCGTCCTGTTTTATTTCCTAATCAGATTTCTGTTTCTCCCCTGTTCAAATCCTGACCCAACAGACAGCCTGCCAGAGGGAGCACATTGTTCTTTTGAAGAAGGTCCCTGTGGCTGGACGTTGAATGACACTGGAACTTCATCTTGGTCTGTTAGGGGGTTTGCAGAAACAGCACAAGAAGCTCCATTCATGGGATCTGCCTTGCAAGCCACTGGAGGTACTTTCTTACTGTGAAATTCAAGATAAAGTCTTAAACATAGTTTTTGAAAATGATTAAAGACCTGTAAACTACATTATTAGTTATTTATTTGGATTTATACATTTTTATTGTGCCCTTCCCCAAAGGTTCAAGGCAGCTTACAGCATAAAAAATACAAAATATATACAAACCAATAAAAATATCAGCTATATAAAATCCCAAACCCCTCATGCCCCTCCCACCCCACCCACTAGAAAAGCCCACGCAAATAAATCGGTCTAACATTGCATCTGGAAAATTTCAAGATTACTACAACATCCCAAACTGATGGCTGCCTGGCCTCTTTTTTAAAATCTCCATTGACAGAAGAGCCTATGACCTCCTTAGGCAGCTCGTTACATTGCTAATGTCAACGGAACATTTTCCAGCTTCACTTTGAGTTTGGGGGTGAAGGCTTAGCTCTGTCTTTCTTTTAGTGGTGTATTTGTTTTAAGGAGTAGAATCCAAAGGAAATCTGAAGATGCAAGGGAACTAGGGAGCAGAGGATCAGATCTGTAGTTCAAGTTGGTTTATTTCTATCTCAGAAAAGGGGACTGGACTGAGATGTTAAAAAACCAAGACCTTCAGTTGGGAATCTTTGAAAGAATTGTTGTGCATGGAAAGCAATAGCATAGACCACATAAGCCCCTGCTGTAACTGCACTGAAGCTAGTCGAGCTACTTTAGGGATGAACTTGACCCAAGAGACTTGATTTTACATTTATATTTATAGTAAAACCTTGCACTGCTGGACTGGTGTAAAGGAGCCTTAGTTTAAATGTTAATCAGACTCTATGTGGTAAATCAAACTCTAGCTCAGAGAGATGGGCAAAGAAGGAGCAATTATTGATTTAAGGTTTTAATTTTTTTTTTTAAAAGTGTGTGTTTTTTTTATGAGAAAGCTGAAGGAGAAAACTTTGTCTTAGCATTAGCAGTGCTGAAATGGAGGAAGAAAAGGTTCACCTTGGCAAAAACAAGTTGCACACATTGAGGCGTGGAAAGATTTTTACAAACTTAAAGAAAGTTGGACAACTGGCCTGTTGCATAAAGATTCTTTAAGGAAGCCCAAAGTCATTCATTCTGGCTACTCATAGGGCCTTTTCACATGGGTGCCCCTCCCTCCCCCCCGCACACATGTGCGGGTGGGGGGCGCACCCATAGGAATGCCATGGGTCGCCACCGGCAGTGGGGGAGTGTCCGTGGGAACACCACCTGTGGTGGGTGGGGGTGCGTGCATGCTCCTCTGCTCCACCCACCTCCACCCATCACCCACACACACAGCAACGGGTTCCACTATGTGGCCCTTTTCAAACAGGCCATGGGCAGGGGATAGGTGTGCACCCGCGGTGGGTGGAGGTGGGTGTGCGTTCATCACGGGCACACACCCATCTCCACGCACAGAGCAACTGTCATTGGAGCCCGTTGCTCTGTGTGATGGGTGGAGCACAGGAGCCTGCACGCACACACACACACACGCACACCACTGGTGCCATCCTATGGGCAACCACCCATCCCCGCTCACCTGCCACGGCATTCGCATGGGCACACCGCCTCCACCACACAAGTGGCGCTGGGGCACCCATGTGAAAAGACCCATAGACACAGACTGTCCAAGCTGCCAAAAGAACTATCCCAGTTCTAGCTTCTCTGCAAGGGTGGGGTGACCAGAAATTGCCTCTGGTAGTGCAAAATTACAGTCTGTGCAGGTAACGCCGTGAGCTAGCCAATGCATATATTTTGGAGCCACGGGTGCCCTCCTGCCATGGCTGCTAGAGGAGCAGCCCACACATCCCTGCTAGAGAGGTGAGCTTCCCTCCTCCACCCTTTGTTAAAAGATCTGTGTGGCATCTTGTGATTTTTGTATAGATATCCAAGGATGATGTAATGGTGTGCTAGGAAACCATTACTTTATTTACATAAAAACATTGCCTAATCTACACAATTTAGTTTATTTGCATTTGCTTCCTGCTCATAGAATGTGGATTTGCTGTTCATAGAATTTGATTAAAATGTTAAGAAGGCACAGGTCCTGTCATATATTTCCCCTGTTTGTGTACACAAAAGACATACCTTGTGGTAACACTGGGTACTTTCAGACGATACGGGGCCCTTTGGCCCCGTACCGGAACCAACGTCTTCGTTCCCCGCCGGGGTCACCCCTGCACGGCCCAACAGACGTGCCGGGGGGATCCCGGCGGGGAAAGTGGGAGGGGCCGGGGCCGCGCGGCGCAACGTGCGGCCGCACGGCCCCGCCCCCTCCACGCACCCCGCCGCCCGCCCTCCGAGGAGACGGGCGGGCGGCGGGGCCAATGCGGCCGCCGCGTCTGGCCGATCATGCCACGGCCCGGGATCCCGCCGGGGATCCCAGGCCGTGGCACGCGGCCAGATGTTACTTTTTGTTGGCCACGGACCGGGGTCCGTTTGACCACGCTTCCCGGGACCTTCCCCCGGCTAGCCCGGGAAGCGTGGTTCAAACGAACCCCATGTGCCGATTGACCGTGGCGAACATCTGGCGCGCCGCAAACAGACGTGCAGGACACGGTGACCCCAGGTGGGTATTCACCGTGGTTCACCGTGTCAACGTCACATCTGAAATCACCCACTGACTGCCCTACCTTCCCTAGCTTTGGTGGGGCCCTATATTTGTTTTGGTAGCAGGGACAGCCCTCCAATTTGATTGCTCCCCTCTCTGATTTCTTTTCTTGTCCTTGAAATCTTTCTGTGTTTGAAGGGCCACCGCTCGATAGTTCATACAGAAGTCATACTGGAGAGAATGTTTTAGGAGCACTTGCACAGAGGATGTTTTCTGTAAATCCCAGTTTTCCATTCACCACTCTGAGTGCTTTGTGATTTCGGCTCCCACACTGATAAAAAAAAATAAAAAATTTCCTAATGTTTCAGGAGGACACCCATGATAACTTCAGTGACAGATGATCCCAGACCAAGGATAAGGTTTCCAAAAGCTATTAAGCAGTTGATTTAGGCGCTTAAGCAGTTGATTTAGGGACTTAGTTCCATTTTTAAAAATGACTTAGCTGCTTTTGAAAATGGGGCTTAAACTCCTATATTAACTAGATGTATAACTTGTCTTTATCTTCAAGGCTCATCATGACCTTGCTCCCCACCCCCTTTCTCTCGGCATTTCTTTCCCACCACATTCCCACCCGGGAGCTTCACTCCTACTCTGCCACCACCTTCGTCTGCTCGCAATTCCCTTGGTCCTCAAAACATATTTCCCCCTTCTCCCTTGCTGCCCCCCATGCCTGGAATTCCCTCCCTGAATACATTTTCTCTGCTCCTTCCCTCCCAACCTTCATATCTCTCTTGAAAACCTAACTCTTCCAGCAGACTTTCCCTATTCCTCATCCCCATGGGCTCATCACGGCTGCCTTCTCTTCCTTCCTTCACTCAGAGTCCTTCTCTTCCCTGTATCTAAGAGAAGCACGTTCACCTACAACTTCTCAACTTCATGAATGTATTCTTGTCTCTCTTGATGTTCCCTTCTCCCTTGTCTCTCCTCCCTTGTCTTTCTTAGTCTGTAAGTCTCTTGGGGTAGGGACCTGTCTATAACCGTTGATTGTACAGCACCAGGTACGTTGCTGGTGTTATACAAATAATAAATACTAATAATAATTTACTATTTTACCCTGAAATCCTAATGTATTTATTTTATTTATTTATTTCTTCAAACTTATATCCCGCCCCCTCCTGCAATGCAGCTCGGGGCGGCTTACAACAATAAAAAACAGTTAAAAACAGTTAAAATATAAATATAAATATAAAAACATCAAAACAGGGTTAGGAACAATAAATAACTAAATAGGCAGGGGATTAAAGTCACCCTCCCCCTCCCTCCCTCCCAAAGGCCTGGGCAAACTGTCATGTTCAGGAGCTCTGGCACTATAGATTTTATTTTTAAGAAAGCAGAAAAATGCCTTTTGAAACTAGTTTCTTCCATGATCAAATGTTCAGGAGTTGGCATGGACAGATAGAAGCAGTCCTTTATTATTGTATGAGTTGGAGCTGTGCCATTTTTCCTAAATCAGTTTTTCTGTTTTTCTACTCCCAGGTCACTTCCTGTATTTGCACATAGACAGCAACCAGACAGATGGCATTGCTAGTGCATACAGTGCCCGTCTGCCAGCTAGTATTGCCAGTGGATACTATCAGGTATATTGCTCCGTTTTAGCATCTTTGTGCAATTAACCCTCCGCTTGCCAGGGATATATGATGCCTGTCTCACTCTGTATACATGGGAGGACAGGAAATTAGGGGAATCGATCTCCCTTCCCCTCTAGGGTTCCCTAGAGTCAGTGTAGTCTCGTCAATAAAATATTGGATCTGGGAGACTGGGGTTCAAACCCCATCTTAGCCTGATCTCACTGGGTGGCCTTGGACAATTCACAATTCACTGTCTCTCAGTCTCAGCTTCTCCACTGTAAAATGTGAATACTAATGACCTACCTCACAGGCCTGTTGTGAGGGGTGAGCTAGATAAGGATTATAGATCATTCTGAATACTGAAAGTACTATAGAAAAACAATTCTTATGAAAGCAGTTTTAACAACCAGTTGTATAGAAACCTCATTCATTCTTGGTTATAAACCGCATGGCAAGGTGGCCCCTTCAACCTACAATGGAGACTGGACCCTTTTATAGGAATAGTGTAATGAATCTGAAACTGAAGAAGCATGGAGCCTGATCTCCTCCTTCGCAATACAGCTGTTTCTGAAGCCCACTGCTAACCCTAAATGAAGGAATACTAGGCATGAAGGAATGTGGGCATTACTTTTTTTTTTTTTTAATTCAAGAAATGGGCAATTTCTCCAGTGCTGGACTGAGGTATTCTGACTGGGCACCATGAAGAAGTCCTGGGTAAAACATTAAATGGAGAAGGAATTTCCTCTTACTCTGGAAAATTCCTTTCATTTCAGGTCAAGAATGAATCTGAAATTAACATGGAGATCAACTCTACTCTAGCACCAGCAGATAGTGGTTTCTTTATGTTAGCAGCATAGGTATAAACTTCATAGAAGCCAGGGTAGGACGTGAGCCCACCACCCCTTATTTTCAGTGGCTCCGCCGCCTTCCTCCCCTGGAGTTCTAGTACCCAGGAGGTTACTAATCAGTTAGGTCCTTTTCTAACGGGCGTGGGGGGGGCAGTGCGTGGGGATGCGTTCCCACGGACCCCCAACCAGCTCCACCCACATCGATGCACAGATCATCAGGCATTGGCACCCATTGCTCCATGCATGGGTGATGGGTGGAGCTCGCATGCATCCCCACCCACCGCCTACGGCATTCCCATTGGCGCCCACCGATCCCCTCTGCGCCCGCCACAGCTTTCAAATGGGTGCCCCACCCACCCGCACATGGGGGGTGGTCTGCGTAAAAATGGCCTTAGAGCTGGCATAATAAAAAAAAGTCTTTACATTACTCCCGACCCCCCCCCAATTTGCAAAACCTTACTCCTATGGTCAGGAGTATGGCAGATAAAGGCCTCGATCCAAGGTCCATGTGTGTGGACCAAGCTCACCCCTGCATGCACACACTTATAGGCCCTTTTCACATGGATTCCCCTCCCCCATGGCCACGTGTGCGGGTGGGTGGGTGGTGGGGGGAGGTGTCTGTGCGATCGCCGCAGCAGATGGGTGGGGGTACATGCGTGCTCCCGTGCTCCACCCACCTCCACCTCTGTACGTGGAGGTGGGTGGGCGTCCATACGACGGGGTGCCCACGCACTGCCCACCCACTTCAGCCTCCACCCATCCCCACCCCCCACCGCTGGCCCATTTGAAAAGGGCCATAGGGCCATAATGGTGTGTTCCCACGCATAGCACCCAAGCTAAGTCCCCGTCCTCCCCGACATTCTCCGGTGTGCCCCTGACTCTCCCTTGGCCGGGTGGCAGCACACACAGGAGGTGAGTTACTTTGTATCAGATGCTGTGCGTGCACACACTATGCGTGTGTCGATGAATGGTGAGTTTGGTCTGCTCACATGCAACAAGCATGTGTGGACCTTGGATTAGGGCCAAAGTTTGTGGATGAGGAGGCTTGTAGGCTAGGAGATGAGTGTCTGTGCTTAGGGTTGCCATCTCTCACATTTTGACCCTGAGACTCCCATAGGCCAATGTGAATAGAGACTGAGCAGGGGAAGCTGCAGACTCTGACATATTTTGCTCTGATTTGGCTCAATACCTGGTGCCAGCCAAGATGACAAGCAGCAGCTGTGACATCTGCATTCTGCGCAGTAAATTGCATGTGGCCAGTTGTTAAGTCTTTATTCTCTGAAGGTGGGAGTACCTCATCCTGTAAAACAGATAGAAGAAGCAGTGGCAAATAGATCCCTACAATGCACTCATGCTTCCAAAAGGGTTTTATTTAAAGGGTGGCATGGGGAGCCATGCGGTTACCAGACCCTTCACAACAGGTGTCCTATCATAAAGTCTGGTGACAGCAACTGCCCCATCCAGAGGTTTTCTTCCCTCCTCCCCACTGACAATCTCCTACACTGCTACCCTGATTTCTGGGCAAGGGAGAGAGCAGCTTCCCGCTCTCCCTCCCTGCAGCAGTGGCTGTCCGTTGCTTGCTGCTTGTGTTATGTGCTCCCTTATGGAGTGAGGGGCTCATTTAAAGCAAGGGTGTTGATCCACCCTGCCCCCTCAATGTATGCAAGCCCAGCAGCTCCTGGCCCCTCCCTTCTGCAGAGGCAGAGATGAGCCCCCAGTAGCCTCAAGGTCAGTCCCAGCTGTCACCTGAGAACATAAGAATTACCATACTGGATCAGACCAAAGATCCAGCTAGCCCAATGCCCTGTCTCTGACAGCGGCCAGCACTGGAGGATTCAAGTGTACAAAACCCAGGCAGGTCCATTCCCTGTCGTTCACACCCAGCTTCTGGCAGTCGGAGGTTTCATCCCACAACCAACGTGGAGCCATTGATGGGCATATCTCCTAGGAACCATAGGCCTCATCCTCCCCCCTCTGGCATAACTTTGCCCCTCCCCCCAATTCTTCTGACATTACACCCCTGCCTTTTACCACAGGATGCTGCTTTTACCTGGCTCTTATTTTTGTCATCTTCCTTCCCTTCAGGTCCAGTTCTCGGTGCATATTTTTGGCAATTACAATGGCACCATCTCACTCTCTGTCCACGAAGAGACAGATAGGGCTCTTGCCTTGCCACTGGTGTGGGAAAGGACAGGGAGCTGGAGCGACCGCTGGTTCCTCATCACTCTGCAAATGCCAACACTCCAGAACTGGTAAGCACAATGCAGGCAGCATCCAGGAGCTCGCCTGTAGAGGGACACATTTGTTAGCTCACTTGTTGTGCTGCATGGTTTGCATTCTTGCCTTCTTCCCGGCGCTTCTCTCAGGGACAAACCTGCAGAGATTCCTCAGGGACTGCCACTGGAATGCATTACTTCACAGATTTCTATTGCCACCTTCTATTGAACATTTCTATTGCCACTTGGTGACTAAATGAAACTGCATAGGGTATTTTCACGACACCAATGGGGGTGTAGTTGGAAAAACACCTGCAGACGTAATCCTCGGCCCATTGCAGTGTGATTTTTTTCTTATTGGTTATAAGTATAAGTTTATTTAGGCATTAGCTTACGTCATAGCCATTTCAGAGTTAAAACACGTACATATATTGTACATAAGACAAAACATTACATAAATAATTCAATCACTGGGTTTAAACTATTGGTTATATTGAGCTTTGGATCAGACCTTAGATTTATCCTTTGTTTTGATTATTTTTGTATTTTAAAAATGTGACTTTTGTACTGAATGGATTGTCTAGCTATTTTACCAGCCTAATTCTAAAACATGCAAAACGCTTGGGAAAAGTAAGTGCTTCATTGTAAGAGGTGGCAAATGAAGCATTTTATAACATTCTGTTAATAAATTTTAGATTGTGAAAAGCTGAACTATTCCCATAGGAATGTGGGTAAATAACATTAGGACACAGTTTGCCTGTCATAAGGAGATACTGGGCTACATGTAGACTACAGGTCTAACAAATATGTAAAAGTAAAGGTTAAACATATATGTAATGTGAAAGCTGAGAACTGGAAACTCACTTCAGGCAATGGAGAAATGCAAAGGCATGCCAAATGTGTATTCAGAAAAAGCCTAAACACCTCTGCAGACACATAGACCATTGAGTTGCAAATGGATTTCTTCCTGTGGACGTGACTGAAAGCACAGAGTTACCTGGTGGGAAAATCAAACAAAGGACCCTGGAAAGGTTCTTAAGGGGGGAGACAAGACAAAGAAGGAATCTCAGTTAGTTGAGATCAGCTTGTTGAGCATCGTCTGCATCCTCACATCTTACGAGCCAGAGAAGGGCTGTACCAAAGGAACTACGAAGTAAGGACTCTTGGAAACGAAGACTGGTACCCAGCCAAGCTTTCCATCGCTGTCTGTGACATGAACTGAAATACCCTTGGACCTTGATTAGGGTAAGCCTAAGTCAGGAGAATCCAAGTACAGATAGGAATGCGTTATTGGTTATGTTATTTTGATTCTGCACTCTCGAGTATAATCTTGTACTGCATGCTTATTCATGATTTATTCGTTAAACTTCTTTTTACTGAACTTCGTATGGTCCAGTGGAATTGCTAATCCTAACATTGGCAGGACACAGTTTGGGGTTAATTCTGTGTTTACAAACACAGACGAACCTAGAGAGAAAGAGTCTGTGCTGGGAAGCTCTGTGGCTGAAAATGTGACAAGAAAGTTCACCTGTTGCAGGGTCAATCAGTTCTAGAGAGAGAACCGATCCAGTGAGAGTTGCAAGTCAGGGAAACTGAGTCATGACAGCCTAGAGTTGGGTAGTGAGCCCCCAATCCCATGACATTGCCTTTATTTATAATACAGTAGGATCCACTCAAGTCAAACTAGCATAACTGGTTATGTCAAGGAAATAAGTTTTCCTCAACCCCAGGTCTAACAAAAGCATCGCTTCTTGACCTGGATAAGTTGAATTCTGTATCCAATAACTAAAAATTTTAACGGGGTTGATTCTAAATTCATGATGGAGGTTAGTCCCAGTGGACTGGGTCTGGGAGGTCAGTCCCAGTTCTGACTATGTCATAGTCCATATTGGGGATGCACATGAGTTCCGCACAAGTTGTGTATATGTTATGCACGCAGTGTGCAGGATTTCAGATCGGCCCCAAGATACGTAGAACATACTCACATTGTAAAAATATCAGGACCTTTGAGTGTGTTAATGCTTTCATGACAGCACGTGGTTAAAATACTGTAGTACCTACTCTCCAAGCTTGTAGTACAATGCAGCAGGGGCCCCTGCCTCCCCACCTACATAGCAAAGCCCCCTGCTCAGGTTAATGGTGGGGAAGAGGAGCATTTTGCATTGCAAGCTTGGAATCCAGTGTGGATCCTTTTGGGGAAAACAGGTGTAGCACTTCCGTTCCCTGCTGTTCAGGTGAGTGGCAGGAATGGGAGCACTGTGCATTGCACTGTAGTTTTGAAGGGTGTATACACTACAGTATTTCAACCTCACCACCACCAAGTAAGCATTACATTACCCAAAAGTACTGATATGTTTAGCTGGGAGGGTTAAATAGTGCTTGAGTAAAACGTACACTGTGACCCATTTATTTAACAGTGTATAAATTTGAATTTCTGATAAGTCAGACTTGTATAGCGGTCCTGAAAAGTTTGACTTAACGAGACTCTACTGTCTAGAGCCATCGTGTTTCTCATACTACCCCAGCTACGTCCCAGTGGGGTGTTGTGTGCCCATGGATGTCTGAGCTCAGCTGAGACTGGAGGAAAACGCAGCCTACTGAAGAAGAGCCTGATTTTCAACACCCAAAATGTGCAAACTTTTGCAAACTTCTGAAATGTCATCTGCAAAAGTGCATCTGTAACTGACCAGTGCGTGCACTTGACTCCAGACAACACAACGGGTGGTGTGTACACCACCCATAGACGTTCTTGCCCTGTGGTTCTGCATCACGAGCAGCAAGTATCCAAGCCAGACATGCACAGAAAGCACAGGCATTTAAAAACCTCACCCAGTGTTTATTTTCTGAAGCAGAGTAAAGCTTTCAAGCTTTTAGAAATGTGAGCCCAAGCAGAATTTGTTTAGATCAGAATTTTCCTTCTCCCAGTTTCAGTCATTTTCAAACCATAAGCAGGGGAATATTGGCAGAGAGGAGTGGTTTTAAATTGCACTGGTCTGCTTTTAATTTTTTCTAATTAGAGCCTCACCCAAAGGAGGTTTCTGACAAAACTCAACTTCCATTCAGTTCATTGAATGTTTCAATGAAAGCAACAATCCTGTTTATTATTTACAAGAAATAAAAAACTAGAAAATTGGCAACGGAATAGGGGATTTCCTTTAATGCAGAGATGTACCTGCATTTAAAGCCTGCCTTTTCTAACTGCTCAAGTGAATGCAATACCAAAAAAAAGAAACAAGCTAATAACCAAACACAGTGACCAAAACAAATATTTGAATCATATTTGCTTTGTTTGAATGTATAAAAATACACCAAATCTGTCAAATTCAGTATTTGCACCAAATATTTGTTTTGGCCCTAATTTAGATCCAAAATTCAGCAAGGCACAGATCCAGGATTTTTGTTCCGCTCTGGGTGTTTTTAAATGAGCAAGGCTTAAGGGGGCTGGGGGTCCGTGGTTGGCGTGTGGGGCTGCAGCAGGGCACCCTTGTATGTGAGGTGCATGCGGAGGGCTTCAAACGAGCAGCTCCCAGCACGGGCTGCCCTGTCCATGGAAGGGGGCCAATCTAGCCCACATGGCGCGCTCTGGATTTTTCAGGAGCGCTCCATGCGTGACCAATGCATGGGTCATGGGTTTTGGGTGACCAATGCATGGGTCATGATGCCTCTCCAGGCACTAACTTCAAATAAGCAATTGGACGTGTGGAAAGTGGGGGGCAAATTGAAACATATGGGAAAGATGGCAGCCTCCAAATTTCAGTGCTCATTGTCCTGATCTGCTGTGGTGGTTCAGAGACTCCTGGGTTGTTGTGGTTTCTTGATTTTTTACTCTTTTGGGGGGGGGGGGCGGGCGGGGTCACTGATTATTAGTTTATTTGGTTTCTTGGGTATTGCATTCACTTGAGCAGTGAGAAAAGACAGGCTTTAAATGCAGGTCCATCTCTGAATGGGAAAAAATCCCCTATTTCCTTATCAATGGATTTTCTAATTTTTATTTCTTTAAATATTAAATAGGATCTTTGCTTTCACTGAAACATTCAATGAACTGAATGGAAGTTGAGTTTTGTCATCAACCTCCTTTGGGTGAGGCTTATTATTCGTTTGTTTTTATAATAACATAAATGAAAATGACCATTTTCATTTATGTTATTAAAAATGAAAAACATAAAAAATCAATAACGTAAACAATCCCCCACCCCACCCCAATTTCCACACCTTCAAAAGTGCTTCCAAAAGTGCCTTTCTGACACTGGGCATTTTCAAATGTGACGGTACAATGGGTGGCCACGCTTTAACCCATGTGGCCACCCACGGTGATGTCACATCTGATCCCACCCACCACATGATACCTTGACGGGATCAGGGTTGTCCCTGGACCATGGCCGTTTTTAGCCCACGCCGTTATTCAAGCTCCTCGCTGAGTCATGGCACAGGCTAAGAACTGCTGCGGCCCAGGGAAGCCATCCCCAGACCGGGGTAGAGTGGGCCGTCACATGTGTGGCCTGCTATACCTGACTCCGGTCTCAAGCCGGAGCTGTTCTCGGTGTGCGTGGCGGCCTCACAGGCTGCCACGTCCGCCCGTCAGGGAAATGGGTGGGCCACACTCAGCAGCGCAGGGGGCAGGGCCATGTGGACCACGTCTGCACATCACCCCACTCACCCCCTCCCCAGCCCAGGCTGCCGGCACGTCTGTACTGCGGCCAGGCCAGATCCTGCCCAGGGTGAGGGCCCTCACCCCAGGCAGGATCAAAGCGTGATGGCACCATGCACTGTCACATGTAAAAATACCCACTGTTCCTTCCTCAAACTTGCCAAGAGTGCCCCAGGGCGACAGAAGTATCAGTGAGAAACTGGTACACTGCAGTTGGGTAGAGGACAGAGCATACACTGGCATGCAGCAGGTGCTGGGCACTAAAGCAACCAGGAACTTGCAAAGAGGAGACAGATATGCCCCGAGTATGGCAAGGCTTTTAGTTGAAGAGAGAGCCCCTGGGAGGCAGAAATATCAATGAGAGATTGGCACACAGCAGGTGGACAGGACAGACCAGACACTGGCAGGAAGTGGGCACTGACTGCTGAAACAGTAGGGACTGACAACTAGCTAGCATGTTATGACTTCAAGAGCTCCTGAGAGCATTCCAGGGTGGCAGGAGACATGAGGGAGAGAGACCATCGTCACAGAATGGAGTGACAGCAGCGCAACGTTTGGCATCATCAGCTTGCAGCAGCAATCGCCCCAGGGGGGCAGCACATCTGAGAAAGAGACACCTTTGGACAGCAGCAGCAGGAGATAGGCAGAACAAAGGAGCAGTAGGCAGGCAGGCACAAAGGCAGGCAGTGGCACAGGCTTTTTTTGTCATTATGGGCACCCCAAGTTATGACAGGGCATTGTCAGCTTGCAGGAACACACAGGGTTCGAATGTATAATTGGAGGGGACTGGGTGTATGAGAATGGGAAGAGAGAGAGGCAGGCGTGGTGCGTTAATTGGGGCGTTGCGGGCAGTGCCCACCCGGCCCCCATGTTCCCCAAGTATAAAGGAACAGCAGCAGTTGGAAAAGGAATCAGCGCAGCACTGGCACTTTAAAGCAGCGCTGCACTTCCGGGTCCTGGGGATGTGCATCCACCAGGTAGTGCGGAAGGAGCGGATCCACACCTGCAGCCGCAGCCCGTACAGATGGAAGGTCCCTCACCTATTGAAGGGCGGTGAGCTCCACAGCGGGGGGTCCCCGGTCCGGAGCGGGCCACCAACCTCGGGGGACAGCAAGCCCAGGTCCCACAGGAGGGCCCCCATGTCAGAGGGTGTTCGCGGAATGTCGTGTGCATGCAGGAGGCTGCCGGTGTACAGGGCAGCAACAGGGGGGCCCCCAGACAGCAAGGCACGGCCGTACCCGGGTAGCTCCGTCAGCAGGCGAGCCACCGTTACCTCCGCAGCAGTCCACAGCACCACAGTGGTGGGCGGGTGCCCCCAAGGAGACTGGCACAGGGGGGTGAAGGCAAGCTCAAGGGAACAGGCCTGGAACACCAGGGCCCTGACCCGGTGACCCATCGTCCACATATACCGCGACAGGAGCCGGAAGCCATCCCCCGCTGACAGGGGGTTGCCCACCAACAGCTGTACATCGGAGCTCAGCCAGAGGACCCCCAACAGCATTTCTGCACAAGGAGACCACCCCTCCCCGACATCCCTGGCTGAGGGCACCACAGAATGGCCGGCCATGGCAGCAGTGGGGCTCACTCTGGGGAAGCAACAGGCAGGAGATGGAGGAATGCCGCCACCGGGACATGCAAACACCGAGCAGATGCCCTCACCCACAGATGGCCTTGCATGCCAGAGATAGGCAGGCCCACTGTGGACAGGGCGCCGCAACCCGTGCACAAGACAGCAGGGATGCTGCACAGCTGCCGAGATAAGGCAGGGGGCCACGGCCAGGCACTGCGCCAGGGTGTGGAGCCAAGCCAGGCACTGCATCCACAGCGGGCACTGATGCAGCTTGCAAAGGCGGACCCAGGCTGGGGGGACGCCTGTGCAGTTGCGGAGGAAGGGGTACCCAGGGGTGCGTGCGGTCCCATTCCTCCCCCCCCCAGCAGCCATGTGGCCGGCCTGCTCGCGGGGATGCGCAGCTGGACCCGGCACCTGCTTGCCACCCCAGCACACCCCCAGTGCAGCACCAGCTGCTGCCCAGCCCCCACCAGCCTACACAGTACATAAGGGACACGCTGCTGCCAGTCGGGTGTGGGGTGGGGTGGAGGGACTATAGCACGGGGCCATGCAGCACACAGAGAATGGCGATCAAGGCTGGGTGCACACAGAGGAGCTCCCGCAACACCAGGGGAGAGTGAGCCGTGGGCACAGGCTGGACAGCGGAGCACACCGCGCTCACGGCACATGCCAGTGGTGTGTGGCAGGGAGTGGGAAGCAGCAGAACCATGCTGCCGGGGGACAAGGACTCACTGCCCAGCGCCGTGCTGCTGCACCTCCTGGGTGTGGGCCTCCTGCTGCTGTGCATGCTGCTCCGGCAGATTACCATGCTCCACCTGCAGGGTCATCGGTCTGCCCTCCTGGGGGCACGGCAGCAGAGGGCAGCAAACCTCAGGAGGGCAGCACTCGTGTGATGGGTGAGGTGAGTGTCCGTCCGACGCCGCGCCCTGCTGGGCTCCGCGGCGTCCCTGCACCGGTGCCCTGGGCCAGGCCAGTGCCCCCATACCAACGTGCCCGGGGAGGGGCAGCCCTGCACAGCTTTGAGGGGAACAGGGACGGCATCTGCCACTGTATTGCTGGCTGGGCAGCTGACCGCTGGCCAGCGCCGGATCCACACCGATGTCTGTAGGCCTGGAACCCCCTTCCAAACTGCTGGGCCCTACCTGTTACCTGCATCCGGCCCTCTATTCCATGTGTGGCCCACTGGGTCCAGGGAACGGGTCCCGTGGGTTGCCCGGCAGCGAGCGCCCTCCCCTCATTGTCGACCGCAGGTTACGCTGGCCATGCACGTGCTGGCTGGCCAACACAAGCCGGGTCGCGTGAGCAGGTCCAGTGCACACCTGTTCCTGCCACCTCCCCTGCATGAGGCACCGCTGGTCTAGCCTCTGGCCCCACCAGCTGGCCAGGGAGTGTACAGAGCCCCCAACCTGCCGGTGCCCCCCTGCACGCCACACAAACCCCCCACCCCCCATGTCCCCAGACAGAGGAAGCGACAGCAAGGTATAGGTACAATACCTTTATTGGAGGGGACATGTACAATGGAAGGGGGCGGGGGGCAGCCTCTCCCCCTCTTGGCCGCACCATCGGGGCTCGCTGGTCGGCGTGCCCTGGCCGCAGCTGACTGCAGGGCTCTCCAGGCCGACGGTCCAGCCTCCCTGTCATCCACTGTCAGCCTCCGCTGTTGGTCCCTGCTTGGAGGAGCAAGAATGGGTTAAGGGATCACCGTGTGCACTCACCTCTGTCCCTTGTCAGAGCATGGGCACTTGGGTGCCCCATAGGGGTCCGGGGAACCCCCTACTCCCCACACAAGCATGGCATGTGCCGTGAGGCACTTCCTAAAGGTGCCCCCCCCAGGATGGGCTGCCCATGGTATCACGGCACCTGCCCAGTCACGTACTGCAGCACCATGCAGGCACACATGCCCCTGGCAATGGCTGTCACTCCTCATCCCGTGTTCTGCCTGTGCTCAGCGTGGGTTCCACAATGTGTTCCCTACCAGGGTCCCACCTTGCACAGTTCCCCGAATGCCCAATAGGCACCCCCCCGGAGTTTCACCCCGGGGGCCCGGGGTGCTGCGGCCTTACCTGTGGGGGTGGAGTGGCCACCATGGGCAGTTGCTCGACCTGGGGTGCATGGTTTTCAGGTGGGGGCGTCACCGCCCAGTGGAAGAGTCGGGGTGGCAGCGGAGGCGGATCCACGGGGGGTGCGGGTTGGACAGGCGGCCCCGCAAGCAGGTCCGGCTGCCCCATGTGGGGAAGGGTGACCCCGCGGACCAGGACCAGATAGGGTTGCTGCTGGGGGAACCACGGATGGCCGAGGTGCAGGGGGTGGGCACCGACACCAGTGGGAAGCTGCCATGGTGTTGGTTGGCTGCCAACCCTCCTTCCGCGGCATGGCGTGGCCTGTCGTGCTGGGGGTTATGCTGCGGGGCCTCCATGGCTTCCCCCGTGAGGTCCATGAGCCGTGCGACCTGACCCTCCAGCCTGTCACAGGCGCGCTGCTGCTTGCCTTGGAGGGCGGCAGCCTAGCGCCTGTCCCAGAGGTGCTCGTTGCGGGACTGGGCCATCATGGCAGCCAGGATCTCCCAGTCCCTGTCCCCTTCCCCTCTGATGAGCTTCCTGGTGAGTGCGAGCTCGTGGGAGTGCACCTCAGCTAACCGTTGTGATTCCACGAGCAGCTCCCTGCCGAGGTCCTCCCTCCAGCGTCAGTTCCTGGCCCGCATCTTCCGGTTCTGCTCCATGCTGCTGGCAGCTGCTCCCCTGACTTGAGCGGGCACCTGATCTGTGAACGGGAGGTTGGACAGAACGTTAGTGCTTCTGCCCGGTGTGACCCGCTGCCCGCTACCACATGTCCTGGTGTGCCTGGTGGGGCGTTTCCCCCTGCCCTGCCCTGCCCTGCCCTCTTGTGGGATCGCCCCCTGGCCGCATATTGCTGCAGGTGGGGGCTGTGTCCATTATGTGTTCCGTGGGGGCCACTGTGGGTCCACCAGCCTCTCCCACCTGCCCCCACCACCCTACCCCTGTTGGGCCCTGCTGCTTGTGGTTGCTTGCCCCTGGGTGGGCTCCCCCTGTACCTCCGCACCCCTCCGCACCCGGGCCCTCCATGGCCCTTGTGCCCTGCCATGGAGGGTGGCCCACCTGGTGGTGGGGGCATTGCCGGGGCCCCCTCGTCCTCCTCCTCCTCCACGACCTCCACCTCGTGCACCTCCAGGCTGGCTTGAGCTGCAATGGGAGGGGATACCATTACTGTTTGCCGGCCCCCAGCTCTGGCCACAGCAGCTCTCTCCGGGCCATTCCCACCCCCAACCCTCCCCCTGGCCCCGCTGGGGTGATCATACCTGGATCCTGTTCCTCCACATCCTGGGGGCCGTCCCGGGTCTCCGCTTGCTCCGTGCATGCCCCCTGTCCCTGTGGCCAGAGGTCTGTGGGTCTTGTGGGTGCGTGCGGAGTTTGGTGGTCCAGCGCTTAGATCCCCGGGGCGCCTCCTCCCCCTGTGGGACGGGGCTGTCCCCTCCCACTTCATGGCCAGCCTCACCAGGGGCACCCTCCCCCCTTGCTCTGTGGGGTCTGTCAGGGGGGCTGCATGGTGGTCCTACGCCTGCCCCTGGCGAAGGCGCTGCCGTGTGTGCAGGAGGCCACAATGTCCCCATCCATGCAGAGGAACTTGTCCAGCTCCTCCTGGAACTCGGCTGTGTGCATGGCCCGGCCGGACTTGACCCTTTCGGACCCCCACATGTGTATGAAGTCCAGGACCTCCTGCTTGGACCAGGGATCCCCCTTTTGGGACCCACGTGTGGGGGGCCGACTGGCTTGGTGGCATGGGGCCCACCCTGTGGATGTGGGTGCTGTGGTGGTGGTTGTGTTCTGTTGGGGGTAGTGCAATAGGGGTTACTACAGCTCCTGCTGGCCCCCTCCGCCCACCTGTGGGGTCTGTCCCCCCTTCCCCCTGGGGTTCCCTTTTGCTCACCTGGCTGTCTGTGAGGCCCTCCTTGGCCATTGTCCCGGTGGTGCGGTGCTCCGTTGTCTGGGAGATGTCCTGCGGGGAACGGGGGAATGGGTTATGCTGCTTCCCCCTGCCCTGTGTTCGGTGGTCGGTCCCAGGTCGCAGCCCTCCCCTCCCGGGTGTGTGTGTGTGCCCTCACGCTTACCTTGCTCTCGCTGCTGCTCCTTGGGCCATGCCCTTGGGAGGTGCTGGGCTGGGGGTCATCGACTGGGGGGGCCATCGGTGTGGCCCCTCTGCCCTGTGCCGGGACACGTGTGCTGTGTTACTTCCTGGCACATTTCCCCACCCGTTATTATTATTATTATTATTATTAAACATTTATAAAGCGCCAGTAACAACCTGGCGCTGTACAGAACATACAATCAGCTGCGGTCCCTACCTGTGGCTTACAATCTAAAAGACAAGGAGGGGGAGACAAGGAGAGGGGACAGCGGGAGAGACATGGGAGACGAACAAACATTCAGGCGGATGCGAAGTCTCAGGTGCGTGTACTTGGCTTGGTTACAAGGTGGTCGGTAGCAGCAGTCAGCAGAGGAGGGCTGACAGTAAGAGCAAGGGGAAAGACTAGAGGGCATTGGGAAAGGCAGCATGGAAAAGGTGGGTCTTGAGGAGGGATTTGAAGGAGCGGAGGGAGGAGGCGAGGCGGATGTCGGCAGGGAGGGAGTTCCAGGCATGCGGGGCAGCGAGGGAGAAGGGACGAAGGCGGTTGGGCGAGCAGGAGAAGCGAGGGAGAGCGAGGGAGGGGACAGCGGAAGAGCGGAGAGCGCGCGCAGGAGCGCGTAGGGCGATTAGGTCCGAGAGGTAAGGGGGAGCTTGGTCATGGAGCGATTTGAACGTGAAAACCAGGAGTTTGAACAGGATACGTTCCGGAAGGGGGAGCCAGTGAAGGGAGAGGAGGAGAGGCGTCACATGGTCGAAGCGACGGGCAGAGTGAATGACCTTGGCGGCAGAGTTTTGGATCGCCACAAGGGGGGACAGGTGGGAGCGAGGGAGGCCAGCAAGGAGGAGGTTGCAGTAGTCGAGGCGAGAGATAACCATGGCATGAACAAGGATTTTGGCCGAGGAGACAGATAGAAAGGGGCGAATGCGGGCAATGTTGAGGAGAGCGAATCGGCAGGATTTGGCCACAGAGTCAATGTAAGGTTTAAAGGAGAGGTGCGTGTCAAAAATGAAGCCCAAGCTGCGGGCACGGAGAACAGGACGGATGGTGACCCCATCAATGCAGACGGTCAGGTCAGAGGGAGAGGAGGGGGAGGGAGGAAAAATGAGGAGTTCAGTCTTGGCCATGTTCAGTTTGAGTTGGCGTCGGGACATCCAGGCGGAGATATCAGAGAGGCAGTCGACGAGGCGTGAGCGGACAGAGGAGGAGAGAGAGGGGGTAGAGAGATAGAGTTGGGTGTCATCAGCATAGAGATGGTATTGGAACCCGTGGGAGGCAATAATTTCACCAAGGGACCGGGTGTAGATAGAGAAGAGGAGAGGGCCAAGGACAGAACCTTGGGGAACCCCAACCGAGAGGGGAAGGGAGGGGGAGGTCGACTCGGGGAGGGAGACATTAAAGGAGCGGTCAGAGAGGTAGGAGGAGAACCAGTCAAAGACAGAGCCACGGAAGCCCAAAGAGTAAAGCGAGTCCAAGAGGAGCGAGTGGTCGACAGTGTCAAAGGCAGCAGAGAGGTCAAGGAGGACAAGAACGGAGTAGTGGCGCTTCGATTTAGCGACAAGTAGATCATTGGTGATCTTGGCCAGGGCAGTTTCAGTAGAGTGGAGGGGGCGGAAGCCGGACTGGAGAGGGTCCAGGGAGGAGTTGGCAGAGAGGAGGTTCAGGCAGCGGGAGTAGACGACACGTTCCAGGAGCTTCGAAGCAAAGGGAAGGAGGGAGACCGGCCGGTAACTAGAGGGATCGAAAGGGTCCAGGGTAGGCTTTTTGAGGATGGGGGAGACAGTGGCATGTTTGAAGGCAGAGGGGAAGGAGCCTGTGGAAAGGGAGAGATTGACAACATGCAGAAGGGGGGGAGCGACAGTGGGAGCAATAGAGGTCAGGAGGCGGGAGGGGATCGGGTCAAGGGGGCAGGTGGAGGGGTTGGATGAAGAGAGAAGAGCAGAGATTTCCTGGAGAGAGGCAGGAGGGAAGGATGCGAGGAGGGAGGGGGGCGGGGGGCAATATCCCGACGGATCTTGTCAATCTTGGAGGTGAAGAACGACGCAAGATCCCGAGCAGCAAGGGAAGAGGGCGGAGGAGGGCAGGGGGGTTTGAGAAGGGAGTCGAAAGTAGAGAAAAGGCGGCGAGGGTCGCGGGAGAAAGATTCGATCCTAGAGGCATAATAGCGATGCCTAGCTAGGGAGATAGCCGAGGAGAGGGAGGAGAGGGAGAATTTGTAATGGAGGAAGTCAGGGAGGGAGCGGGATTTGCGCCAGAGGCGTTCGGCAGCCCGGGCGCAGGAGCGGAGGTAGCGGATGGCAGGGGTAAGCCAGGGGCGGGGGTCGAGGGGGCGGACGGGGCGAGCAGAGGGGGGGGCAAGAGAGTCAAGGGTCGAGGAGAGAGAAGCGTTGAGAGCAGAGACAGCAGAGTCAGGGGAGGAGGAGGCGAAAACGGGGGGGAGAAGGGGGGAAAGATGTGCGGCAAACTCCGAGGGAGTAAGGGCCTGCATATTGCGGAAGGGGCGCATAGAGGGGGAGGCGGAGGGGGGTCGGTGGGAAAGGCTGAAGGAGCCGAGGAAGTGATCAGAACTAGGGAAGGGGTCAAAGGAGAGGTCAGTTAGAGAACAGTTTCGAGTGAAGACGAGGTCGAGGGAATGGCCGTCAGTATGAGTGGGGGAGTCGGTCCAGAGTCGGAGATTAAAGGAGGAAGCGAGAGAGAGAAAGCGGGAAACAGAGGGGGCGGAGGGCGTGTCAACGTGAATGTTGAAATCACCAAGGATAAGAGTGGGGATATCATCGGAGAGGAAGAAGGTGAGCCAGGATTCAAAGTCCGGGAGGAAAGAGGAGAGGGAACCCGGGGGGCGGTAGATGACAGCAACCCGAAGGTGTAGAGGGGAGTATAAGCGCACAGAGTGGGCCTCAAAGGAAGGGAAGGAGGAGGAGGGGGGAGGGGAGAGGGTTTTGAATTGGCAGTGCTTAGCAAGGAGCAAGCCCACACCACCACCCAGGCCCTCAGGGCGGGGGCGGTGAGAGAACGACAGGCCCCCGGAGGATAGAGCAGCCGGGGTAACAGAGTTGGAGGGCGTGATCCAGGTTTCCGTAAGAGCCAGGAGTTGAAAGGGGCGAGAGAGGAAGAGATCGTGGATGAAGGGAGCTTTAGCCACGGACGAGCGGCAGTTCCAGAGGGAGCAGGAAAAAGGCAATTGGTGTTTGGGAAGGCAGGGGATGCGGATGAGGTTGGGGGATGGGGAACGGCCGGGTTTGGGCCTAGGGGGAATGGGTGAGGGTGAGGATAAGGGGTAGGTTGGCTGGAGAAAGGCTGCTGGTGAAGGGAGAGGGAGAAGGAGGGGGTGCGTGAGAGAGGCTAGAAGGAGGGAGGTGATAGAGGGCGAGGAGGCAAGGGAGGTATAGGGAGGCATCATAGGTGTTACCTGTTCAGGTATCGGGGGGAAGCCAGGCCTGCAGGAGCCGCGTGCGCGCGGGTGCTGTCAGGGGGGTGGCCCCTCGCTGTCCTCGCTCCGGCCTCACAACGGCCACAAAACGGCCGCTGCCCTTTTGTCGCCGCCCTTCGGGCGCCGCCCAAGGGCTGCCGCCCGCTGGGGGCGGGCGGGCAGCTTTGGCCTGTGGCCTGGGCTGGGCCCTCCCAGGGGGTGGAGCCTCGCTCACCTGCAGGGGATGAGCCCTGCTGTTGCTATGGCGGCTGGGGGCTTCTGGCTGGCTGGGGGTGGAGCCCTGCCGCAATGGCTTCTGGGGGCTTCAGGGGGCGGGCGGGGCTTCTGGGGGCGGGCGGGCAGCTTTGGCCTGTGGCTTGGGCTGAGCCCTCCCAGGGGGTGGAGCCTCGCTCACCTGCAGGGGATGAATGAGCCCTGCTGCTATGGCGGTTGGGGGCTACTGGGGGTGGAGCCCTGCCGCAATGGCTTCTGGGGGCTTCAGAAGCCATTCCCCTCTGCTGCCCCCCGCCGGCGGTCCTTTGCCCCCCCTTGTGCCTTCCACCTGGGCTGCTTCCCCCCCCGCACCGCCTTGCTGGGGTGTCTCCCCCCCCAGGGTCCCCGTGGTCCCTGTGCTCACTCGACCCCTTCCCCTGCGTGTGGCAGCATTGGCTCCCGTTGCCTTCTCGTGGGCCTTCCTGGTCACCATCATGGGAGCCCGCGCGCATGTGCCATGGTTCCTCCCTCCTTTACGGGCTCTCGGCAGGATGTCCGGCATCCCCCCGCCCTGTGGGCGTGTCTGCATGGCGGCGCATGTGTGCCCTGTGGCGCCGGTGCAGTGCAGTGGGGCTCCGCCGGTCCGTTTTGCATGGGTGTGGGTGTTTTGGCTTTTACACGGACACTCGGGTGTTGAACACCCATCTCCACCCATCTCCGGGTGGCTCCGACCTTCGGCTCCCTCATGGCTGCTCTGTGGGTGTTGACGGGTGGGTCGGGCATGCGCCCCCACCCACCCGTGGACATTTACACGGACGCTCTCCCACCCATCCGATGGGTGTTTGTGGGTGGGTGGCGTCCGTGTAAAAGTGGCCTAAGAGAGAAAAATTTGTAATGTTTTGAGTTCTTTTAGACTATGGACTGTTGTTCATAAAGAGAGTTTTTACCACTGAGTCTGAATCTGATTTTAATTTTACCACGCTGCTCTGTGCAACAAACTTTTAATGTATGACAAAAGTACCCCCATGTTGCTATTGCTCATGCTTTTTTTAGCTACTGATATATTAAACTTGTAAGCAATTATATTTAGTATTCCATTTTGTTTGTGCACTAGCTTCTGGTTTGCCATTGCCCTTTGAAGTATGGAAATTATTACACTGGATAACCTATATTTTGATAAAGATAGACTAGAGCCTGCACCATTCTACACATTATTTTATTAGGTTACAGACTTTATCTTAATTGCATAATGTTTTGAATATAAATTGTCAATCAGTGCAAAGGAGGTAGCACTGTACAATATTTATTAAGTATCCCTCCTGTAAAATTGCCTCAACAAGAAGAGCAAAAATAATTAACAGCATTACAAGACTTGCTATGATTATATGTATATGTATATGTAATTATATGTGATGAAAAAGTTTCAGGACTGAAAATTCATTTTTTCAGTATTGATATACGCACATCAAATGCATGATATGTGCACACGTCCTGCAGTTGGTGTATATAAATCCTACCCAACGATGTTTAGCCTGGCTGAAGCATTAGTCCAGGTCTAATGTGTGTCATCATTTTGTTAGCGGGGCAAGTGAAATATTGGTGTTGATTTTTCACAGGCAAGAAATTAGAATTGCTTGTCCTTAAAACTTTTGGTAGTTTCCCATTAACTGAACTCCTTTATAGAGCTGGTAAGCTTTAAAAGGTTTGATTTGGGGGAATAAAAGTTGTGTTGTGGAGTTTTTAGACAGTAGAGAAGAGGGGTTTTTTAAAAAAAAGTTTGTGTGTATTTGCAACATTCTTGCTTTTGAAAAGTGTTAATGATTGGGTCCCTTATTAATTTTGTTTCTGAGTTGTTTTATGAAGAGAGTATGCTAAAATAATTTGGCTATCTGGCAGTGTGGGAATGCAATGAACACACAGGTCCCTGCCAGTGCACCAGATCCAGACTGTAAAAATAGAACTGCAAATGGAAAATTAATGGAAATGCTGAAAATGCAGCAGTGCTTCAAATATATTTATTTCTCACATGACCTTATATTGTCTTATAGTGTTGTGCTTTCTTGGGACAGCTCCTTTGAATTTTGTCCCTCTTGCTGTGTGATAATGCTTGAGAAAGATGAACGTTGAATGTTTAAATTGGTTGGGATATTTTGGTAGGCTCGTAGTGGAAAAAATCACAGACAAAATATAGACACTTTTCCAAATTTATTTGGTGATTAAGGACACTTAAATACTTTCTGATTTTGCATGCAGCCAGTCTTGTGTGGTTTTAGTGTTTTTGAAGGAGAAAATAGCCATATTAGCCACTTTGAATTTTGCCCCCCACTCTATTTTGAAATTTGAACTTGGGATCTTAAGGAGTTTTCCATGTATTTTTTTCGTGAGTGATTCACTTGTTCACTGCTCTGGTCTGAGAGCTTTCAACTTGCAGGAAGGACTGAAAGTGCTACATCAGGGGTGGGGTATCTTTTCCCTCTGAGGGACCAATTGCAGCATTTATGGCAGGTGTGCATTTTAGGATTCTACATAACGCTGTTGAGTTTTCCTGAATTTTCCATGCATTTTGGTGTGTCCTCCTTTGAATGCCTGACATGGTGGGTGTTGCGTGCCCTCTCCTGAACTGTGCATGCCTCCTCACCCTCTGTAAAGCTCTACGCAGCATTTTTATTGTTTTTATTTTTTTATTTTTTTATTTTATTTATTTCTCAAATATTTATACCCCTCCTCTTCTGCTCACAGCAGCCCAAGGCAGCTGTTTATGGTGTGCCATTTAGGATTTCACATAAACCTGTTGGGTTTTGCAGCATTTTCTGTGCATTTTCGAGACAAGATGTGTGCATGTTCTATTCCTTGTGTGCATGTTCTATTCCATTGATCATGATGATGTAAGTCTGCAATTTTGGGGTTTGAATCTGCCTACTGCTGGGTTGGCTCCGCCTACCATTGACCCAGCCGCCACTGGAGAGAGGTCTGTTTTTTGTACCAAAGAATGTGGCTGAAAAGTAGCAGAATGCACACTGAAGAATGAACAGCTCACACACAACAGCACAAGAGCCAAGCCTGCGAAACACTGGCTGTGCACAGAGCAACAACCAGCTAGCCACAGGTGCAGAGCTGTATGTGCCCTAGGCTTCTATAAGCTCCCTGTGTCCTCCCCGAAACTCCTCTGATTGGTACAAGCAAGTTGCAAGCATGTGCAAGCGAAGATCAATCTCTTATGTCTATTGCAGGGATCTGTGATCTGTCTGCGCTTTCAATTGGCTAGTGGAGACATCAATTTTAGGTGGCAACTTTGGGCTCTCACTCCCCACTCCTCCTTGCACCTGTTCTTTGCAGCCTGAGCCATGTGGCAGGCTGCCCCAAAAAGATTTAAAAAGACAAAATGAAAAACTTTCGTTTTATGTTATTTTTAAAATGTTTTAAATAACAAATGATATTTTTGTTTTATGTTTTTAATAACATAAACAAAAATGGGCGTTTTCATTTTATGTTATAAAAACATAAATGAATTACACACCCCTATTAGTATGCTAGCAGGATAATATGTTAGCATGCTCTGTCTAAGGTGGTCACTGGCCGGGGTATGCAAATTTTAGAGGACACTTATGAGAAATACAGGCTGTAGGACTGCATTGGGCTCTATAATTTGCATTTGCATATCTAGCTACCCTACCTCTGCCTATCAATGCTTCTTCCTTCATAAATCACAAGGGAGCTTCACCATTAGCAGAGGCTATTCCCATGTGCTTTTAATGAACTCCAAATGTATTAGACATCAAGCAGCTGTTTGCTTATGATGGTAAATCAAAGTGCAACATAGTCCGTTAGGAAGGAAAACTTCAGCCTTTTTTTAGCCACCCTGAATTCAGAGCATGTAATGCCATGTCTTCAAGCACACATTATCTCCCTGTCCTCCTCTTAGATCTGCAAGCTAATGCATGGCCCCTATTGAGTAGGTGAGAGAAGGGCAAGGCACCCAGGAGCATGGATGTGCTGGAGAACTATTACTAGATTTTTTCAAGGGACAGAGCCTAAGATGATGTAAATTTAGATCTGATTCTATGGTCCTTTTCAAACGGATGCCCCCCCCCCCCCCGTTGTCCGTGGGTGTGGGGAGGTATCGGGGGGGGACATGCGTGTTCCTGCACGCCACCCACTGCCCATGCACAGAGCAACGGGCACCAATGGCAGATGCTCTATGCATGGAGGTGGGTGGAGATGGGTTGAGGTGGGTGTGCATCCATGGGAACGCCCCCCCCCCATGCACCGCACACCCACCGCGGCACCCACTCATTCCCCCACACACCGTGGGGAGCTGCAGTCTGTGTGAAAAGTCCCTATGTGTCTTCTGAAAAATCCTGGTGTTGTGGGCAAGTTTTATTAACTTCTTATGTTCTTATTTAGCCAGACAGGATCAGGGAACATGACGGCAGCTGGGGGAAAAGAACAGGGAATGGATCCCCCATTCTGACCTGTTGGGTGCTTCTCCCAAGCCACCGTGACTGGCCACTGTCGGAGACAGGATGCTGGGCTAGATGGACCATTGGTCTGACCCAGTATGGCACTTCTTATGTTCTTATTCCCTTTGGTTTGTGATCAGCTTCTTTTGGTGGCAGAACACAGACTGTTTAGCTTACTAGTGTTCCTACTCAGTCACACAGAGTAGCGTGGGCACGTGCTGGAAAGCATTCCAGGAAATGCAGCATCATATTGAGTGTATTGCAGTCTCAAGGGGTGGTTTGTGACCCTTGTGGTTGCTTGTCCCAGGTTATCCTGAAGAAATAGGGCATTTTCACACAAGACACTCTCCACCCACTACCCACCCACTATACATGTTGGAGGGCTGCAGTGTTGCCCTATGGGTACCCTATAACATGTATAGTGGGTGGGTGGAGAGTGTCTTGTGTGAAAATACCCATAGTCTGAAATGGTTTTGTTATGTCAGGGTTGGCACCTTCCTTCCCAGTTGTCATTGTGGTGACTTTTGGTGTTTAATTTTCTCTAAAACATCTGTCTTGCTGCAAAGGTTTCACCTGCAGCTCCTGGCAACTTGGGGCTGGAATTCAGAAGCTGACCTTGCTGTGGATAATATCACCTTTGGTCTTGACTGCTTCCCAGATGGTGAGTTGCACAGAATTCAGAAAGTTTTTACAAGATAGCCAGCATATTGAACACAACCTGTTATGTTCTCGTTTCAAATGGAGTCACTCAGACAAAAGTTTGGGAATTGCTGTCCTAGGCTGATGGAGCCCTGGTAGGCCACTGAGGCTCCTAGGCACTACTGCAGTCGATCAAGAGAAGAGTGGAAGTTAAGTTAGTATAACTCCATTGCCTTCTGTGAAGCTATACTGATTTACCCCAACCAAGGAGCTGACCGAGAGGGGTATTACTGATTCAGTGGAAGGACTCTGAAGAGCCTCATTGCAAAGGAAGCATGTTTCCTGGAAGAACTCAAGATCACTGCTGTTCCTTGAATTTTTGTGAGCTGACATTTTCTTTCCTCTGAAAACAACCTCTTCCATTCATCATTTCCTCCCTTTAATTCAATTAGGTCCTGGAGAAGCCCAGCAGCTTGGCTGTGTTTTCAGTAATGAAATTACTTCTCCCTGGCCAGGAGAGGCTTCGGATGTCATTGATGGGGCCAATTAAGACGTGGGCCAAGAGATTACACGGTGTGCTTTGCGGAAGGGAGGCAGGAAGGAAATGTAGCAGGCAGGAAGGAAGAATTTGCTTCTAGGGAGGAGAATGCAAATGCTAATTTACTCAGCATTGGTTCCAGTGTTGATGTTCCCCCTTTTCTTCAAAACGCAACACAGACTTCAAGGGACCCCTCTGAGTATGGAGGATGAGAGAAGTAATCATATACTGGGAACAAGGATTTTAGCAGGATTCAGGGGGAAAGGATGTTCATATAGGGTATTTTCAGACGTTACGAGATCACAGTGAACCATGGTGAATACCCACCTGTGGTCACTGTGCCTTGAACGTCTGTTTGGCGGCCGCCAGATGTTCGCCACGGTCAATCTGCACAAGGGGTCAATTTGAACCACGCTTCCCGGGCTAGCCGGGGGAATGTCCTGGGAAGCGTGGTCAAATGGACCCCCGGCAGGAACCAAAAAAAAGTAACGTCTGGCCGCTCGCCGTGGCGCATTTGGCCGGACGCGGCAGCCGCATTGGCCCCGCCGCCCGCCCGTCTCCTCGGAGGGCGGGCGGTGGGGTGCGTGGAGGGGGCGGGGCCGTGCGGCCGCACGCTGCGCCGCGCGGCCCCGCCCCCTCCCGGATTCCCCGCCGGGATCCCCCCGGCACGTCTGATATGGCGTGACGGGGTGACCCCGGCGGGGAACGAATGGGTTGATTTCGGTACGGGGCCAATGAGCCCCGTAACGTCTGAAATCACCCATAGATAATGAAAACAGATCTAGTCATGTTAGTGAGGGTTAAAAAATAAACTCCTCCAAATTTTGGCAGATACCTAAATCTTCCTTATGTCAGAATATAAACCCACCTCATATTTAGGATTTAGGTAGAAACCTCCCCTGTGGGTGGTCTAGGCTGTCGTTTCCCTCACTTTAAATGTTTCTTGCATCTTATTCTCATAACAGCCACTGTCAGAGACAGAATACTGAGGTAAAGCAGAGGTTCTCAAATGGAAGCAGTCAGTGGACTGCAGAACCACATTGTCAGGAACATGCTGGAGGTCAGGTCTGGAGAGTAGTGCAGGACCGAGTCCAGGAGGGTCCATACAGATGCCCAAGGGCATCAGGGATAGTCTGGGAACTGAAACACAGACCAAGGGTGGAGGGACAAAACACATTGGGGCCAATCCCAACTCCCGCAGATCTCATGCATAGCCATGTACACGTGTGGAAACCATGCGCACTGCCATTGCCAGCACATAGTGCCGCACACAGTGTGTGGGATCCACAGGGGTTGGGATCGGCCCCACTGACATGCTGGAGGGACAAGCAGATGGAGCAGAAGGACTAGCAACAGGCAGACAGAATAGATGCTGGGAAACAAATCAGATGAGTCAAAACCAGGAATCAAAACAGAGCCCGTTCAAAGGGTGTCCAGGGAGAGAAATGCAGTTCCAGCAGCCAGCAAGGGGTTCCAGGAAGAGGAAACAGGAAACAGAGGATCTTCCCAGTTTCCTTGCATATAACAGGCAGTCTGCCAGGGAGCTAGGGACATAGAGCACTGCTCAAGAGAGATGTGGTTTAGGGTTGCCTTGCCACCCATAGTCATTTTTTACCTGACACTCCCATTTTGGCCTATGGGCATGTCAGGTAAAAAACCACCACAAGTGGCAACCCTACTGTGGTTTGACCACTGACCAGCACAGGGAAGGTCTTCTGCACTAACCCTGAGTCCTGGCCAGGACACGATGGTGGAACTGAGGAACTAGCCTCTACTTCCAGAGCCCCAAGGATGCTGGTTCAAGCCCTGTCATTACAAACATTTAAACAGGAAAATTTACAGTTCATGGGTTGAGTAGAAGAGAGTGCTCCTGGTTATTCAACAGCACCCACTCTGACTGATTAAGCAGCAGTGCTTATTGGAAATGTAATGAAATGGCAAGAAGGCTATCAGAAATTCACTTACCATGCAGGTCTGCTCACTGATCCTATAGTACTTGCCCCAACCATTTATTGATTGATTTATTTTATTTCAATTCAATTTCTACCCCGCCCTTCCCAAAAGGCTCAGGGTGGCTTACAAAACAAATAAAAACTATACATATAAAACAACATAAAAACCCAAACCTCCAACTTTCCCCTCACTCTTGTGACAAGGGTGACTGACTGTCTTCCACACGCTTGCTAATATGCTGAGACCTTTGGAGCTTCTAGATATGTCCTGAGTGAACAGGCCACCAGAATTGCAGGAGGATCCTGGGTGACTGGGCATCCAAATAGCAGATGAAATTTAATGTGGACAAGTGCAAAGTGAGGCTCATAGGGAAAAATAACCCACACAATGTACACAATGCTGGGTTCTAAATTAGGAGTAACCACTCAGGAAAAGGATCTTGGAATCATTGTGAACAATACATTGAAATTCTCAGTTCAGTGTGTGGTGGCTGTCAAAAAAACAAACAGAATCTTAGGAATCATTCAGAAAGGGATAGAGAATAAAACTGAAAATATTGTAATGCCCCTTAGTAGAACTAGAAAGGGTACAGAGAAGGGCAACAAAAATGATTGAGGGTACCTCTTCTAGTTCTACTAAGACATATTACAATATTTTCATGAAATTAACTGGTAGCAGAGTTAAAACAAATAAGAGAAAGTATTTTTTCACTCGGCGCACAATTAACTTGTGGAACTTACTGCCAGAGAAAGTAGTCACGGCGGGTAGTGTAGCTAGTTATAGAAAGGGATTGGATAGGTCCATTAATGACTATTAGCCAAGTAGATGTTGGGGTCATAGCCTCTTACTGTTGGGGTCTGGAACAACAGGGAATGGATTGCCCATTGTGACCTGTCAGGTACTTCTCCCAAGAGAAAGAGATTGGCCACTGTCGGAGACAGGATGTTGGACTTGTTGGACCATTGGTCTGACCCAGTACAGCTCTACTCATGTTATTTTGTCATGCTCTACTACGCCCACTTTTTAAGAGTTTATAACTAATCTGAACTTCATTCTACTGCAACTGCTCTCGCTAAGATCACCAATGATCTTCTGGTGGCTAAACCTAAACGTCTCTATTCCATTCTTGTCCTCCTTGATCTCTCTGCTGCCTTCGATATTGTTGACCACTCACTCTTGCTGGATTCCCTTCACTCCCTTGGCTTTTGTGGCTCTGTCCATAACTGGTTCTCCTCCTACCTCTCTGACCGCTCCTTTAATGTGTCTCTCTCCAACTCCACCTCCTCCTCCTTCCCCCTCTCAGTTGGTGTTCCTCAAGGCTCTGTTCTTGGCCCTCTCCTCTTCTCGATCTATACCTCATCCTTAGGCAAACTCATTGCCTCCCATGGCTTCCAATACCACCTCTATGCTGATGACACTCAACTCTATCTCTCTACTCCCTCTCTCTCTCCCTCTGTTCAAGCTCGTCTCATCAACTGTCTCTCTGACATCTCTACCTGGATGTCTCAACGTCAACTCAAACTCAACATGGCTAAAACTGAACTCCTTATCTTCCCCCCTCATCCTTCCTCTCCTTCCTCACTGTCAATAACTATTGATGGAGTCACCATCCTGCCTGTCCCCCAAGCCCGTAGCCTAGGCTTCATCTTTGACTCACCCCTTTCTTTTAAACCCTACATTGACTCTGTTGCTAAATCCTGTCGCTTCTCCCTCCATAACATTGCTAAGATTCGCCCTTTTCTCTCTGTCTCGTCTGCCAAAACTCTTGTTCATGCTCTGGTCATCTCTCGCCTCGATTACTGTAACCTCCTTCTCACTGGCCTTCCCCGGTCTCACCTTTCTCCCCTCATCTCTGTCCAAAACTCTGCTGCCAGGGTCATCTACCTCGCCAGTCGCTTCGACCATGTGCAGCCCCTCCTCTCTTCGCTTCACTGGCTTCCCCTTCCTGAACGAATCCTGCACAAGCTCCTAGTCTTCACCTATAAAGCTCTTCACAACCTTGCTCCCCCCTACCTCTCTGCACTTATCGCCCTCCATACTCCAGCCCGTGCACTTCGCTCCTCCTCTGTCCCTTCTCTCACCCTTCCACGCCTTCCCTGCTCCCCTAAGCGCCTTCGTCCCTTCTCACTTGCTGCCCCCCATGCCTGGAACTCCCTCCCTGTCCACATCCGCCTTGCCCCCTCCCTTCATACCTTCAAATCTCTCCTTAAAACTCACCTCTTTCGCTCTGCTCTGTCTGACTCTTTATCCTGCTGAGCCACTATTCCTATACCTACGATCGGTTTACCCTTATCCTTGCAACATGGACCTGCCTGCTGTCATTCTCATCGTAACCAAGCCAAGTACGTGCACTTGAGACCTCGCATCTTCATGAATGTTAGACCCCTTGTCTCTCCCTCTGTTCCCCTTCCTAAGTCTCTCCCACAGCTCCTGTCTCTCCGATTGTAAGCCCTAGGGGCAGGGACCATGTCTATTTTATTACTTTGTAAAGTGCCAGGTACACTGCTGACGCTATATAAATGTTTGTTAATAATAATAATAATAATAATCCAGGCAGCCACATGCTCAGTAGGGTGAATGGGATGTTTCTATTGGCCTGAGGCCTGGTGGGCATGAAGCATGCACAGGCCTCTTTCCATGTTTCATCCAAACATTTGAGGCTGTTTGGAAAAGGAAGAAACACTGTTTGTTTGGAAATGAAAACCTTCCTGAAGACACAGGCTTGGGATGCTGCTGTGCTAATAATCCTTCCAGAGACACAGAAGGAGGCAGTGTTCTGGGGAGTAATATACATTCCTTCACTCCTGAAAATGAGACTGAGTTTATTGTATCTCTCTGGATGTCAGAAGTTGGGTTGGGAGAGGTTTGTGACCTTCGGATTCATAATTCATTTAATTCAGGCTCTGAGGGAGACCAAGAACCTCTTTGTGGCTGTGCCCAAATCGTTTTATTTGGTTTTCTTTCATCAGGATAGTTTATTTTAGGTTAATTTTAGTTCTTGTCATAGAGCTTGGCTTGACAGCCCTAGCAGAGTTAAAGTTATCTCCCCCTCCACAGAACAGACACGGGGTGGGAAATGACAGACATCCTCCCTCCATCATTCAGCAGTGTGCTTCAGTTCAGACCTGCTCAGTTACTTGGCAGAACAATGAGTTCATTTTACTCTATGAGGCTATGCGGCAGGAGGCAGCTAGTGGACACCATGATCATCTTGTGAATTGGGCTTTTGGCTTTGAGGGTTTAATAAAATGACTGTGCCCAATTTATTCATCTG
Organism: Sphenodon punctatus; assembly: GCA_003113815.1. NCBI lineage: Eukaryota > Metazoa > Chordata > Lepidosauria > Sphenodontia > Sphenodontidae > Sphenodon > Sphenodon punctatus. Next base: position 3,082,844 of record QEPC01015005.1, on the reverse strand, counting down.
CAGTTGGAATAAAATTATATATATCTCTCTCGCTGTCTCCTTCCTCCCTACTTCCAAACTCTGACAGGAAGAATCCAAAGGCATTTTAGTGGAAAGCACCAATACCCACGGGAAATTGGGGTCCTGCACAAGTATCTGTTTCACACACTGGAAGAGCCCTCCCTCTCAGGTAGGTGCATCCATGATTTTCAGGTGCAATAGATGACGGGTCACCAGATCCCTGCCTCTCTGGTCAATGGTCCCATACTAGACTCTTGTCTATTAGGTAGAATCCTATAGTGGAGCTCTGCCTCTCCCCCACATACACAGGTCTACACCTGTGTACATGAGACTGTGGGGGCAGAGCCCACACATCCTACATAATTGGTAAGAGGAGTCAGCTTGTTCCTTCTGCAGCAGCCTGATGGGGTGGTGGCGGCAGCAGCAGTCAATGCTGCAGTGGCTCAGGAGGCACCTGCACTCAGCAGTTCCAGTTTCTTACCACTGTACCCAACCCCTGAGTCTATAGCTCCAAGCTAAAAATCCCATCAGCTTTTGTGGAGATGTATCAGCAGTGATATGTCTGGGCCAGCCAGCAAGGGGAAGTGCAGAAGCCATGCAAAATTGTTTTTATTGTATGTAACTGGTTTATTCATCTCCAGTCAAAACCTATCCAAAAAGAGATTGTGGGTGTTACTAGGCATAATGATAAACGCATGCAAATCCAACCTGTGTTTAATTTGATGATATCATCCTGGGCATGTAGCTGCATGAATAGATGATTATGTTGCTGAGTGTTTGTGGCTACCCAATAGTCTCCTCCCAATAGCTGTTTCCTGGATAATATCCCTTTGTGAAACATACCCGGTTGTGTGTGAAAGAAGCTGGCTTCAGGCTGGCAGCCCCAGAATGGAAACTGCTGGAAGTGTGTGGGCAAAGTTTCATTCAGAGGGTGAAAACAGACATGACGCTAACCACCCTTTAACCACCCTTGGTGGTTATTTATGCATGTTGCAGGGCTGTATTGGTGCCCTATGCAGCCCTGAAACATGCATAAATGACCACCAAGGGTGGTTAATGTCATGTCTGTTTTCACCCAGAGAATCCAGCTGTGTAACCACTAGGGGTGGGCAATATGGATTCAGATTAATCCGTTACTGCTCATAACAGGCCATTATGGATTAATTCGTACCAAACTACAGCAGTGGCAACATGCCCATGCACAATGATTTAACAAATCATTGTGCATGTGCAAAATTGCTGCCAAACCATTCTGTGCATGTGCAAATGGCCACTGGACCATCCTGCGCATGCGTGCCCTTTTTCAAAATGGCAGCAGCAGCATCACCTCCATTTTGGAAAAGGGCAGCCAGTCTGCACCATGCGCAGATGGGCTGCCCTTTTCCAAAATGGCAGTGATGCTGCAGCCACCCTCTGGAAAAGGGTGCACATACACAGAACGTCTGGTGGCCATTTTTCACATGCGCAGTAATTTTATTATTTATAATTATTATTTTTATTGATTTAAATACATACCCATAATACTAATCTGGAAACAGCAGATCCAAATCTGCAATCAATCCGAATCCTCAAATTCCTCTGGAGGACCACCCCAGTAAGCACCTCCCCTCTCAGACTCAGTCCCTTCCCCTGCCTGTTTGCTGTTCATTCTTCTACCCTGTCACTCGACGTTCACCTGAAACACTGTGGAGAAGCGCAGGAACTAGACTGCCCCATCCTAAAAATCAGTGTCTCTGGTCCCTGGATGACCAAATGCCAGTAGCAAGGCACTACACATCATAACACCAGCTGTGTGCTAGCTGCAAAAGTGTGGTGTTTGTCGTGACCGTGATTTTTTTTATATCCCACCCAAACCATATTAAGCACCAACAGACATAATAATCCAATGGGCGTTTAAAGCCGAAGTCAATAGTTTATGTATGGTAACACCCTAAGTAACCATAGTGTAAAACACAAAAAGGGCCTTATTCTGCCAAGTCCTGACTACATCCTGTAAGGGGAGGAACACAGCTCCTTTGGACTTCAGTGGGAGCAGAGGGTGTTGCTTAGTACTTGACAGGAGATGATCAGCATCTTGTAGAATTGGGACCAAAGCAACCATTTTGAATGAGTACTCTTTATATAGTCATTAAAACATTCAAGTCAGATGCCATTCTTAAAAGATATAGATAGAGGTAATAATTGTACATCTGAAGGCTGCCTAGGGCAAAGGTTCTCAAACTGCATGTGCCAGGAAGGCACTGGGGTTTCTGCTGCTGTTGCTGCCATGCCACCAGGCAGGAGCAGAAGAAACATGCTGACTCCTTCCGCTGATTAGGTAGGACTGGTGGGTCTTGCCCACAGTCTGCAGCTGTTCGGTGTTACATGCATAGTTCTATTTTAGCTTCTGCAAATTGCTCTCCTTTGAATCCAACTGTGAAGTAGCACAAAATGTGGTTATTGCTTAATGGAATAAAATTAGTACTTTTGACCTTCATTATTAAAACTATACAGATCAAAGCTTTTCTACCTTCTTACTTGCTTCCATGCAAAGTATAGGCTTTTCACTTCTTTGTATTGCCATAGTAAATTATGGAGACATAATTTTTTTCTTAGCTTTGGAGTGAGAGAGAATGTGGTTGCCGTGTTGGTCCCACATATAAGAGATGAAGACAAAATAGTCCAGATGATATCTTTTACTGCACCAAATTGATATGCAAGGTTTTGGGGCCCCTCCTCAGGCCATTATTTGCCTGAGAAAGAGCCCTGTGTGACCAAGAGCTTGCATCCTCTCACCAACAGAATGAGTCCAGTAAAAGATATAATCTGAACTAGGGCTGAAACAGCAAGCTGCTGCAGTAGCTTTTTCCGCCGGAAAAAGCTCTTTCGCAGTGAGCGGCATGGTGCAATAGAGATGTTCATTCCGCTAGTTTCATTCCGCTACTTCCACCAGCTCTGAAAATAGCAGAACAATGTTTGTTCCGACAGTTTCAATCTTCCGCAATTTCCGCCTGCACCGCAAAGTAGCGGAACAGTGTTTGTTATGACCGTTTCCGAAATTGTTCCAACAGTTTCTGAATTAGTGGAATGCCGGTGGAATTAGCAGAATGCTGGCGGAAAAGCTGCAGAAAGTCACGCGCATTTCCGAAATTGCGGAATGAAATAGCGGGGCAGAAAAAAGAGTTGCCGCTTCAGCACTAATCTGAACTACTTTGTCTCTGTCTCAGCTTAGGGGGCCTCACTATGGGTGTTTTCAGACGTGACAAGATCACAGTGAACCACGCTGAATACCTACATGTGGTCACTGTGGCCTGCACGTCTGTTCGGCGGCCACCAGATGTTCGCCACGCTGAATGCCCACATGGGGTCAATTTCAGCCACGCTTCTGGGGGCCCCGGCGCAAAAATCCCCAGAAGCATGGTGAAAGTGATTCCAGGCCAGAACCAAAAAAAAGTAACGTCTGGCCGGCGATCACGGTCTGGAATCCCCGGCGGGATTCCGGCCGTGGTCAAACCGGCCCGACGCTGCGGCGGCATTGGCCTCACTGCCTGCCCATCTCCCCAGAGGGCGGACGGCGAGGGGGTGGGGCCGTGCGGCTGCACGTTGCTCCGCACGGCCCCGCCCCCTCCCTGATTCCCCGCCGGGATCCCCGGCACGTCTGTTTGCCGTGCCTGGGTGATCCCGGCAGGGAATCTCTGGGTTGTTTTCGGGATGGGGCGAAGCTGCCCCGTCACGTCTGAAAACACCCTATGACAGAGTTTGTGAATCCTCACCCTAGCAAACCAGGTACTTCTCCTCCCCTCACCAAAATAAAAATAAAAACCCCATGAACATGAGGTATTGAAAATGGGCAGCATGAGTAATTGTTTTCCAAGTAATGTTAGCATTTTTGGAGCCCAAATACGTTCCAGTTGAAGCCAATGACCAAAACAATTTAACTAGGAGAAAAATTAGGCTTCCTCTTTGGAATAAAACAATTAACATTCCCCATCTGTTCAGCAGTAGCTGTCTTCCTTTGGACTTAAAGAACAGTAAATAATAATCACTCTTTGTGTTTCATAATTCCAAGGAATCCACTCTTTGTCCACCTCTTGACTCAGAATTTTCCTTCAGAAGCTTTCACTTTATAGAGAGAGGACATTTTAAGTTCCTCTCCTTGTGTAGATAAATTTGCAAACAAACCAAGTGCAGAATGATGCTGTGATAAATGCCGGAAATATGCACTGCCCAGTTTTTCTCTATGTTTGATTAAATCCAATTTAAATGACAATTTTAAATGGCTCCATTGTTAACTATTTCACTGCTAGTCGTTCTGCCAGAAGCATCCAGCTGAAGCACATATCCTGCAATTCTAAACTCTCTAAGCTGCCAAAAACTCTGGCTTAGACACTTCTGAGCCTACTGACGTTGAGTTAGACGTACGTTCCTGAAGCACTTAGGCATTCTAAGCTGCCAAAAAATCTGGCTTCTCCCCTGCCTGTGATGCATTCATGCACTGTCATTATAAAAATCAGTGGCATATTAATAATGGAAAATGTGAAGACGATTAATTTATCCAAAGCCTCCATTCTTAAATATTAATGAAGCTGCCACAGAATTTCCACTCTGCTGCACCAGAGCACTGTAGAATTCAGAAACTCTACTGAAGAGTTCAGGTCTGGCTTGCTGCTTAAAGCACAGGACTTTGCTTATACAATTTTGAGGACTTTTTCCAAAGAACCCAAGTTCCATATTCAAGAATAACTTAGGGGGTTATTACACATTACAGTAGGTGTACATTCCAGATTTGAAATGGTCTACCTGATATGAATTGCTTTTGGGCCCCAGTTGCAGGACAAGGACCTGCAGCTGTAATGTGGGAGTAATGACAAGCAGAGAGAGCATGCCAGTGGCAGCCACTGCCACACTCTTCTGGCTTGTCATCCCAGCCCACACACTTAAACTGGTTCCAGATGTGCAGTGAGTGGTGACACAGTCAGCAGGTGTGGAGATCAGTGAACAGCAGCAGGTTCCTGGGAATATCAATGACCCTCCATTGCTCTGTGCTGATGCCTACAGAACACCACCACTGCTCCTGTCACTTGCTGCACCTCAGGAGCTGCCACCACCACTCCCTGGTCCAGTGTTTTGGGCAGGAGGGCCAAGGCAGTAGGAGCAACAGTGGCGGCAGAAGGTACCAGGGGGTGGTGGCAGTGACTACAGCAAGAGCAGCAGTAGTGGTGGCAGGTCCTGGGGAATGTTGAGTTGGCATTCCTGGGACCAGCCACCACTGCCACTGTGCCCACTGCTGCTGCTTCTCAGGACCTACTGGGCTATTGGTCTTGATTAGGCCCCCCATCTCCTCCCAACCTGCTTGTGGGTAGATGCTGTGGCTACCCATGAGCTAGTATGTGTAGTTAACTCAGATTACCTATATTGGCAATCTGAACACATACTACCTGATGCAATGTGTATTAATGCCCTTAGACACATCTGAACCTACTGGCTTTAGTGAGATGTAGGTTCCTGAGGCATGTAGGCACTTGAGAAACTTCTTCCCTTCACAGCTGTGTTCTCTATGTTAATGAAAACCACAATGTGTATAACAAAATAAGAATATAAGAAGTGCCAGACCAGTCGTCCATCGATCCCAGCACCTGTCTCTGACAGTGGCCAATCTCAGTCACTTGGAAGAAGTACCCAACAGGTCACAATGGGGCAATCCATTCCCTGTTGTTCACTCCCAGCTCCTGACAGTAAGAGGTTACATTCCTCAAAGCTACTTGAGTAATAACCAGGGACCCGAGTTCACTGCACCAAAAAATCTTAAATTCTGCAACCAGGGAAGCCAAATTCTTCAAATTCACCACGAGTATTAATATTTGCATAATTAACTTGATTTGCATAACTATGCATGCTGGGAAGCAAATTTGCAACAGGTTTGACATTTTAAGTTCCGCTCCAGAATTTCCACCCCATATTAAAAACCCAGACCACCCAAACATAGGGTCTTCAAACCCCACCCACCCACAATTCATCTCCCAGGGGCCTATTTACCCCCGGGTCATGGTCACACCTCCCGGACAGACGGCAGCTGCAGCAGCAGTTTTAGTTTGGGGTCAGGCAACAAGTTTATGCCTGAGCCAGAATTTAAAGATCCTGCAGACATCCCCCACTGCAGTGTCACTGCAATTTCAACATGGCACAGCGAGGATTGGCTGATTCTGCAAAAATCACTGCAAATTGCAGCAACGCAGTCAACTCGGGTCCCTGGTAATAGCTGATAATGGACATATCCTTCAGAAATGTATCCAGTCCTTTGTTAAACCCAGCTACACCATTGGTCTTGTCCACATCTTCTGACAACAAATTCCACAACTTAATTGTGCGCTGAGTGAAAAAAATACTTTCTTTTATTTGTTTTACATCTGCTACCTGTTAGTTTCATGGAGTGTCCCCTAGTTCTAGTACTATTGAGATGGTAAATAACCGTTCCCTATTAACTTGTTCCACACCACTCATGATTATATAATCTTCTATCATATCCCCCCTCAGTCATGCAAGCTGAAGAGCCTCAACCTATCCAACCACTCTTCAGAGCTGTTCCAAACCCCTTATCGTTTTTGTTGCCCTTCTCTGAACGTTTTCTATTTCTACTATATGATTTTTGAGATGGGCAACCAGAATTTCACACCATATTTAAGGTGCAGTTGCACCATATATTTATATAGTGGCATTATGGTATTCTCAGTTTTATTCTCTATCCCCTTATGAATAATTCCTAATATTCTGTTTGCTTTTTTTGTCGTCCACCAATATGTGTTTGAAGAGGTGGGGCTAATGGTATGAAAACCCTGCAGAGAGCAAATTCTGCTGAAATGCTGTGGCTGGGACATGTTCAACTTCCTTCAGCTACAAATTGCTAACATGGCTGGGAAGAGGAATGGTCTCATCAGTCTTCTGATAGTCGCCCAGGAATCACCAGAAGCAGTCACTACATTTAAATCATAGAATCCTTGAATCCTAGAGTTAGGAGGTGCCTTAAGGGTCACCTAGTCCAACCCCCTGCTCCAAATCAGGATACTGTATGCCTAGAGCATTGCAGACTAATGCTTGCCCAGTGGCATAGAGATATGAGCAATGGAGATGATCAGGGGTCTAGAAAACAAGTCCTATTGAAAGACTGATGGAATTGGGCATGTTTAGCCCAGAAAAAAAGAAGATTAAGGGGGGGAAGTGATTACAGTTTCATATGTATAAAAGGCTGTTATAAGCAAAATGGGGCCCAGTTCTCTCTGGTCACGGAGGGGGGGGGGGTATGTTGACAGTTTCCACATATTTAAAAGGAAGCCATAAAAAGAGGGAGAAATTTGTTCTTCATTGTAGGTTTATTGTAATTTAACAACAAAGTAGGTTTAGGTTAAAATATTAGGATAAACTTCCCAACAGTTAGAACAGTTCAGCAGTGGAACAAGTGAATGTGGAATCCCCTTACCTGGAGAGTTTCAAGAAGACCGGGAAAGTATCTCTCAGGGATGTTTTAGGCAGAGGGCATCCTGCTTCAGGACAAGAGGTGGATGGGATGACCCTAGCGGTTCCTTTCAGCTCTTCAGTTCTGTGATTCTAAGACTCATGAGAGTCTGGGATTTGCTTGTGAAATAAAGAGAGGCTAACATCTCAGTCTCCGCTCTCTCTGTTTTGGTCACAGGGGACATGTCTGTTGTTCAGTGGTGGTTCACAACATGTGGTGCCAGTGGTCCCCGAGGACCAACCCAAGCACAGTGTAACAGTGCCTATCACAACACCAATGTGTCTGTGACCATAGAAAAAGAGGGAAAACTACGAGGGGTGCAAATATGGAGAGTGCCAGCAGCTAACAAATACATGTAAGTACATGTAACTATCTTCACTCCTTCTCTCATGCTGCCCCCTATGCCTGGAGCTCCCTTCCTGAACGCATACACTCTGCTCCCTCCCTCCTGACCTTCAGATCCCTCTTTAAAAACTGCCTCTTCCATCAGGCTTTCCCTAGCTCCTCACACCCAGAGATTGCTTACTTATGATTTGTCCTGCCCCTCTGGATCCTCCTCCTCCCCCTGAAACTAAGGTAAGCATGTGCACTTACAACTTTGTGAATGTATCCCTATCCCTCCCTGTGTTCCCCTCCTCCTTGCTCCCTTCTCTTATCTGACCTAGATTGAAAACCCCTTGGGGCAGGGACCTGTCTCTAATCAGCACCAGGTACATTACAGGCACTACAGAAATAAAATAATAATAATAATACCGGGAGACAGGGATGTGGCTAGAGAGACTATTATGAGCTAGCAGCTCATAGCTAGCAGCCTGCACCTGTAGTAGCACTTGTATGTCATTCGCTACAGTGACATCCATTGGGAGAAGACTCCATATGGAGTTGCTCTGAGCCAGCAGGAGTCACTGGAGGGTGTGGGGTTTGGAATACTGTCTTTGCCAAGTTATAATTGACTGTAAGAAGCTCCCTGTACTAAGTTGCGGGTGTAGCACAGGCATTTAAGACAGAGCTCAGAACTGGCGCCTCAGTGCAGCTGCGGAAATGTAAGAAGGCTAGTTGTACTGGAGAGTGCACAGCTGGAGTCACTTTGGAGCTGTGGCAGTGTAGGAGCACTAGCTGTGGAATGGGCTGCACAGCTGGAGCCAGCTGGGGCTGCAGCAATGTAAGATTTCTGTCTCTTTAATAGCATCTCTTCTTATCTAGGATTTCTGCCTATGGAGCAGCCGGAGGGAAAGGAGCCAAGAACCACAACAAGAGATCCCATGGGGTCTTTATCTCAGCCACTTTCCAGCTGGAGAAAAACGACCTCCTCTACATCTTGGTGGGGCAGCAGGGAGAGGATGCCTGCCCAGGGGTGAGGAACACAAATACACACTCCCCACTAGGCAAAACCATATTGCAGATAAGCTGCAGGGCCCCACAATGTGTGGGCTGGGTTTTGGCTGTACTGGGACAGAGAGGCTGGAATGCCAGGCTCTGCCATCTAGGTGCCAGGTGCCACGATCCATGCACCAGTTGCTCCAGAGCAGTCCCACGGAAGCCCACAGGGGCTCAAAGCAAATATTACCAACAAATAATCTACTACCCATTTCAGCACTATACAAAGACGGACTAAAAAATAATTTATGGTCTCGGGGCAAAATCCAGGGCCCATTAAAAGTGAATCATAAACCTGTCACTACTGCCATGTCCTGGCACCTTTTTTCCATTGATATGTGGATATAAAGACTTTGCAGAGGAGAAGAAAAACCAATCAGTGGTAGCTTACAGTGGTAAAGAAACCCAACCCTGTGTCACAGGGTGTTTTCAGATGAACACTCTAATGTCGGCATTATTTATAAAGCCGACATTATAGTCGCATGGTTTGGTTTTAATCAGGATTAAGGCTGCATTCAGATGTGCATTTAAATCGCACAGCAGCGGCTGCGGCATCGTGCGATTTAAAGCAACGCGCACTTCCGGGTTGGTGTGAATGCACCGAGTGCGCACATTTCAGCGTAATGCGAACTGTTGGAGTGCGGTTTTCAAAGCTGCTCCGAGCAGCTTTGAAAACCGCACTCCAACAATTCGCGTTACGCTGAATTGGTGCATTCACACCAACCCGGAAGTGCATGTTGCTTTAAATCGCACGATGCCGCCGCTGCTGCTGTGTGATTTAAACGCACATCTGAATGCACCCTAAGTGTTCAGATGATCATGGTCATGCCGATACAACTCATTAAGCCTGTATGGCTGTCTCAATGCTTATGCTGGTATGGGGGTCTTAAGGAGGACTCCGTCAATCCCATGGTTCACTGCAGCTGAATTTCAGTTCCCCTCCTGCTGCTCCAATTATAGTAGTGGGCAGGGCTCTGCCTCTCCCATTGCAGAGGGAGACCCAAAGGGTCTCATCCCATTTACCTTCTTCTGGCTTGTGACTTTTTATAAGCGGCTTGTGGGCACCTCTGCCTGAAACGTGGCATCTGGGAGCTGGCACAGATATCCTGAGTCCTTCGGGAGGATGGAGCATGCCAGTCCTGGTCTCCAAGCCCAACCAGGAGAGGAGATCCTCTCCCAAAACTCCATAAGTGGGGGAGGGAGAGCACGTCTTGCAGGGCTCTTGCCTTGCCAAGGCTCAGAGAGTGGGGAGGAGGCAGAGCCTGTGCAGGAGACACTTGCCCAGATGCAGCCCACTCAGTTTAAAAAAAGCAAATAAAGGACTGAGAAAAAAATCTTTAATAAATGTAAAATAAAAGGAAAAGAAATCCGAGAACAGAGTCCTTGCGTCTCTGGTCTGCTTCCTGCCTGGGTGTCTCTCCTGGCTGCTGGGTGGGCAGCTATGAGCCCCTCTCCTCACAACATCCTTGCTGCTTATGTCACTTGCTGTCACGGGTCTCTGGAGCGGATGGGTACAGGGGACATAAACTCTGGCTGAAAAACTAGGGTAAAGGGGCTTAATATCAGTTTAGGCATTTACACGATTGTTATGCTGACATTATTTGAAACTGATATAGATAAGACCTTAAAATCCAGGTTGAACTATACTGGTATTTAACCAGGATTCAGTCCGGAAGTAGAACTATTTATACCGGTATGGCTGTTCAGACAATCATCTTCAATCCGGTTTTATAGGGAATAAAACTGGTATTATGCTCATCTGAAAACAGCCACAGTCTTTCTCTCTTTTCACAGGGTAGTCTAGTTACTAGAGAATTAAGCAGGAAGACAGGACTACCGGGTTTTATTCCCCTCTGTCCTGCAGATGTCATGGTTTCTAATCTGGAAAATAGGTATTAATAACTCCAATAGATGTTCTGAGGATTAATTAGTAATGTCAATTACTAATTCCATTCAGTATTCCAGCATGCCAGCTCAAGGGCTGCAGTGTAGCAACAGTGTTACTCTTGATTGCTGCAATAATCAAAGCATTCATTTCAGAACTGGGATGCATTTCTCTGGGCCTGCAGAGCACCCTTCCATTATCACATGCATACATGTGAGGTGTGTCCCCAGGTCCAAGGAGGTTTGGTCTTAGCCAAAGGACCAGGTACCCCACCCCCCCACCAGTGGCCCATCCAGAAGGGTTTTTATCCATCTGTATATTGATCTATACCTTTTGACAAGACTGCCCTGATCTCTACTATTGCCTCCTTTCAGGCGAACCCTCTGACTCAGCAGATCTGCCTGGGGGAGTCCTCCATCATCGAAGAAGAGTACAAACAAGGAGGCCTGACAGACTGGGCTGGCGGAGGGGGCGGGGGTGGAGGAGCCACCTACATATTTCGAGTAAGTTTTCTTTCCTCTCTGCAGCCTCTTTCTGGACAGTGTCTAGCAGCAGAGCTAGCTGACACTAGTGACTGTGTGCTACGATACTATCAGCTGTTATAGGAAGCTGAAGGAAGAAGGGTTCATTAATGTTGGGGAGAAATTCTCCCCTTCCCTCTTCAGTGCCCTTTACTGGATTTGCTAGTGAGAGCTAAGGTAGCCTAGCAGAGACATTGGCCCTTTTTAAATGGGCTGCGGTGGGTAGGGGGAATGGGTGTGCGCCCGCGGTGGGTGGAGGTGGGTGTGTGCCCATTCCTACGGGCGCACACCCACCTCCACCTATCTCCACGCAGGGAGCAACCGGCATTGTAGCCCGTTGCTCCATGCGTGGATGATGGGTGGAGGTGGGTGGAGATGGGTGGAGCATGGGAGCACGCACACATGCCCACCGACTGCAGGCACCGTTCCTATGGATGCTTCCCCCCCTCACTGCACAGCCACCATGGGCGGCATTCACACAGGCACCCCCTCCCCACTGCACATGTGTATGGTGGTAAGGGGCGCCTGTGGGAAAAGGCCCATTGTGTGGCTTGGACTTGGCAGACCAGGGTTCCAGTCCCATTTTAGCCATGATCTCATTGGGTGGCCTTGGAAAAATCACTGTTCCCCATCTGTAAAATGGGACTATAACAATCATCCTCACACGTTGTTTTGAGGGTGAACTAGATATGGATTGTAAGCCACTTTGAACACAAAGTGCTACAGAAATAATAATGGCCGTCCTGGGCTAGTTATATTGCCTCCTCTGCCCAGCTGTCCAAGTAACAAAAGGAACAACATTGGGGTTTGAACCAAGATCTGCCACATAGCCTAGCCTCAAAAGCTGCTGTTTAACTCTCCCTGCCTCACTGACTTTATATATCTGGGAAGATTCCCTTTATAAAACTGCCAAAATGGAGTCAGAGATGAATCAATAGCACTGCTCTGGGCTTCAGCCTTGGTTTTCATGCCTACTGGTACAATGAATAGTGAGGTTTCTCAGATATGAGGGAACTGAAATCCTGCATGGTGTCTGATAGTTCAAATTTGTATCCCATGTAATGAATTGTGTGTGTTCTTCATCAGCAAAAGGGTGGGGCTTTTGAACCTTTGCTCATCGCAGCCGGTGGAGGAGGGAAGGCCTACTTGAAAGATCAGGATAGCTCCCTTGATGATGTCCCCCTGGAGCGATTTGAGAACGGCACAGCAGTACATGGAGTCAACGGGGGAACCGGAGCAGCAGGTGAGCTCCTGTAGCAGCATTTGGTTTAGATTTGGCAGCAGAGCTGAACTGGTTTTCCATTGTAAGAGACAAGTAGCAGAGGGATTTCCAATAACTGTTAACTTTCTCCTCTAGAATAAACCAATGAGATGCATGAATGGTTATAGTTTACTGTGTCCGTGTAGCTTCTTACTCATGTAGTACATATGACTAGGTCTACGGGAATACACAAAGATTGTCACAGGGAGGGTAGGGAATTAGCTGGCAGAAGAGGGCAGTGAGTAAAGAGCAGCACTCTCTCTTATGAAGTTATCTGCAGAATGGAAATGATGCTGATTTGGCAAAATGTTGAATGTGACTATTAGTGAACATGTCACCACAGGGATGACCTGCTGATGAGAGACAGCAGAATAGACCTCAGTCCTGGCTATACCAAATGAAATAAAGAAACGGGAACTGTACCCAGAATGCCCATTCCAGGAAAAGACCAGGGACAAAGTAGTTAAGACGATACCTTTTACTGGACCACCTTCTGTTGGTCAGAGTGTGCCAAGCTTTTGGCCCACGTGCAGAGCTCTTCCTCAAGACAGAATAAAGGAGGGAGTTCTGTGAAGCTCTAAAACAGGGTTGGGGAAATTCAAATCCAGGGACAAAACACAGCCCCCAGTTACTTTTTATTTGGTCATTTTGCAGTTCCTGCATCTGGCCCCTAGATCCAGTTTCTGCCCTCAAGCACTGAAAGACTGAGCTCAGGGGAAGGGAGTAGAGATGAGGGCATGCAGTCCAGGATAGAGGATGGATCCATGGCAGAGATCCATGATCTGAACCCTTTCTTCTTTCCCCTTCCTGAGCACACCCCTTAAGCACTCCCACCCCCAACTTCTATATGGCCCTCAGAGCCTGTACTCATTTTCAAAGTGACCTGGAAGGGGAAAGGTTCCCCACCCCTTCTCTAAAGTTGCTCTCTCTCTCTCTCTCTCTCTCATTTGGGACCAATATTGCAAACACATGCTAGATATCCCAGGAAGAAGCAAAAATTCACGTTGTTCTTCTCCCTGAAGCTGAACCCAGGGTCCATCCTGGAGGTACAGAAATCCTACTTGGATGACTAACATTCTGCCCATGCAGCTCATTCCCAGGGTTCAGAAACTCAGTGCTTTGTTCCCACAAACTGCCTCCTGAACCTATTCCAGGAAGACCTGAAATCCAGCTAAAATAAAATGCCTATCCTCCAAAGGGCTGTAGAACCCAACTCAGACCAAGTTCTCCTTTGTTCTTATTCCAGTTGAGAAAACAAACTGAACTACTTTCACACTTAGATAAACAACAGATACTGCACAGGGTATACTGATGAACAGATACTTCACTCATAGACATCCCTGCTGCCTTCATGAAGGGGTTCTTTGGAATGCAGATGGGATTCATTGGAATGCAGATGACAATCCATGAAGAGTACGTTCTCTCTTTTTTACACACTCTTCTGCCTCTCTTCCCTTTTATTTCACAGGTGGAGGCGGGGGCTGGGATGACATCACCCATTTTCTTCAAGCTGGGAAGTCCGTCTTGGAAGGTGGAGAGGGTGGCCAGGCCTGTTCCCAAGCACTAAAGAATCTAAACTGGGCCACCTCAGGTGGTTTTGGTGGAGGAGGAGGAGCTTGCACATCAGGTGGAGGAGGTGGAGGCTACATAGGTAGGCCTGATGTTGCTTTCATTTGGGGAAGCGGAGTTTGTAAAGATTGGGAACCGTGCTATTTGTCTGGAAAGGTCCTTCACTTGTACCTGACCATCCTTTGCCTGTAGCTGGCCACCTAATGACCTTTCCAGGCTGAACAGTCTATCTCAGATTTTACAATCAAAACATAATAAATGTACTAAATACTAGCTTATTTCCATGAGGGCATATGCAACTGGACTGAGAGGCTCTGCCAGCCCTGACTGTCCCTTTTGAGTTGAATGAATGAACTAATATTATGCGTAGCCTTAGGCCATAGCATATAAACAGTTACAAAATATCAAGAACAATCAATTTACATTACTCAACTTAAATTGATCAGTCGTGATACAAAATGCAACAGAATAAAAATTCTACAGCAAGTATAACAACCGACCCACTAGACAGATCCATAGGAAACCCTACAGGTTATATAGATCAAAACATTGGCATAAAATGAATATGCAACCAGGGGTCTGTTGGAAGGGTAAGGACATATAATCTTCCAACCCCTGAAAATTAAAAGCTAATTTGAACTTGAACAGGTTTAAATGCCAGAAAATTTTCCCTGCAATGAATCATATAGACCAAAAAACTGGCCATATATTTAATAACACTCCTATTGGGACTATCCAACAAAAAAGAGAGAATCACTAATTCCGACCGACCTGGGAGCTTGGCTAAGTATTCTCCCAGAAACTGCTGTCTCAAGTGGTCGTAAAGATGGCAATAGAGCAACATGTGCCCCACTGTTTCCACTGATTCCTTGTCAGATGGACAAAGCCTAGTGCCAAAAGGAGTGCCCACCAAGCGCCCCTCCATAACCTGGGATGGTAATGCATTGCAGCAGGCAGACAAAATTATTTTTTTAACCCGGGCAGAAATTTGTGTCTGAAGATAATGGGCCATCTGCCCCGGGTCAGGAACAAAAGCAAGGTACAACGACATGTGCGGAGAAGCAGCAATAGTACCCATTTCAACTTGCCTATTTATATCGCATGCCCTGGTTATAACTTCCTTACCAAGTGATGCCATGGGTTTGTGGGCCAGATATTCTACTGACAGCCCCATATGTACCAGGGATACCTAGATACTATCCTGCCAGGGATTATAGTAGACATCAGATTCAATAGCATGCAGCAACTCGGGGGAATGGAAATCTGCCATCTTACACCACAGCCCAAGGGCCGGCTCCGTGGCGATTTGCTGCCAGCTTAGCTGGCCACATTCTATTCTTAGTGCAGCATATGGCGTACCCTTAGTTGCATGAAGAAGGCCCCGAAGAAACCCTGCCTGGACCGCATTTAAAATATGGGCACAAAAGGGAGCCCAAATTTCAGCCCCATACAGGACCTGCACACGGACTTTAGCGTTGTGGGTCTGAATGGCAGATGGAACAGTCGACCTATCTACCCGAGCAAAAAACCCCAATAATGCTTGGGTAGGGCCCTTGGAGGCCAAGATGGCTTGCTGAACATGGTGCTTCCAGGATGCAAACTGGTGGAACAGAAGGCCTAAATAGCGAAAGCTAGAAACCTGCTGGAACTTGTGCCCCATAATATCCCAATTATAGGTTCGCCTCTTGAAGGTAAACACCACCACCCTTGACTTTTGAGTACGAATAGTAAGTTTCATCTCCTTGCAGAAGGACATAAAGGATGCCAACTGCCGCTTTAGCCCAACTTGCGTTTGGGACAGGAGCACTACGTCATCCGCAAATAGGAGAGACATCCTACCGCTCTCTCCGCTATTTTAGGTGGAAAAAACCTTGGGCCCATCATCAAAGAAGCCACATCATTAATATAGTAATTGAACAGGGTTGGTGCCAGCACACAGCCCTGTCGGGCGCCTTTACTAGTACTTATAGGTGGCGTCAAGTGCCCCTGGCGATTAATCTTCACAGAGAGGGAGGACTTGGTGTAAAGGGAAGCAAATTAGATATAATAGACGCCTATCAACAGTGGAGTCCATCAGCTTCTTCCAGAGGAGTACCCTATCGATGGACTCAAATGCTGCCTTCAAATCCAGGAAGGCAGCAAAAAAGGACCCATTATGGGACTTATATTTACAGATGACATGGTAAAGAGCTAAGCATAACTCAGTAGTGGAACGTCCCTGCTGGAAACCAAGCTGTTCAATGGCAATGATCTTTTCTCCAGCCAGCCAGTCGGTAAACCTATCTAGCAAAAACTTAGCTTATATCTTTGCCACAACGCACAAGAGACTCATGGGCCTGTAATTGGCCGGATCACTGTTGGAGCCCTTTTTGAAGATGGGAATAACAATCGCTCTTCCCCACCCTACTGGTATGGCCCCTATATTGTTGATAGCTGTAAACAGTGCAGCCAATACCGGGAACCACCAGTCCCTGTGCGTCTTAAGGAACTCCACATGAATCAGATCACAACCTGCAGCTTTACCATTTTTGAAAGAATCAACCAATAGTTCTATTCCACCTATAGTAACCAATGCCCAGTAGGGCCCCAGGTTGCTTTTTCTGGGGGGACCTCCCCACCATCGTGTTCCGGAATGGAATTAAATAAATCTTGAAAATGGTCCATCCAGGTGCTAGGTAAAATAGGAGAAACTAGTGGCACAGGTTTACAAGCAACGCTACCATTAAGTAACCTTCAGAACTCTTTGCTATTCTTCTGCTCTGCCGCTAGCTGCAGCCTGTCCCAACGGTCTTGGTCAAATTGCCTTTTCTTAGATTTTATAAGACTCCTGTACTCCATCTTGAGTACATGATAGGAAACTGGAAGCTTGGTCGCAACTGACCTCCTGTATTCTCTATAAAGGCTGGCGAATTTCATCTTAGCTACCTTGCACTCCCTGTCAAACCAGCCCTTACTGATGCCACTAAGGGACTGTCCAGATTGACCACGTGATCCTGGTCACAGGGTTTTAAGAAGCTGACCACAATTGTCTATTAATTGATTATATAAATCCACAGTGCTAATGTCCCTACTGGAGGCAAGAAGAACTTCACGCAGGTGCTGGGAGCCAGGATCTGCAATAATAGAGGCTAAGAACCCTTCAGGTATCCTGTCCCATCGGACAGAACTGTGGTATTCCAATTTGTCCAGGTCAATATTAATGCCCATGGGGTCATGGGGCAAAGAGGCAATTATATCCAAAGAATTTATTTTTTCAGATTTATTTATTCAAATTTCAAATAAGAAATAGCCAAAGGGACATGGTCACTAACCAGGACTGACCCCACGTGGAAGTCCAATAGATAAGGGATAACAGGGGAGGAGACCAGGGCAAAGTCAACGGTATTGGACCCAAGATGTCCCAGGTAGGTGAATTCCCCCCTAGTATCTCCAAAACTTGACCCGTTAAGGACATAGAGGCTATTGGATATAATAAATTTAGTTAATCTAATGCCTGACGAATTAATCCTAAGATCTTTAGATACCCTAGATGAAAGTCTGCCATATGGATCCTGCGGCAAAGGGTCACAATATTGCAGAAGATCCTGGTCACTTGCCCCTAACCTTGCGTTGAAGTCACCTACTAAGAGTAGTAGCCCCTCTGAATATTTATTTGAGAGGGAATCTACCAAGTCCTCCAGGTCAGTCCAACTGGCCTGCCTAAAGGAACCTGCATTACACGGTGGAATATAGACAGAAATAATCACCCAAGTAATTTGACCGATGGAAAGAACCAGGCCCAAGGCTAGAGTGGATACTTTAATGACCTCGAGTTCCTGGTACATTAGACTATTAGAAATGAAACAGCCTGTACCGCCACACGGGCGTCCTCTGGTGCTATGTATAGTAGCTGGAAGATCATGGGCCTTGTACCCCTCAAGGACAAGAGGAGATCTAGTCCAGGTTTCTTGGATACAAATAATCTGGAACTTCCCTACATAAGCCAGGAAGTCTGGAACCATTTTATACCTATCCCACCCTGCCAGGTTCCAGGAGCATAAATTCAGGTTCCCCACTAGAAGTCCTGGAACCAGTCAGGCCAACAGAGTGGGAGAACCACTAGCGAAGCCTGGTAGATCCAAGGGGACCTCTGTAGTTGAAAGTGGGAGCAGCTCCTGGGCCTGGACTAGGGGAACTGGTTCGAAAGTAGGATCCGGCAAATTGATTATATTGTCGACATTAGTATCATTAGACCCATACTAGAAGCAGAAGATGACACAACATCGATTCCTCTTTGAATGGAAGGATATAGGGTACTTTCAGACGTTACGGGCGGCCGGTTCACCACAGCGAACCACCAGGGGGGGCGAACAGCGCAACCACGCCCGGGGGTTGGAAAACGACCCAAACAGACGTGCCGGGAACGGGACCACGGGCCGGAACCGGGCCGCACCATCGCGGCCCGTGGCAGCACAACAGACGTGCAGCCGAACCCCCGGCGGGCGCTAAACCCCCACAAGGCACCGGGCAGGGGCGGGACACAGACATGGCCGACTGAGGGCAAACGAAGCCACAAGGCACACAAGGGAACGCCCACACAAGGGAAACGGGAAGGGAGGGGGGAAGAGCGAGAACAGGCTGACAGCCGGCTCACACAGCGGTCCCGCAGCGGGGCACAATGCACGGCCACACGCCCGGGCACACACACACACACACACACACACACACACACACCAGGGAAAGGCCGGGAAGGGGGGAAGGGGCGCCCGGAAAACCCCACCCGGAACACCGGCAGGGAGGGGGGGGCACCACCACGGGGCAAGGCACAGACAGCAGCAACCCCCACCCCCACACCACCCCAGTCCAGTCCAGTCCAAGGAGGTGCCCCCACAGGAACAGAGGCAGTCTCGGGGGGGGGGGGCGGACCCCCGGAGCAAGGCACGTTGGGGGCCCCCAAAGCACAGCGAGGCCGGCGGAGGGGCGCCAGGAGGAGGAGGAAGGGGGCCCCACAGTCAAAGGCTGGCACAGGCAGGGCAGCCGGGTCCAGCGGTGCTCCTCCGCAGCACCAGCGACGCTCAGGCAGCACCCACGGAGTCACGGGGATGGAGGGGGCCCAGGACCACGGCCAGGGGCAGCAGCAAGCAGCGAGGCGGGCGGGAGCTCACCGAGGTGGGGTCCGCAGGTCGGGAGCGGCCAGCGGGGACCAGGGCCCCCCCCCGGGCCGGGGCGGGAGCCCACACGGGGGCACCACGCCGGGGGGGGCAGGCCAGCGACGCGGGGCTCACGGGCCGCTGCCGGGGGCCCCGCTGGCCCCAGGGCCCGGGTGGCCCGCCCGGTGGACCAGGTGGGGCCAGTGCAGCATGCCCCGGCGGTACCCCTGCAAGGACATGTAGTGGGCGATCAGGTAGTAGGCCTCGAAGGGATCGGGCATGGTGAGGGCCAGCTGCACATCCACACGCGCCCACACCGCCAACAGGGATGACATCTCCACCGCGGAGGGCTCCGGCACACAGCAGGCAGCAGAAGGGGGCCACGGAAGATGCCCCAGCTCCAGAAGCCGCTGGAACGCCGCCCCACGGGTGCGCTGGTACCCACGGGCCCCGTGAACACAGGAGAAGTAGCTCACGGCCAAGGCAGGGCCACCCTCGGCCAGGCACTCCGAGTAGGCGCCCAGACCACACACCACCAGCGCTGACACGGTCTCCGAGGCGCTCCAGGGCACATGGGCGCACAGCACCTCCGGGATGCGCCCCTCGGGGAAACGAGCCAGCCCCAGGGCCTCCGCATGCAGCCGGCAATCACGGGCGCTCACCACATGGCCAAAGTAACGGAGCCCGGAGCTCAGGCTCTCGTAGGCACCTGCACGGCTCCCCGGCCCGGCCAGGAGCAGCTGCACGGCAGGGGTGTGCCACAGGTCGCACAGAGACATGGTCTCGCGGAAGGCCCAGATATGGGGGGCCCCTTGGGGGCCGGACAGCGGGAGCCCCATGGATGGGCAGCCAGCCATGGTCCAGCACAACAGGGAATGGGACACGGAGCCCGGAGGGCACACAGACTGCCCAGGGCCGGGAGAGGCTCGGCCCGGCCCCCGGGACAGGGAACACGGGCCCGCACCGCAACATTGTAGCACAACAGAGCGAGGCGTGGGGTGCGGGCCCGGCACAGCTGCAGAGAACAACAGCGAGCTCTCTGTCTGCCTAATCGCACCTTCAAGGCCATCCCGCTACAAACAGCGAGGGGAGGGGGCCCGGGGTGCTGGGGGCGGGAGCAGCCGGAACGCACCGGCACAGGGCGCGCGCAGGCCCGCGAGGCCGACCCCCGGGCGGAGCCACCAGCACCGGGCCGCCATAAGCGCTCCCAGCCCCCACCGGGGCCCCAGCACCATGGAGCGCGATAGGGCAGGTGGGAACTGGATGTTCCTCGCGCTCGCGGCTGAGTGGCACCGTGACCACACTGAGCAGCTGTGCCTCCTGACCGAGAGGGTGCACCTGGCCGTCCGCCTGCGCTATGTCCTGGCCCTGCGGGCTGGCGTGCGCCTCCGGGGCCAGCAGGCCCGCAGGAGAGTCCGTGCCCGGCTCAGGGCTCGGCGCCGGGCCTGGGGGGCGTGGCTGGCCGCCTGCCGGAGCCTCACCCGGCCCGCTGCGCTCCGAGGGGCCGCGAGGCGGTTCCGCTGGGCAACGCAGACCCTCCGCCGGGCAGCGCTGCTGGCTATGCCCATAGCGCGGAGCCTATGGGTCACGGAGCGGCCCCAGGCCTGGTGGGAGCGGGCCCAGGCCCACTGGGGGGAGGCCGAGTGGGGGTCCCACTTCCGGATGGGCAAGGCCACCCTGCTGCGCCTAGCGGAGCTCCTCACGCCCTGGCTGGAGCGGCAGCACACCTCCATGCGGGAGCCCATCCCCATGGTCCAGCGGGTGGCCATAGGGGTCTGGGCCCTCGCAACGCCCGACTCCTGCCGCTCCGTGTCCCAGCACTTCGGGGTGGGGCTCAGCACGGTCGCCTGCATCGTGCGGGATGTGTGCGAGGCTGTGGAGGGCGTGCTCCTCGACAGGACCATCCAGCTCCTGGACCAGGGCGCTGTGATGGCTGGCTTCGCGGCCGGGGGCTTCCCGAACTGCATCGGAGCCGTGGACGGCACACACATCGAGATCCTGCGCCCGGCCGCGGGGGAGGCCCTGGAGTATGTGAACCGGCACGGATACTACTCCCTGCACCTGCAGGGGGTGGTGGACCACCGGGCCCGCTTCATAGACATCTACACGGGCAACTCCGGCCGGAGTCACGACGCCAGGATCATGACCATCTCCCCCTTCTATGCCCGCATGTACCGGGGGGACTTCGCGGACATGGGCATGAGGTGGATCGAGGGGGTTCCCATGCCCCCCTGCATCCTGGGGGACCCCGCCTACCCCCTGACCCGCTGGCTGATGAAGGTCTACCCTGTCCCGAGCACCCCTGCGGAGCAGGTATACAATACCCGCCTGTGTGCGAGCCGGACCGTGGTGGAGCGTGCCTTCGGGGCCCTGAAGCAGCGCTGGAGGAGTATAGCTGGCCGCCTGGACTTCACCGTCCCCACCTCCGCCCTGGTGATCGGTGCCTGCTGCGTTCTGCACAATGTGTGCGAGACCGAGGGGGCGGCCCTGGAGTACCCCGAGCCCCACCGGCCCCCCGGTCCTGTTCCCCTGTACGTGAACGCAGGGAACCCCCGGGAGTACCGGTATGCCAAAAGGATCCGGAACGCCCTTGCAACCCACATCGCCCGGGGGGGCCCGCTGTGAGGGCCTTCCCGCCCCTGGGGGCCCCACCCCCCGTTCCGTGCCCATGCCCCTGTACACGCGGTCCCACAGCCCTGTCCCCCCCACAAACGGGCCGGGGACAACTGTCTATTTACAACACTTTATTGCCCACACAGTTCACACAATCACCCTGTGCCCCCTCCCCACCCCCGTGCCCGTGACCCCGTCCACCACCCGCCCTCATGTGGCCCTCCCCCTCCCCCCCCTTCCCACCATCCCCCCGCGTTTCCTGGGCCGACCCCTCGTGCGGCCGCTTGGGCCCACCGAGCTCTGGGAGCTCCCCTCCCCCCCACTGTCCGTGTCCCCTGCCGTGTCCTGGGCCGGTCCCGGCCCCGGCAGGGGGCCGGGCGGCGGATGGGCAGCTGTGCCCGGTGCCCCGGTCGCGCCCCGGGGGGGCTGGACCCTCCGGAGGCCCGGGGGCACTGGGAGGCGCATGCGAGGGCCCTGGGGCCGGGGGGGCGCCAGGGGCGGCAGGGCTGGGCCCGGGGGCGCCGAGGGGCCCGGCATGGGGACCTGGGCGGGCAGGGCGCCCGGAGGTGCGCCGGCCATCACGTAGGCACACATGGTGCCCGCATGCAGGAGCAGGGAGGTCCCAATGTCGTGGGACCTGTCCATCTTTGCACTGTGCTCCCGCACCATGCCCTGTATGTCCTGCCGGAGGCCCCTGAGCAGCCCCTGCTGCCGCTGGTGCTCCCGGCGCTCCCGCCTCCGCTCCAGGCGCACCTCCGCCTCCAGCCGGCGGTCTGTCTCCAGGGCCTTCTCCATGGACCGCTCTATGGCCGCCTCCATGCGGTCCACGGAGGCGATCATGCGCTCCCCCTGTTCCTCCGCCCTGCGGACGATGTCCTCCGCTTGCTCCTCCCTGCGCCTGCGGACCCGCGCCCGGTACTCCCGCATCCGCTGGGCTGGGGCCGCGGCCGGCGGAGGCGCCGCGCGCGGGGGCTGCCCTGTGGAAATGGGCGGGTGGGTCAGTGCAGGGCCCTGTCCCCTAGCGGGGTCGGGTCCCGGGGCCCCCTGCCCCCCCTCCCCCACTGAGGCCGGAGGCCCCCCTGGGCTGGCGCCCGGGGGGCCCTCCCGCCATCCCAGCCCTCCCGCCTTACCTGGGTCCGGCACCTGCTCTCCTGTGCCCTCCGCGGGGGCCTGCACCGTCTCGCTGGCCCGGTCCTGGGGCTCCCCATGTCCTGCGGGCGGGAGAGGGGGGAGCGGGTGAAGGGGGCTGGTTGTGGCCCCTGCAGCAGGGCCCCCACCCCCGCCCCTGCCACCGGCCCCCTGGTCGTGCCCCCCCCTGCCCTGGGGGCCCGCTTACCCTCTATGTCCGTCTCCGAGCCTTCGGAGCCCGGCGCCTCACCCTGGGAGTGCTCCCCCTGGGACCACTGGCTGAGGGTGGTGAAGGTGCCGACCTCCGACTCCGCCTGGCCGGCCCGGCGTTGGGATGTCTCCGGGCTGCTGCTGGGGGGGGGCCTTGGGGCTTCTGCGGGTCCCGGGTGGTCCTCCTGGGGGTGGGGGTCCCCTGAGCTCGTGTCTACCGGGCGGGCGGCGAGGGGAGGGGGTACCTCGGCCCGCTCCCTGCCCTGGACCACAGCGCTGCCCACCAGGCGTGGGGCAACGATGGAGCCCTTCATGTGAAGGATGCGGTCCAGGGCATCGTAGTAGGGGGCGGTGCGGGCCCCGTGGCCGGAGCGGCTGTTATTGTCCTTGAGGGCCTTGTACCCCCTCTTGAGCTCCTTGGCCTTCGAGCGACACTGGTTGACAGTGCGCTCGTGCCCCGCCGCCTCCATGTCGCGCACGATGTCCCGGTAGACATGCTCGTTGCGCTGGTTTATTGCGAGCTCCACCTGGTACTCGAGGGTCCCCCAGATCCGTATGAAGTCCCGGGTCTCCTGGAGGCCCCACTGTCCCCCTCTGTGATAGGCCTTCCTCCGGCTGGGCCCCTGCTGTTCCTCCTCCCGGTGCAGCTCATGCTGCACCTGCCTCTGCTCCTCCTCCACCTCCTCCTGGGGGTGCGCCTCCGGGGGCCGGGGGCCGGGCTCCTCCTGGGGCTCGTCCGCCCGGGCCGACTTTCGTGTCTGGGGGGGGGAAGGGGGGTGGTTGGTTGCTGGGTGAGGGTGTGGGCCCTCTCGGGGGCCCCCTGCCCCCCTGCCCTCCGCCCGGGGTCCCCCTGCCCCCCTGCCTTCCGCCCGGGGTCCCCCCGGCCCCCTCCACAGGGGGTTCCCCTGTGCCCCCTGTTCCCCTCCCAGTGGGTGCCCTTACCCGTTTCCTGGGTGCCTCCTGTGGGCCTGTTCCGGCCGCTGTCCCCGGGGCGGCGCGACCCGGCTGCAGCTGTGGTTGGTGTTCCCGGGGCGCCTCCCTGGTCGGGTGCTCCCGTGTGCCCCCTTCCTGCACCTGTGCCCCCTCCGCCTGCATCGCTGGGCCTGGCTGCACGTCCTCCGCCTCCTGTCCCGCCGCTGTCGCTGTTCGTGCCTCCGCTCTCTTCCGCTTCCCTCCTCGCTCCATCCCGCCACGCTTGCTTGCTGCTGCTCTCGCTTTAAATCTCCCTCCGGTGTTTGTGTTGGTGCTGGTTGCCTGGCAGCGACGCTGCGTGCCTCGTCCCCGGCCGGGGCTCCATTTTCTTGGTTCCGCTGGGGGATTGGCGTCCAGACGTTACTTTTGCTTGGTTCCCTGTGGGGGTTGGTTTGACCACGCTTCCCGAGACCTTCCCCCGGCTAGCCCGGGAAGCGTGGTTCAAACTGACCCCATGTGGGTATTGAGCGTGATGAACATCTGGCGCACGCCGTTCAGACGTTCCGGGCCCTTTGGCCCCGCGGGGGGGTTCAGCGTGGTTCAGTGTGGTTCACCGTGATCTCGTAACGTCTGAAATCACCCATAGACTACCATCATCTGTATTGGCAAGTGCCCTTAACCATGATGCAATAGAAGACTTGGGCACCAAGCCACTAAATCCAGATTGAGCTTGTGTCAAATTCGAATCCAGGGTTAAATTTGAATTTCCCCCAATCAAAGGGGAAACAGCCAGCATAACCCCAGCTGGGGACTGGAAAACCATGCGCCCCCCCCCCCCTGGGAAATTATTGGAGACAGTCTGACAGTGGATCTCCTGCGAGCCAGGTGCCTTTTGGGGTTTCTGAGAAAGGTTAGCCAACTGCGGAAGAGCCTCCAACTGGTAAGCCGGGTTTAAGGATATCCTGGTTATTGGATGATGGAGCAGATACACCCTTGGGGACAGATGGAAATAGGGCTGAAATTACAGGGTTAACATGGAGCCTTGACAAATAGATCCCTCGTGGAGAAAATAAATGAGCATGCTGCCAAAGATCCTCTGCTAATGATGGTGAGGCAAAATGTATAATCAACCGATAAGAATGTGGAGCTGATGGCAACATATAATAATTACGTATAGAATCCAAACTGATTGGTATACCCTTGATACAGGACAGATGATGTTTGATACTAAACTTGGATGACCAAAAAGGCAGATACCCTGAAGGCAAGGGGATGACCTTAAAAACCAACCCCTGAGGGTCCAGCTGAAGAAAGGACTGTCTATTAATTTTAGATGGCCTAACGGGCCTGACCCCAGAGGATGGTATCTGCTCACAAATATCATTTAGCTGAACTTGGGTTCCTATCGAAGTCCTGGCCCGAAGGGGATCCCTAGTCTGGAGGCTATTAGCTTGAGTTAAATTAAGGGTATCAATAATGATCCCCAACTGAAGTCTTTGGAGCTCAAGCTGCATGTTAATGGTCTCCAGTTGGGCATACAGTTTAGAAACCAAGTCACCTACTACAAAACATTGGTTAGCCAGCTGGTCCACAACACTATCCCCATAAATATTGACTACAGGGGAAGAATATCCCATAGGGTCCAGAAATGAATCTGGTGGAGGTATACCAGAGCAGGGGATAGGTGAATGATCAGCAGGTCCCAGCCAGTCCCCCTGGCTTTCCTCCAAGCCCAGTAGGTTCCCAGGAATGGCCCGCAGGTCAGCTCTATTCTGCGATGTTCCTACCTCTGGGGTCCGCAGGTAGTCTTTTAGAGATGATTGCCGAGCTCTGGATTGAGCTCGGGTGAGCATCCCCTCCTTCCCTCTTCTCCTACCCATGGCCAAATCTAATTACACGGCCTCAGCTGGACAGACTTCAAAGGCCAAGCAGAGGAGAGGAAGGGAAAAAGGGAAATATGGAAAAAATGGGAGGGATAGCCCTGGCCCGGCCAGCGCCTAAAGCCGCGCCCTTGTGTACAATGCCCTTAGGCGCGACGCACTGTTGCGCGCCTATGGTGCCACCGTAGCCGCGGCGGCACTTTTAACGACCCAAGGGAGATGTCTGCGCAGGCACGGGCTCTCGAGGTGATGCTCAGGTGAAGCGGTGACAGCTGGGTCTCGGGAGGTCTCTGGGCACTCAGGGCACAGGTGGTAAATGTGACGGGGGGGGCCTCACCAGCTGATTTCCTGAGTGGCGGGTCAAACAAGCCTCACCCCACGGGCCCCGCTTCCCCTCCATACTCCCCTTTTGAACATGGAGACAAGCTCCTACATGATCTCAATAGGAAGTCCCATTGGTACTAACTGCATTGTTTAACAGCCTTAGGCAAGGGAGGAATTATGGCTTGTCACAGTCCTCTTGCACCAGACAGCACTTACAAGGGGTGACCCCTCCCTATTCTCCCAGGTGGCCATGTTTCTGAAGCTGATGACATCACAGCTGATGGGCAGGATGGCGTTTCCTTTTTGAATCCAGTTGGGGAGATTTTTCTGCATCCCTTGGCAGGTAAAATACATTTCATTTCTTCTACTCTGGCTATCCCTGTCTCCTTTTGACTCCCATCTGTCTCTGCCTTTTTTGACATTCATCCATCCTATGCTGAGGGCCATGTTTACTCCATCCTAGACTTTCCCACAACCTTTCACCAATGCACCTCAGTCCTCACCAAGCGAGATCACTCTTGGTACTGTGTGGTGGGGGATGAACTTCATTGCCAATGCTTATTCACTTTCCCTGACCCTCCATACAGATGGATGGTGTGTGTACAGTGTGTATCCTGGATTCTGTGTATTCCTGAGTAGGGAAATAAACACTACAGCTTCTGTGGTTGTATAAGATGTGGGGGTGGCAAAACAACCTAAACTCTCTATTTCCATTGTTTCCTTCTCATTCAGCGATGGAGAGTCATGGTGAGGTGGACATCCATATCTACTTGAACTGCAGTCACTGCCATTCAGGTAACTGCAAGCAGGACCTTAACACCAACCTGCCGATCTGCATTTGTGAGATGGGAGCAGTGCTGGCCAGTGACAACATCACCTGCACAGGTAAAAGTGGATTTTTGCCTCCTGCATCTCCCCCCCCCCCTCCCCCCAATTATGTTCTTGACAAAGTAAATATATGAGAGGCACAAACACTGCCACTCCATCAGAGGAGCCTCAAAGTGCTCCTTAAACATTCAATGGGTTAATCTTCCTAGCACCTCTGGGAGGCTGGTAAATGTCATCTTGATATACAGATAGAATTTCACAGAAAAAAAGGCTGAGAAGTTTGCCTAAGGCCACCCAGCAATTCAGTGTCAGAGATGATAATAAAACAAAGCTCTTCTCCCCTAACTGCTAAGCAGGGCAGGGCTAGAGGGAACCTGTGCTTCCTCTTATATTCATTCATGACTGGGTCAATAGGGGAGGAATGAGCTACACAAGACAACATTGTAGGGCTGGAGTGAAAGCCTACTGGGTGAACAGCCATGTTTGAAGGCAAAGGGGACGACATCTCAGTACACCCCATGCTAGGAGACACAGGGTTACGGGGTTTCCTGTGCAGGTACAAAACTAACAACTGTTTCCCTGCAGACTGAGTCAAGTTCTGTTCCTTCTGACAGCCTCAGAACTTCAGTGTCATTTTGGTTGGAAGCTGTACGGCTGCTTAACAGCTCAGCATAAATAACTCATACAAGCAGGCAATGTGATCACGAAAGAGGCTGGCAGCGAGAAGTTCCTCAGTGAGTTTCCATGGCAAATGGTCAAATTCACAAGGGATTTTTTTTTATTACTAAACATCCTGAGTTAAGTAAATTTCTGGCGTAACAGCAGCAAATGGAGTATCTGAGTCACTGCAGCCGATTGATTTGTGCTGCAGATTAATACAACCCTTCTTTGCATGGCAGTCTCCCCTAGCACCTGTGCTCTGGCTGGCATTCATTATTGTTTTCTGACACTTTTTCTTCCACCTGCAGCGCATGTGGTCCCTCTAATGAATTCCAGTTTGGGCTCTTCTGTGTCTGTCTGTAAAATGAAAAACAGACTCAGGGATGTGTTTTTAGCCTGCTGGGTTTTCCCAATTGCATTGGTTTGACAATGATATGTGAGCACTCTGGCTCTATTGGATTTTGTTGTAATGTGTCTCTTTAGATCCTTTGCCACCACTGTGTGTTATTCCTTGGGAGGTCAACCAGCACAGCAGGGATGCTGAACAAAAGCTGTGCCCCTCAAGGAAATCTATTTGTCTATTTTTTTGCCAGTCCCCCACGGGCCCATCCCTGAAGGACACCTGCCTCTCTCACTCCTCCTGGCAGTGGTTGCTGTGATTGTGGTACTGGGCATGGTCCTCACTTGTGGCAGCCTCTCCATTGGTAAGACATTCCATTTGCTTGTTGTAGGAAATGCTCCAGCTGATCCATGCCACCCCTCTTTCCTGGCTGTTGAGACAGGCCTGCTGTGAGAAGAGCACCCACACTCAAAACTGCATTTACTTAGCTACTGACTTGAAGACCATGTTACTGTTGCCATGGAACTTCTCAGGCAGGAGAAGGCAGAGAAATATACAGAGCCACAGGAATATTAGGGTTCTTGTTAATTGTATTACTAAGGGTGCATTCACACAAGATGGTTAGCACAGCAAAACAACAACAACCCGCTTCCCCTGACTTACTGGTGAACAGGTACCGGGTTTATGTTGTGGGATGCACTGGATGTAATGTGGGTGAAGTGCAAAAAGTTATCCTGGAAAAAAGAAGTTTGACAATTGGGCTAAATCCATCTCCCACATTTCCAGTATTGTGTGAAGGGATTAAATACACATATCAATCAGCCTTAATTGCTGTGCACGTGAACAGGGGTGATTCTTTCCTCAGGGGTTGAATCCCCACTGCCTGCCTGGTGGGGAAAATGTATTGTTGATTTAAAAAAACAGAACAAAACAAAACAACCCTCATAATGATGGGGCACCTATTATCAGTCAGCGCAGTATCCAGGTTAAATTTTGAAGTGCGATAGAACTTTTGAAGTGGGAGAGGGAATGTGGGAACAATTCAAATGCAGGAATACAAACTCCTGCAACAAAGACTGTTCTTAGACGGACCCGCCTGGGGAGTGGGTCTGTGTGCCCCGCTGCACACTTCTGGTGAGTGAGGGGGTTTCAGACGGCAGGGGATGGGTGTGTGGTCAGTGCGCGCCTGCACCCATGCACCGCCCATTCATGCCCCTATGCAGAGCAACGGGGGGAAACCCCGGTTGCTCTGTGGGGGGGCATGGGCGGGCGGGCGGTGCATGGGTCACGGGAGCGCGCTTCCACCCACACCGCCTTCAGACGGGCACTCGGGTCCAGGGGGGGGCGGGTGGACCTGGAGGGGCATGTCCTGTCTAAAAATGGCCAAAGAGTACAGTGAAAACTTATGTGAATGCTCCCTAATAGTCAGAGTGCCCTTACATGAGTGTATTAGTCTGTAGAGAGAGATGCTTCCTCCAACTTGCCTACCTTGCTTAAAGGCTCAATACAACCGCAGTTCCCACTGCCTCACTACTGCTTCCTCTGGGAAGGTGTGGAAGATCCTGAAGCCAGCTCTCCTATAGCAGTCAGTAGTCCATAGAGTGTTGGCGTGGCCACTGCTTTAAATTGCAACTCGTTCAATGGGACTGGCAGCTGTCTGTTGGCTGCTCTACTTGCTTTGCTTGGGGAGTTGAGTGCCAGCAAGATCTCTTGTAGGTTGGCTCATGAGGTGCTAAGCCAGCCACCTAGGTGGCCAAGACTTAAAGTTATTCTACACGCTCTGCCTCGGGGGAAGGGTTTTGCTAGATGATCCTTAAGGTCTCTTCCAACCCTATGGTTCTGTGAAGTTCCAGCTTTTGTGTCCCAGAAGATACACACAGAGAAAGTCATTGTGAGAAAAGAAGGGCAGGAGTGTTGATGGGGATTTAAGAATATTCTTTGTGGAGGTATAACAGCTGCAATGGTTATTTTCTTGCAATCAGTCTGCATTGCTGGCGTTTTTCTGTGCTACTCTGCCCAGATGTTGATGTTTCCCCCTTTTCTGTGCACTATGCCTCCTCAGTTTATCATCGTAAGAAGCAGCAGCTGGAAGGAGCTCGATCGCGGCTGCAGAGCCCGGAGTATAAACTGAGCAAAATCCGCACCTCCGCTATCATGACAGATTACAACCCCAACTACTGCTTTGCTGGGAAGGCAGCCACACTGAGCGAGCTCAAAGAGATCCCACGGAAAAACATCTCCCTGCTTCGGTAAGACTGATAGCTGAGCATGCTTTCTAACTCAGGTGAGGAATTGTGGCATTATTAGGCCAATAGGACTGAGGGTGAAGCTCATGTGTCAGATGCCTAGAACATCTAGGCCTCTGCTTTGTGTTCTACACACACACACACACACACACACACACATCCCTTGCAGTGGGGCTCCTAGCTGGGTTACCTCTAGAGTGCTGGCAGCCTGAAGGTGGGGTGAGAACCCCCACAAAGTAAGCCCTGCCCCACCCTGTTAAGGGGGCCCATAAACAGGACAGGATCCTGGGCCCACCACAGTCTTACTGTGCCACTGATGGCAGTATTTCCATTCTGTCTCAGTAGAGAATCTCACACCCAGTAATGTCAGCATAAACCACCTCCATTAATTCTTTTGCATCACCTCTTTCAGACATCACCTCATCAGGACTACAAAGACTCAGGTCTCAATACCTGAGTATCGGTAGTCTTAATGCCATCATAAATCTATTGCCAAGTCCTGTGATCTCAGCACAAGGGTAGTTCCAGGCACTCACTGTCTCAGCATGCAGAAGGTGCCCTTGAATTCTGAGCCACTGGAGATTCAACAAATGTTTGTTTAGTCATGACACCAGAGGTGATTCTGGAGGTTTGGTCACTGACTAGTGTCATTCTGGGACTGATTGCTCTATCTGGATTCCCATTTGCCAGAGTGGGTCCAAAGCTTACTCCTGAGCTCTTCAACAATAAAGGCTCTGCTGAGGCCTGCCACACGCAGGGGCTATGTGTATAGGGATACCTGTTATCTCTCCCCTTCAGGGCACTGGGACATGGTGCATTTGGTGAAGTCTATGAGGGGACAGTGGTAGGAATCGCAAGGGATCCTAACCCTCTACAAGTGGCAATCAAGGTCAGTATTTATGGTTAATGCCCTGTACTTTATGGCCACCATTCACAAAACACTTACTTTGGAATAGTTCTATTGATGCCCAGAGTAAGTGGCTGTGGATTGTGGTGAATGGCAATAAGTAGCTCCTGAGAGCCTTCTACCATATTAATATTCCAATTAGAAATCTACTCTTAATAGCATCCTTCTAATATTATATTATTTGCTATCTGAATAGAAAATGACACCTACTGCTTACATCAGATGTGGGACTTCTAACCTTCTCATCCCATCAGTGGCTCCTTGGCTGCTGTAATGACTACCCCTGGCAGTCTAATGGGAGCAGCGGAATCCTAAAGGGAGAGAACCTCTTTTAGTAGAACTGAAATGAGGTTTCTCAAAAACGAAAAGTCTCATCAAAATCCAGGTTCTCAGTTCCTCTCCAGATGCCCAACCAAATTCTTGGGCAAAAATATATTTAAAAATTAATTATTAAAAAATAATAATTGCACATGCACAAATGACTGCTGGGATGTTTTGCCCATGCGCAAATGGCCGCTGTGCTTAACCAAAATGGCGACAATAGTGTCATTCCCATTTGGATTAAGGATGGTAGCCATTTTGCACATAGAGTGATTTTTAAAATTATTATTATTTAAAATTGCTGTTGCTGTTGAATGTGAGGTCGGTCTGCAATAAGTCAACTACAATCCGGGAATTGATTCTGGATCAAGCGGCCGACCTCGTGTGTATTACAGAGACCCGGCTGCACAATGAGTCAGGGCCTATACAGGCTGACCTTGTTCCAGCCGGGTACTCTGTACAGCATCAGCCCAAGTCAGAGGGACGGGAGGCGGTGTAGCCATTGTTTTTAAGGATACCTGGACTGTGAGGAGGTATCCGGTGCAGACCATTTCGGGCATGGAGGGGGTCCACCTCATGGTCAATTTGGCAGGAGACAGATTAGGGCTGCTTTTGGTATACCGTGCACCCACCTGTATCGCAGAATCCCTACACACTAGCAGAACTGGTATCGGAGGTGGACTTGCGATCCCCAAAGACTGTGGTCTTGGGGGATATCAATATTCACGCCGATGCCGGGTTGGGGGAAGCAGAGCATGAGTTCATAGACGCCATGACAACCATGGGACTGTCTCAGAGAGTAGTGGGCCCGACGCACAAAGGGGGACATACCCTTGACCTGATGTTCTGCACCAGCCTTGAGGCGGGGGATCCGATGGTGGGGGATGTAACAGTTTTACCCCTGTCATGGATGGATCATTACCTCCTCCAGACCAGTCTCCTGGCACATGTCTGCCCCCGGAAGGGTGTGGGACCAATTAGTTGGGTCCACCCCCAGAGACTTATGGAAGCGGAGAGGTTCCAGAATGCTCTAGGGCAAATACCTTCTGATCTTGATGATCGTTCACTCAATGACCTTGTTGCCTTCTGGGACAGCTTGTCGGCTGAGACTATCGACCGAACAGCTCCCAAGTGTCCGCTTCCAGAAGGCCAACGGCAGGGGTTGCCATGGTTCACGGAGGACCTCAACTGAATGAAGCAGGATGGACGGCGGTTGGAGCGACGGTGGCATCAAACTCGTGCTGAAACTGACTGATTGCAGCATAAAGCCAGTTTAAGAACGTATGCCATTGCAATATGGGTAGCAAAGAAAGAGTTCTTTGCTACTCTTATTGCGTCTGCAAAGTCACGTCCAGCAGAGCTTTTTCGGGTGGTGCAGGGGCTGGTCAGTCCGACCTCTCTCCGCCTGGAACTGGAATTTTCCAGTGCCCACTGTGACATGTTTGCTGACTTTTTCACAGATAAAATCGCTCAGTTTCACCATGATCTTGATGCTGCATTAGTGACAGTGGACGAATCAGAGGTACAGGAAGCCCTGCCCTGTCGGTGGTTATGGGATTAGTTTCATTGTGTGTCACCCGCTGATGTGGCAGATGCTCTTGGAACAGTCAGGGCCACCTGTTGTGAATTAGATCCGTGCCCATCCTGGCTGGTGAAGGCCAGCCGGAAGACATTAGGGCTGTTGCTGGTGAGGGTAATCAATGCCTTCCTTAGGGAGGGAAGGGTGCCGAGCTGTCTTAAAGAGGCGGTGATACGACCTCTACTCAAGAAGCCATCTTTGAGCGTTGATTCCCTGGCCAGTCTCTAACCTTCCCTTTTTAGGGAAAGTTATTGAACGGGTGGTGGCCCGGTGGTTATAGGAGCACCTGGACCAGGTCAGTTTTCTTGATCCCTCGCAGTCTGGTTTTCGCCCTGGGTTTGGCACAGAGACTGCACTTGTGGCCTTGGTTGATGACCTGCACTGTGAATTAGATCAGGGCAGATCCACAATTTTGATCTTACTGGATCTGTCAGCGAGTTGTTGGTGGCGAGGCTGCGAGACCGGTCTGGGGTGAATGGAACTGTTCTTGAATGGTTTCGTTCATTTCTGGCAGGGAGAACACAGCGGATGGTTCTCGGGGAATGTACATCATCTCCCCAGAATCTCACGTGTGGAGTACCACAGGACTCTATTCTGTCCCCTCTCCTGTTCAACGTGGATATGCAATTCTTGGGTGAGGTCATGAGAGGTTTCGGCGTGCAATGCCATCAACACACCAATGATACGCAGCTTTACCTCTCATTTTGGGGGAGGTGCGGTTTGGGAGGGAGGGTGAGTTTTTATTATTTGTTTTAAAATGTGTAGATTTATTTTAAAATGTTTTATTGTTGAATTTATTTTGTGCGTGTGTTTTTCGCCGCCCCAAGCTGCCTTTGGGCAGGAGGGGCAGGATATAAGTTTTAAATAAATAAATAAAATAAACATTTTTGAGTGATCCAGGTCTGGCAGTCTCAGTGCTCACCCGGTGCTTGGCAACTGTGGGGGACTGGATGAGGGTGAGCCATCTGAAGTTGAATCCTGACAAGACGGAGGTGATGTTGCTGGGGAGGGCTGAGGAGGTGGTGGCTCCTGTCATTGGTGGGGTCTGCCCCCCTTTGGCCGCTCAGCTTCGTAGTCTGGGGGATGCTCCTTAACCCACAGCTTTGCCTGGATTGTCAGATGGAGACTGCGGCGAAGGGCGCATTTCGCCAACTACATCTGGTGCGATGACTACAGCCGTACATCTCAGACTCAGATCTGGCCACCATCATCCTTGCTTTCGTTACCTCTCGACTGAACTACTGCAACGCGCTCTATGTGGGGCTGCCCTTGATGATGGTCCAGAGGTTGCAGCTAGTGCAGAATGCGGAAGCCCGTTTCTTGACAGGGGTGGGCCGCCATGAGCAGATTACACCTGTGCTCCGTACTCTGCACTGACTGCCTATTATCTACCGGGCCCAAGTCAAGGTATTGGTTATGACCTATAAAGCCCTAAACTGCTTGGGTCCTGGTTACCTGCTAGACCACCTCAGTTCCCGGATTCCCTTGCGGTCGGCCAGGGATGCCCGGCTCAGGGTATGCCGGGTGGTGACGGCACAAAGGGTGTTCTCGGTGGCCGCACCTTGGCTGTGGAATTCCCTCCCGTTGGAGGCTCGCGTATCCCCAGACCTCTCCGCTTTCCATAGATGTTGTAAAACCTGGCTGTTCTGCTGAGCCTTCGGGGAAGGGGGGTAGGTTGTGGGAGGGTTTTTATTGTTTTTGCCTGAATGCTGTGTCCATCTTATATTTTTATTGTATTTTAATTGTTTCTTGATATTTTAACTGATATTATTATGTGTATGATGTATGCCACCCCGAGCTGCCGTGTGCAGGAGGGAGCGAGGTTAAAAAGTTTATATAAATAAAAATTATATTTTTGCCTGAGAATTTGTTGGGACATTGAAGAATCAACAGGAAGTCAATCCTGGTTCCTGAAGTTAGGAGAATTCTCATGAGCAGCAACATTGCTGTTCACTTCAGCCTTACTCTTTAGCTTCTTTTTGCTATTAGTGCCAGCTCGAGCTCCCCCTGTTGCATCTATGGGAATGCAATTCAAATGTAGCTTAATATATCATTTCCTTTCCTAGCATAAGCTGGCACAATTCTAATGATATTGGTGGCTTTTCAAGAGTTTGACCCATGTGGTTTTGTTTCCCATGCTGTACTTGATGATTCTCCCAACCCCCCTGTGAAGTACTCATCACACAAGTCCTCTTTAGCCACCATTGATTGCCCTGATTCTCAGACACTGCTGATACCCCAGACTCCCCTTTCCACGAGAAGCTCTTGTACTAGGCTCTGGTGCTTTGCCATTACTTCTCATTCAGCTATGAACCCTTCACTCTGCCAAGGAATTGAGAATAATTTACTTTTCTTCCTAAGTACATGAAAAACATTTGTGTGTCTTTGTTCACTTGTTTAGACTTTTCTGCCGATTCCCCTAACCTCTGCAGCACTAAACAAGAACCTGACACTCACTGGACATAAACAGAAACGTCCCTATTCTAGTTTCACTGCCCAACAGATTTAGGCACAAAGTAAACAAAGAGTGTAAAACTGAGGAAAGAACACTATCCAACTGTTTCAGTGTATGGAGAGTCATATAGTGGCCAGTTTGGGCAGGGGAGCATTTATTGCTCCCTGTTTGCCCTTTGCCTCCATAGAGATTCATGCGCCCCACCACCACCCACTCCAAACTGAAACTGCTGAGCTCTTCAGAGAATTTGAAGCCTTTTCCTCTGGAAGCCAATGGGTGAAAACAGACATGACGCTAACCACCCTTTAACCACCCTTGGTGGTTATTTATGCATGTTGCAGGGCTGTATTGGTGCCCTACGCAGTCCTGAAACATGCATAAATGAACACCCAGGGTGGTTAAAGGGTGGTTAGCGTCATGTCTGTTTTCACCCAATGCGAAGGGCAGACGATGAGAGACAGAGTGTAAGATCTAAGGCAGGGGTGGGGAAACCTCAGGCCCAGGGGCCAAATGCAGCCCTCGGCAAGTTTTTATGTGGCCCCTTTCCAGTGTGTGGATCTGACTCCTGGATCCAGTCTCTATCCCCAAGCACTGAAAAACTGAGCTCTGGGTAATGGAGCAGGGAGGAGGGAATGCACACAAGGGTAGGGGACAGATCCATGGCACAGAGCCATGATCTAGGCCCTCCTTTTCTTGAATACACCCATTAAGCACCCCTGTCCCCAACCTCTAAGTGACCCTCAGAGCTCGTACTAATTTTCAATGTGGCCCCCAGGACAGAAAAGGCTCCCCACCCCTGATCTAAGGGCTCAGTACACCCAGAGAGCTTTATGGCTTCCAGATTCTGAGATCATTGCACAGAGACTGGGTGTTAACATTGGGCCATGGTCTGGCAGTAATGCATCATCAGTCCCTGCTTTCCTGGAGTTTGGATTTGATAGAATGAGTGGATCTAGGTTACAAAACTGTTTGTAACATTGTGCTTTTACATGTAACATATTCCTTTTCTGAAAGTCTTGCCAAGTTAATAGATTATCAGGAAAATAAACCAGGTAGTATCAGATTAATGACATGCAGCTTCCTCCTCTACAGCCCATAGTGTAAATGCCAGTTGCCTGGTTCTCCCTTATATCTCATAAGCAGCATCAAACACCCCCTTTCCCACAATCTCCACTGCAGATCGTGGTAGCAGTCTTCACTGCAGACATCAGTGGCTGTGTGGCCCTTTCGTCATGTAACCCACTTGGTGACTTCAACAGTGGTCCCAGCTTTGGTCCTCATCTCACACTACGTGGCTGCATCTGCAGTCCACCTCTATCAGTAGATTCTGTTTTCATTGGGCTTCTCAGACCTCTAATTTCCCAGTGACTATGCTTCTCTGTTCTGAATCCAGAGAGATTGTGTGGTTGCAGCCGCTTTTGTCTCAAGTAGGAACCTGTGTTCACTGCATTTTCCTACATCGGTGGCAATGAGGAAAACGCAGTGAACCCGGGTCCCTACTCTCAAGCGAGAGAGATGGAAACAAAGTGGTTTGAATGATAACTTTTATTGGACCAACTGCTGGGTTTTTTTTTCTTTTACTGGACCAACTGCTTTTCACCAACAGCAGTTGGTCCAATAAAATGTACTATTCAAACCACCTTGTTTCCATCTCTCTGTCCTGCAGAAATACTTTGCCCTGAATATAAAAATACTGTTGGTAGTTTGCATTTTTCATATCATTGTTTCAGTCCCCTGTTGTTTTTCCTCACAGCCTGGGTCATGTACAGCCTAGTGTCCAGTGTAGGGGGAATGGAGGAGGCATGCTCTCAGCACATGGTGTAAACCTGCCACCATGTGAAGCCAGTGAGAAGTCACTAGGGGTTTAGCCATTGACTTCAATGGACTCAGGATTGCACTCTGAAGCCACAAACCACTTACTCCAGTGCTGACCCATTGAAGCCTCCAGGGAACTTAGAGTAAATTGTTTGTAGATCATGGTTTTATTATTTAACCAGTACATCATCAGATTACATTTTTGCTGTCCTCACTGTTGCTCAGGCAAATATCTTTGTTGTTTTGGATTGATTTCTTTCTTTCTCTCAACAGACATTACCAGAAATCTGCTCTGAGCAGGATGAAATGGATTTCCTGATGGAAGCGCTAATAATCAGGTACGTTTCAGACTTCCTTGGTGTAGAGGATCATTTAATTAAATTAATAATTATTTGTTTGTTTGTTCAAATTAATATGCCACCCTTCCCAATGAGGCTCAGGGTGGCTTTATTACAACATATAAAAACAGCTAAAAAGCCCCTTATCCCCTTGTAGCCCTAAGGCTAAAAAACCCTTCCTACAGTCACACACACACACACACACACACCCATCCCACCCAACCCTATCCCTGCCGCCAAACCCCTGGCCAAACCAAAAGGTCTTACATCATTTCCAGAAGATGAACAGACTTGTGCTTAGACAAAGTGCCTCTCCATGCACCCTTGTAGAAACTTCATGGGGAGATGGTTTACGCAAGAGGGCATTCCTGGATAACCTTAGAGGCTGCGATGGGACATAAGGGAACAAGCAGCCTTTCAGATACTTGGGGCCCAAGCTGTAACTGGCTGGCTAGGTAATGGTGCAGTGGCGGCTGGTGGGTTCTGAGACTGGTGGGGCAGTGGGAGGGGCCAGCAGTGGACGGGGCCAGCCCAACAGTGGGTGGGTCAATGGTAGGTGCAGCCAACCCAACAGTATGCAGAGCCAACTCTAAAATTGCACACTTACATGATCATGGTCAATGGAACATGCACACAAGTATAGCCGTATTAGCAAACAACAATAGAGCCAAGTGAGTCCAGCGTGCATGGGGGCAAACAAGGCTTCTCCTTCTTAGATTGTAAGCCCACTGGGCAGGGACCTGAGTCCAGTAACCAGAATGTGTTCAATGGCAGGAGTACAATCAATAGCAGAGAAAACAGAAGTACAATAACAGCTAGCCCAGATTACAGAAATTTCCAATACTTTACTTAAGATGCAATTCAAGCAACATTACAATATCTGAAATGCACAGCCAGCATAGGTCACAACTGAAATGCACAGAAAATGCTTCAAAAGCCAACAGGATTATGTGAAATCCTAAATGGCACACCATAAATGCTGCTTAGAGTTTTACAGAGGGCGAGGAGGCATACACAGTTCAGGATGTACCCACCATGTGGCATTCAACGAAAGACGCACCAAAATGCAGGGAAAATGCAGGAAAACAGGATTATGTGGAGTCCTAACACGCACACTATAAATGCTGCAATTGCCCCCTGAGGGGGAAAAGATTCCCCACCCCGCACCCATCCCAGAATGCCTTCTGTGCCCTCCCCCAGAGAACCTGCCCCTCAATTTGAGAACCACTATGAGGAATATCTACATCCAACACCTTTAGTGATTTCTAGACACAGTCAACAAGGCAGCATGAATAAAATGAGCAACAAGACTGGACAAAATAAGAATCTTCACCAACCTGTACTCAAAATACAACAACACAACACATCTTTCCTAAAGATTACAATGAATCTGTTAACTAGTTTTCATATTGATAAGCCTCTTGAGACACCCTAATTCCTGATGAAAGTGAGAGAGCTGAATTTCCCACTATGAGCCTACTATGATTTGTTTCCACTATGAGCCCACCAAACTATTTCAACCAATTTAAGCATCCAAAGATCAACTTTCTCAAGTATCAAATCACACAGAAAACAAAAATGCAAATTATCCAGGTTTTACTTGTGTGGAGACCACTGTACAGAATAAATGTTGCTAGCATATCATATTCAACACAATTACTTCTACACCAAACAGAAAACTCGTTTAAAAATAAATAAACAAGGTTCTGGAATATTCTGCCAAAAAGAGAGGTGGGGGCCAAAGAATTTTTTTAACTTTAATATAGAACTTGATATGTTTGTGAGTGGTATTGCATGATAGATTCCTAATCCAATGCTTCAATAAGTTGCCTGCAAAGGTCAGAAAGAAATCTTCCTCGGGGTATTCTAGCTTTATTATTTTTTATTTCTTCCTCTAAGCTATCAGATGGTCACAACTCACAACTGGTTATTTGGCACTGAGATAGTAGTTAAGTTATCACCTCTGTCAATAGCTAGCAGCAAGGTAGAGCTTGCATTATCTGTTGCCATTACTATAGCTCTTGAGGGATAGATAAATTTTCATTTTCTGATCTGTTATCCACCACATACGTGCATAAAATTTGAAAACACTACAAAATATTGCCAGTGTGAAAATTCCATTAAAATACTTTTATAGTACTGTTTTCCTTTTTGAAAAATTGTCCAGTAATGTTGCTTTCAGTGCTGCTGCTCCTGGCTTGAGAACTGAGCCTAAGCTACTATTACAAGATAGTACTCTGCTGAGGAACTATCTAGACCCTCCTTTAGCACTGGGCAGTGTGGACAAAGTTCTTAAGACTATAATACTGGCAAAATACACTACCTGTAGCATTTTCTATTTTTATTTAGTGATTCAGACTTCCACTGATCTAAGACAAAGCACACCCAGTCCCAGCCCCGCACGCACATTTTGCCCACATACCCAATCACACACCCTAACCCCTACCGCCCTCACCCAATCCCACCCTGAGCCTCATTCTGCCCACACACTAGTGCACACACTCTCTCAGAGCCCCCATTATATTCTTCCAATTCCCAGGTCCCCATTCTGCCTACACACACACCTATTCCAAGAACCCCAATCCCACCCTGCCCTGACCCTGGGCTACCAATCTGCCCACGGTGTGGGGTGGGGTGGGAAGGGAAGGTAAATATTTGCCAAAAGGCACCTCAAGACTTACAGGTCAGGAAGCAAGGAGATAGCGAGCAGCACATGTGTTGATCAGAGTCTGAGATGCCAAGCCTGCCTCGTGACTACTGGCAGTGCACCTCCCTCCTCTCTCCCTGCCCCACAGCAGAGAGAATCCCTAGCCTGGGCGTCTACTTGTGCCACCCAGGCAATCAATAAAATACCTCCGCTATTCCCTTCAATGAAATAGTACATCCAGTGGCACTGACAAGCAGTTGCTATTTCCCAATGGTGCAGTATTGATGGTGCTCCTAGCTGCCCATACCGCATATCGGGAAGACTCGTTACTATTTTATCAGTTGAAGGCTTCCTTAGGGGTGGGGTGGCTCCTCCTACTGGCCCTGCCCACCCCACCCCTAAGGAAGTTTCCTTCAAACTGCCACCTGTAATGGTGCATGGAGACTTTTGTCTGAGAATAAGAGTGTCCAGAGGATGTCAGATCTGAAGACTGTTCAGTGGGCTACGTGTAAAATGAATTGAGAGGGAGGGGGTGTCTCAGTCCTGTTTATGGGTCTGTTATCCTGGTTTGATTCTTGCTGTGTCCTTTAGCTTCCTTGTGAAAAAGGTAACAGCTCCTATTCCCTTATGTTGTAGAGAAAGGTAGAATTCAAAGACTTCCAGATGAAATGAGATTCACGTTCATGATATTTTGTGCTCCAGTTGCATGCAGTCTAGATATCTTCATTACCTGAACCTCATTATCTGAAAGCAAAGTATAGAAACAGGAAGATCATCCGGGGGGGGAATCCCCTCACGACTTGTACAGAACTCATTGCTGGAGATGGAGTATTCATCCACCATGCTGTTACCCAGTGCACAGCTATCACATTGCAAAGCCATCGCATGTTGAATTTGAGGATAACATAATGATCCTGTTGCTGGTCATACAAATGTTACTGCAGCTGCGTGTTGGCCCAGTTACCTGATAGTCTCCTCCCACCCACTGTAGTCAGCACTTACCCACATGATATCTCTTGATGCAACATGCCCAGTTGCCATGGGCTGCGTTGTGCTAATAATGCCTGGAATTTTTCCTTCAACACAAGCAATTGCAAATTGAGTCCTAGCATTTCTATCTGCAGATAAGCATAATAGTATTGTTATTATTTATTATTAACAAACATTTATATAGCGCCAGCAGTGTACCTGGCACCTTACAAAGTAATAAAATAGACACGGTCCCTGCCCGTAGGGCTTACAATCTGAGAGACAGGAGCTGGGGGAGAGACTTAGGAAGGGGAACAGAGGGAGAGACAAGGGGTCTAACATTCATGAAGATGCGAGGTCTCAAGTGCACGTACTTGGCTTGGTTACGATGAGAATGACAGCAGGCAGGTCCATGTTGCAAGGATAAGGGTAAACCGATCGTAGGTATAGGAATAGTGGCTCAGCAGGATAAAGAGTCAGACAGAGCAGAGCGAAAGAGGTGAGTTTTAAGGAGAGATTTGAAGGTATGAAGGGAGGGGGCAAGGCGGATGTGGACAGGGAGGGAGTTCCAGGCATGGGGGGCAGCAAGTGAGAAGGGACGAAGGCGCTTAGGGGAGCAGGGAAGGCGTGGAAGGGTGAGAGAAGGGACAGAGGAGGAGCGAAGTGCACGGGCTGGAGTATGGAGGGCGATAAGTGCAGAGAGGTAGGGGGGAGCAAGGTTGTGAAGAGCTTTATAGGTGAAGACTAGGAGCTTGTGCAGGATTCGTTCAGGAAGGGGAAGCCAGTGAAGCGAAGAGAGGAGGGGCTGCACATGGTCGAAGCGACTGGCGAGGTAGATGACCCTGGCAGCAGAGTTTTGGACAGAGATGAGGGGAGAAAGGTGAGACCGGGGAAGGCCAGTGAGAAGGAGGTTACAGTAATCGAGGCGAGAGATGACCAGAGCATGAACAAGAGTTTTGGCAGACGAGACAGAGAGAAAAGGGCGAATCTTAGCAATGTTATGGAGGGAGAAGCGACAGGATTTAGCAACAGAGTCAATGTAGGGTTTAAAAGAAAGGGCTGAGTCAAAGATGAAGCCTAGGCTACGGGCTTGGGGGACAGGCAGGATGGTGACTCCATCAATAGTTATTGACAGTGAGGAAGGAGAGGAAGGATGAGGGGGGAAGATAAGGAGTTCAGTTTTAGCCATGTTGAGTTTGAGTTGACGTTGAGACATCCAGGTAGAGATGTCAGAGAGACAGTTGATGAGACGAGCTTGAACAGAGGGAGAGAGAGAAGGAGTAGAGAGATAGAGTTGAGTGTCATCAGCATAGAGGTGGTATTGGAAGCCATGGGAGGCAATGAGTTTGCCTAAGGATGAGGTATAGATCGAGAAGAGGAGAGGGCCAAGAACAGAGCCTTGAGGAACACCAACTGAGAGGGGGAAGGAGGAGGAGGCGGAGTTGGAGAGAGACACATTAAAGGAGCGGTCAGAGAGGTAGGAGGAGAACCAGTTATGGACAGAGCCACAAAAGCCAAGGGAGTGAAGGGAATCCAGCAAGAGTGAGTGGTCAACAGTATCGAAGGCAGCAGAGAGATCAAGGAGGACAAGAATGGAATAGAGACGTTTAGATTTAGCCACCAGAAGATCGTTGGTGATCTTAGCGAGAGCAGTTTCAGTAGAATGAAGGGGGCGGAAGCCAGATTGGAGGGGGTCAAGGGAGGAGTTGGAGGATAGGAAGTCAAGGCAGCGGGAGTAGACAACACGTTCAAGCAGCTTGGAAGCAAAAGGAAGGAGTGAGACAGGACGATAGCTAGAAGGGTCAGAGGGGTCAAGAGTGGACTTTTTGAGAATAGGAGAGACTGTGGCATGTTTGAAGGCAGAAGGGAAAGAGCCAGTAGAGAGGGAGAGGTTGATGATGTGCAGGAAGGAAGGGGCGACAGTGGGAGTAATGGAGGTGAGGAGGCGGGAAGGAATGGGATCAAGGGGGCAAGTGGAAGGGTTGGAGGAGGAGAGCAGAGAGGAGATTTCCTTAAGGGAGGCAGGGGAGAAGGAGGACATGAGAGAAGGAGGGGGAGGAGGGAGAGGGGTGGGAGTGGGAAGAGAGGAGTGGGAAGCGATGTCGAGGCGGATCTTGTCTATCTTGGAGGTGAAGAAGGAGGCAAGATCCTGAGCAGAAAGGGAAGAAGGAGGGGGAGGACAGGGAGGCTTGAGGAGGGAGTCAAAGGTAGAGAACAGGCGGCGAGGGTCCCGAGAACAGGACTCAATGCGGGAGGCATAGTAGTGTTGTCTAGCAAGGGAGATAGCAGAAGTAAGGGTGGAGAGACAGAATTTGAAGTGAAGGAAGTCAGCGTGAGAATGGGATTTGCGCCAGAGTCGTTCAGCAGCACGAGTGCAAGAACGGAGGTGGCGGATACTAGGGGTGAGCCAAGGACGGGGGTTGTGGGAGAAGGCAGGGCGGGAAGAGAGAGGGGCATGGGAGTCAAGTGTGGAGGAGAGAGAGGCGTTGAGAGCAGAGACAGCGGAGTCAGGGGAGGAGGAAGAGAAGACTGTAGGAAGAAGGGGAGAGAGAGAGGAGGCAAAGTCCAGGGGATCAATAGCTTGAAGGTCACGGAAGGGGCGTAGAGAAGGGGAAGAGGAGGGGGGACAGTGGGAAATGTTGAAAGAGGCAAGGAAGTGGTCTGATATAGGATGAGGATCGAAGGAGAGATCAGCGACAGAGCAGTTTCTAGAGAGGACAAGATCAAGAGAATGGCCATTAGTATGGGTGGGGGAGTTGGTCCAAAGGTGGAGGTTGAAGGAGGAGGCTAGGGAGAGGAAGCGAGAGACTGAGGGCTGAGATGGGTCATCAACATGAATGTTGAAGTCACCAAGGATGAGAGTGGGGATATCAACAGAGAGGAAGAAAGTGAGCCAGGACTCAAAGTCAGAAAGAAAGGAAGAGAGAGGACCAGGGGGAC
The DNA here is from genome assembly GCA_003113815.1 of Sphenodon punctatus. Classification (NCBI taxonomy): domain Eukaryota; kingdom Metazoa; phylum Chordata; class Lepidosauria; order Sphenodontia; family Sphenodontidae; genus Sphenodon; species Sphenodon punctatus. Next base: position 3,038,501 of record QEPC01015005.1, on the reverse strand, counting down.
GGTAGATGACAGCAACACGTAGATGGAGGGGGGAGTAGAGGCGCACGGAGTGAGCCTCAAAGGTATGGAAGGAGAGAGAGGGGGGAGGAGAAATTGGTTGGAACTGACAGGATTTAGCAAGAAGGAGGCCCACCCCACCACCCCGTCCTTCAGGGCGGGGTTGGTGAGAGAAGGAGAGACCCCCACAGGAGAGGGTAGCAGGCGTGACAGAGTCCGAGGGAGTGATCCAAGTTTCAGTAAGGGCAAGGAGCTGGAGGGAGCGAGAGAGGAAAAGATCATGGATATAGGGAGCTTTACTGATAGATGAGCGACAGTTCCAGAGGGAGCAGAAAAATGGTAGTTGATGAGGGGGGAGGCAAGGAATAGGGATAAGATTGGGAGAAGGGGAGCGTCGTGGTAGGCTAGAGACAGGAGGAATAGGGATAAGATTGGGAGAAGGGGAGCATCGAGGAAGGCTAGAGACAGGAGTGGAAGGGGAGCAATGAGAGAAAGTAGCCAAGGGAGCAAAGGATGTATGGGGGAGGTTAGAGAGTGGTGATCGGTTGGGGGGAGGAAGAAGCTGGGAGGAGAAAAGTAGAGGAAGAAAAAGATGGACAGGAAGAGGAGAAGGAGAGGAGGGAAAGAAAAGGCGAGAAAATAGGGCAGACATGTTAGTGAGTAAGATAGGAGGGGGAAGTACAGTAGAAAAGAAATGGAGAAAAGTACCTGTAAGGCGCGCGCCTTTAGGCGCGCGCTTTTCGGCCCGCTGGTCGGTGGAGCTTGGGGCGGCAGGAAGGCCAAGCCCCAGGAGAGTCGTGGTGTCCTCGAGCGATGACAGCCGAGGATGCTGGGAGCGTATGCAGACGAGCTGCAACCTCACCAGTTCTTGGCCCGCTGGTCGGTGGAGCTTGGGGTGGCAGGAAGGCCAAGCCCCAGGAGAGTCGTGGTGTCCTCAAGCGATGACAGCTGAGGATGCTGGGAGCATATGCAGACGAGCTGCAACCTCACCAGTTCTGCTGTATTGCAGTATTGCAGATTCTGCTGTCACTAGCGCCCAGGGCTGTTTTAAGACTTTTAAAGGCCTGGGACAATTGCATTATTAAGCCCTGTCCACTTCAACTTTACTGTAGCTCAGCAACATCCCTTCCTGAAAAATCATGTTCTTATGTTCTCTGGAATGACCATGGACTGGATGTAGGGTGGTATACGTTTAGACATTACAGCAAGTGCACCTTGGTAGAAAACATTTCTTGCCCTCGGGAGCCAACCTCTATTGAACGTGTGACCAGTCACATTTACAAACATAATGGGGAACTTTTGTTTTTTTAAAGTCTGAATGGCATTATGTCTTGTAATACCCACTAGGGAGTAATCTGGGGAGGACGCTGACAGGCAGGCAGACAAACAGCATGCTGTTGCACTCAGCTGCATAATTCAATAAGAACCACACCCACATAGAGCCTCCTGCAGGTCTTTACACGTCAAAATACCAAAACAAAGTGTCTGGGAGAGGTTCTGGAATTCATAGTTAGGCTGATAAACGTTTATTGTTCTTTGCCCCTCCCTGACTGCTTGGAATCAAATCATTCCTGCAGGCTGCTTTTTCTTGTGGCTGGGGCTGGTGACCTTAGCCTCCCTGCCTCCCACTGATGCTGGAGTCACAGCTTAAGGAGAGGCAGTGCTCGTACATGATTTAAAAAAACAACCTGCTCTCCAGATCACTTCACAATATTTTAATTTATTTAGTAATTCCCTGCTGTCCTGAAGTTTTAATTCACATCCAACCCTGTAGTTGTTGTAGAGATTTACTATTCTTCTATAGTTCTTGATCCTCCAGTTTCCAGAAAGGACCAGATTATGTTGTAGAAGGACTTAATAAAATGAGAAACTTCCAAGTTGCAAATACAACTCACTCTAGTTCCTTGATAAGAATGTGGGGTGGGGTGGGGTGAACTTTGACTGCCATTAGACAAGGCCACAGTGGTAATCAAAAAATGCTACTTTCCAATGATGGCTTGCCGGCCTTTATGAAATGAGCTGATGGATTCAATCCAACTTGCTGGGGAACAGAAAGCAGTTCTCAAAAACAACCCTACAATGGGCATCAGCCAGATCCCCTTTTGGTCAACTGGGAACTTCTCTGAAATCACCAAAACTAAACTATAAAAAGATATTTAGAAAACAATACCTGAAGGATTTCCAACAGACATCATTTTATTATGCAAAGGCATACAATAGTTTGGATTTAAATGCTGTATGTTACTTGGACTACAATCCTCTTTCAGTTTAAGTCAGTGACTAAATTTCCATTCACATCAATGAGTCAGGATTGCATCCTTCACCTCCTTTCTCCTATCAAAGTTAAATTCACAAGTTGTCTTGTATATTCAAAAAGTGTGATATGTGCATACAGAATGATCTACTGGATTTTGGTAGCTTATGTCAAATATCTCCCAGTTTATGAGGAACAGACACAGCGGAGCATTCCTATTAATGGGAGATTGGGGCATATTTTAGTTTGGTCAGGATTCAGCTTGGTCCCCATATCTAACTTTAATATTGGTTTTCTCCCCTCTCTCACCATGCTGCTATGGTGGCTGGCAGTAAGTTCAGTCACCAGAACATTGTGAGATGCATTGGTGTAAGCCTCCAGTCCCTGCCTCGCTTCATCCTGCTTGAGCTCATGACGGGTGGAGATATGAAGAGCTTCCTTCGGCAGAATCGGCCACGGATGGTGAGCTAGAATCCCTTTGCCCATCTTTGCTTTTGTCTAATTGTATTAAGGCATTTTAATAAACATGAGGGAATGAGAGCTAGAGGAGGCTGAGCTTTGGAGCCCATGCTCAGCAATCTTACGACCAGTCTCCCCACTTTGATTTGAGCAGATTTGAAAATAGAAATTGGTTCCTCGCTGCATAGTTCAAGGGTTTCACTTTCTGCATAATTCAGCTACCTCTATTGAGCATTCCTTTGAATTCAGAAGTGCTGTTTTGAAGCTTTCACATATCCTTCTCATTAAATGTACCCAGTGAATATTCTTGGTAAAAAGTTAAAAGTTCCCCAATTACGTATGGCACAAATACTTTTCACTAGGGGTGGGAAAACCGGTAAATCTGGTATCCGATAATGCCGGTACCGGGCGTACCGGCATTATCGGATTCGACCCGGTAAATCCGGTCCGGGTACCGGATTCCTGGTACCGGATTTTTTTACATTGCAGCCATTTAAAAATGGCTGCAATGTAAAAACTTAAAGCCCCACCAAAAAAGTTTTAAAAAAACAAACCCTCCCCGAGTCCAGGCTGCGCGGGTGGAAGGGGGGACACCCCCCACCCACCCTGCCCAGCCTGGATTTTTGTTTAAAAAAAGACCCAGAGGCGAGCCCACCCCCCAGCACCAGCGGCCGCGGCGTCCCCGCAGCCGCCGGTAAGTATGACCCGATCCCTGGGGGGGGTGTTTAACACCCCCCCAACCCCCCAGGGATCACCCCTACTAAAGTTCAGTGCGCTTGCTTACCTTGCGGAGCTCCGGCGGCGGCGGCGGACGGTCCGGAGGCCTCAGCCGGCGCTGAGGCCGCCGGACCACCCGCCGCCGCCGCCGAAGTTCCGCAAGGTAAGCAAGCGCACTGAACTTTAGTAGGGGTGATCCCTGGGGGGTTGGGGGGGTGTTAAACACACACACACCCCAGGGATCGGGTCATACTTACCGGCGGCTGCGGGGACGCCGCGGCCGCTGGTGCTGGGGGGTGGGCTCGCCTCTGGGTCTTTTTTTAAACAAAAATCCAGGGTGGGCAGGGTGGGTGGGGGGTGTCCCCCCTTCCACCCGCACAGCCTGGGAGGGGGAGGGGGAGGGAATTAATTTATTTCATTGATTTCAATGGGGACACAGCGCCCCATTGAAATCAATGAAATAAATCCGGTACCGGTATACCGGATTTAATCCGGGAATCCGGTTTTCAGAGAACTGGTAACTGGTAAATCCGGTAGCCGGTAATGGGCCCGGGGTCCCACCTCTACTTTTCACCCAACTACATGTAAGAACATAAGAAGTGCCATACTGGGTCAGACTCATGGTCCACTAAGCCCATCATCCTGTCTCCGACAGCGGCCAGCTGTAGTAGCTTGAGAGAAATACAAGTACAGGTCATGGAGGTTTGACCCATCTCCTGCTAACTATTCCCAACTACCAGTAGCCAGAGGTTTAAGCCCCAACTAGTAAGCATTTATGGCTCTATCCTCTAAGAATGTATCTAGTTTCCATTTAAAGCTAGTTATGGTGCTGGCTTTCACTGCCTCCTCTGGCAACAAGTTCCACAACTGTATTGTCCACTGTGTGAAAAAGTACTTCCTTTTGTTTGTTTTAAATCTGCTGCCATTTAACTTCAGAGAGTGTATCCCCTTGCTCTCTTAGTGTGTGAAAGGACAAACAACAGTTCCCTATTTACTTTTTCCACACGGTTCATGATTTTATAAACTTGTATCATATCCCCCTTAATCGCCTCTTCTCCAGGCTAAACAGTCCTAACCTGTTCAGCCGCCACTCATATGGAAGTTGATACATCCCTTCTATCATCCTTGTTGCCCTTCTCTGAACTTTTCCCAATTCTATTATATCTTTCCTGAGATGGGGCGACCAGAACTACACACACTCACCACAGTCAAGGGCATTTGCTTGCAAATTATTTACCATGCTGTCACTGTTCATCATTTCTTATTCTTGTGTTCTTTACAGAGCAGTGTATGCATTTTTAAAAATTTTAAAAATTCATCTGGTAGTTTTGAAGTTATATGGTTTTGAATTTCCCATATTAGTCAATGGAGCGTGAATTACGTCAAACATGTGCAGTTGAAATGTCTCCCACTATGCTTCCCTGTCTGACCCTTCCTCACCACACATCCTGGTTAGGGCACTGGGACTGGACGAGGGGTTTAAATCACGGGTGGGAAGGGGTGCTGGGATGGGGCAGGTGGTTCAAATTGCAGCCGGGGCGGGGTGCTAGGGCGAAGCAGGGAGTGGGTTTGGGAGGGTTCTGGGAGCAGGTGGGAGGGTTAAATTGCAGCTGGGGTATTGGGGCATTCCTTTTGTCATTCCACCTAGTTCCTTGCTTCTGCACCCAATCTCTGTTCCTCCCTGTCATTCCACCCATTCTACTTGCTCTCCCTTGTGCCTTCCTCATTATTCCACACCCTCTTGCCCCCACCCCCATCCCAAAGTTGCAGCTCCTTGTATTTTCAGTCACTTAATGGGATCTGTGAATGTACCCAACTTTAAATTCTCATTAAACATTTAAATAGCACTGTCCCCAGCTTTAGTGTTGCCCCCAGCCTACAGAAGAAGAGGTTTGGGGTTGAAAGACCAAGACAAAGTGTGGGTACATGGAGCCTAAGTTGTAAGCGAGCACAATATGTGAGACAGTACGATGTTTTTACTTCTTATGTGGTGTAGAAGTTAAAAAGGGAGCCTTAACCTGCAATTTCCATGCTTTTTGGAGCATGATTGAATTTGTAAGGGCCTTAAGTTCTCTCTTAAACAGAAGGTTTTTTAGGTATAGATAAAAAGTTCCCATTCGCCTACTCGGTGAGCATCATATGACTCAGGAGACCAGTAACACACTGTGAATAGGGAAGGTCAAATGTATGAAATAAGTAGTTTGTAAAACTGAGAAATCATTCACTGAATATATGCCAGTTCACCAACAGAAAATGGGCTAGTTTCATTGGGTAGTTCCTGTCAGTGCTAATTATGTACATTGGGTTAGATCCTCAACTGGTATAAAATGACATAGCTCCCATGACACCAATGGACTTATGTTCATTTTCACCAGTAGAGGAACTGGCTCAACTTTTCCCATTAATCAGTGCTGTAAGGGAAAAACCTCGAACCCTACAGACCCTCGTGGCGGAACAAAACCCACAGGGAAGGGGAAAGGAAAACTAAAGAGGCTTTTTAGAATCTGTGGGACCACGGGCTGAAAAAAGAGCCATCTTCTATCAGACCCAAATAAAATAAGAAACCAGACCACACCAGGATATATACTTAACAACTGGTATATTGTAAGACAATGGTTAACACAATCGCAAACGAACAAGAAAACATTAACATGTAGATAGCACGCACAATAATCCCGATTATCCCACTTTTGATGGTTGTACCTGGTGCGTTTGAGTGAGAAAACTATGAGCATCAAGGAAGGTAAAGGTAAGTATTGTAGGATGTGTATGGCCAGGTGTGCACGTGTTGGTGAGTGAAAATGCGTGTGTGAGAAAGTCGGGGCTCAGATCTGTCCAGAAACTGATTCCCTTGGATGAAACAGAGGATATCAGTAGACTTTCCAGCTCCAGTGTCCTCTTTTCTTTTACAAAACAAAAGAGGAGCTGAGGAAGAGGTAATCCACTTTCTCCCTTCAAGATATCTCTAAAATAAAAACCACTGGCCAAGTGGTATCCCCCTCCTGCAGCACCAGCCTGGAGTGGAGTAAGAGTGGGTGAAAGAAGAAGAACCCCCCCCCCCGCCCCCAACCCCCTGATTCCCTCACACCTTATATACAAAGATACAAAGATTTTCCTTATATAGAAAGATTTTCCTGCCCAGCAGAGTGTTAGTATACAGATCCTTCTCAAAGGAAGGACTCCTCTGGGCATGCTCAGAAACACCTTCTAGAATAATCTCACCATGAGCATAGGTGGGAAAGGTTAGCCTAAGGTCAAAGAGATTGACAGGAGGATCTTGTACATGCTCACTAGCTCCCCTAGGGTCACCAGGTGACCAAGATGGTTGTCAGGCATTTGGCAAAAGTGACACCTATACCAGTGGACAACATATAAACTTGGGCTGAAACGCAGTATTCCGTTTTACTCGGTTTTAGCTGAAGATTTGTGGTTTTCGATTCAGTTTTACTTAGAACCTGAGAAATCAGCACGGTACTTGGTAATGCCTTGATTGAGTAATGCTTACCTGATCCTGCATCGGGCCACTACTGCATCCCCTTACCCTTCCTTCCTATGAGGACAATTAGGGGCTGAAATTTGCTTCTCGGATTCTCAAAATTCTCAAAGAGAATCAGGGTTCTTGGCTCATGCTTACAAACAAGAACAAGCCGAGAATTGCCCTGATTCTTGCCAAGAAAAGAGAATATTGTCCTTCCCCATGCTTGGGGTTTGTTTTTTTTGTTTTGTTTTTAAAAAAAACATTTACTCACCTGGCTGCCTTTCTCTGAGTCCATGGCTGCTCTCTGCTTTTCTGTGGGGGCAGGCAAGGAGGTGAGCTCACTGTGCATGTGCAAATGACTGTCCGAGCTGCTCTGCACATGCATGGCCCTTTTCCAAAATGGCGCTGGGCGCATCAGTGCCATTTTGGAAAAGGCAGCCAGTCTATGCATGCATGAATGGGGCTACACATGCACAGACCAGCTTCTCTTTTCCAAAATGGTGCTGACGCTGGTGGCTGTTTTGCACATGTGCAGTGTTTTTAAAAAATATTTTTTGGCCAAAATCTCACAAGAATCAACAATGATTCTTGCTTCAGCCCTACGTTAGGCCTTGTGAGGTCCCACAAGCACTGCAGGTCCCCCCCTCCAGTGAGTGATGTCTCATGGCCTGCACGCAGCTGCAGCCGCCGTTCTGCTGCCAGGAGATTGGGCCACCATCTTTGCTATGGGAGTATGCTAGGAAATGTAGTCCAGCATGCTCTCAGAGAGTCAGTGGCAGATGTTGTTCTAATGCTAGGCCACTATCTTTGCTCTCTGGGACCATGCTGAGAAATGTAGTCCAGCATGCTCCCAGAGCGCCAGCAGTGGTGTTCACCACACCAGCTCCATTTGTGGCAGCCCCACCACTTGAACTCCGTGGACCACATCTGTGGAGAAACGCCAGTAGGGGGTGCTATACAGCTGAGCCACCCACCTCACTGTGTTTGTCCAAATCTCTGGCTAGGGGTTCACACAGCTGGCAAACCCCCCAAAACCCTGGATATTCCGCTGCCACTACCCGAGTGTTTCCCAGCGGGCATTCACACCACTCAGGAAATGTGAACCCCCAAAAGGCATAGGACTTACAGCTTCCCCAAAGCACTCCCCTTTCCTGGCACTCTGTTCCTGGGATTTCCTCCTCTACGTTGGAGGCAGATCCCCAGAGTCACCCACAGGGGCTTCCCTTGGTTCCAAAGCTGTTGGCTTCTAGCCCTATAGGTAGATTCCCCCCTCTTTAGTATCTTGGCCTAGGGAGACGTATAATGGCCAATAACGCACACACACACACACCCAGTAGGGTAAAAAGAAAACGGAGACTTTACTAGTACATATAAAAAGGGATAAAAGCAAAGTTTACACCAAGACCCAGAGGTAATAATCCTTGAGCAATTAGAGTCAGTCCTGTGGACATAGTAGTCCGTTTGGAAAGTGTCTTCCTATTACTGTAGCTGAGGTAGCAAACAAGGTACTTACACTGGTTCTGATCAGGTCTCCATAGGTGATGGTTTTCCTATGAGGTCCAAGTTCTTCTTCTGGCAAAGGCCAGAGTTACAAAGTCACTGCCAGGCCCTGCAGTCCATGTGTGCCTCCAGGCAGGGCGGTCACCGGCCTAGCAGCGTCTGCTAGCGATCTCGGTGAGTTAGTCCAGAGAGACCAAAATGGACAGGTTTTTAAAGCCCCCCTCCCCTGTGATTTGTCCAGGTAAAACCACCTGAACTAGGTGCAAGTTCCAGCTGACCATTCCAAGCCAATCAGAGTCCTGTTTCCTGCTGGCTGAAGAAGATCCCAGAGGAATTCCTGGAATGTGGGGTCCTTAACATCTTGTACATGTTCTCCTTTAGAGGCCTAGCAGAGATTACATCCTGCCTCGCAGTTTCAGGCAGGCATCCATGTCAGTGCCTGTGGCATTTTGCCACAACATCTAGGGCTAAAACTCGGTCTTTGAAAAACTTCAGAATTTGGCAAATATTACAGTATTCGGTTCGGAAAAAAAGGCCAAATTCCGAAGTTTCGAAGACCAAGGCCATTATTTGGAAATTTTTGAAAAGCTTCTGAAACTTCAGAAACCATTGCACATGTGGGGGTCTTGTAGACAGTTAAGCTTCTTCTGGAAATGAAACTTAGTGCCATATTTGGTAGGACTGGGGGGGGGTAAGAGAGGGGACAGTTGAGTGATGGTAAAAGCCAGATGGCAAGTTTTGATTGACTGGCAGGGTAAAATAAAAGTGGCTGCAGCCATTTTGTCCATTTTCTTTGATGAATTTGGCTGTGTACTACAGTGCTGCTGGATCTGTAAGTAATCGGCTGGGGCGGGGGAGGAGGGGGCCTGTCCTGGAATGGTTTGTCCTGTCCATAGGGCCAATGCTGTGGGATGGGGGTTATGTTTATCTTTACTATGCTATGCAGTTTTTAAAAATAATAATAATAATTGGGTGCCACATTGCTTCTAGTTCTGCCTGCTCCTTGGTTGGCATTTGGCACCATGAGGCCAGAGGGATCTCTTTGCCTGGCTCCATTTCCCATTGCCTGGTCTGTTCAGCTTAACAGTGCCATAGACCAAGAGGGTGCCCATGGGGGGTGAATGTCTGGTTTCCTTACAGGTTTGCTGCTGGGAGTCTGGTTTACTGTTGTCTGGTTTGCTGCTGGGAGGGCAAGGAGAACCGTGTGCTCTCCGGCTCACCCACCCACCCTTGGGCCCCCCAGGCCCAGACTAGAATGATCTTGCATGGGAACATGCATGAGAGTCTTTTCAGTGTCTGGTTTGTTCAAGTTACCACCAGTGCCACAGTAGCAGTGCCATGCCAAGAGGGTGCCCGTGGGGTGTATGTGAATGTCTGGTTTCCTTCTTGTGGGTGTTATACGGCCGGCTGGCTGACCTTCGGTGGGATTTCTCCACGTAGTTGCACTGTTTTGTGGGGTTGTTGTATTCTTCTTGAGCAAATGTCCCACTCTTGCTAGTCTGTTGTGGTTTTTTGTGCATTGCTTGGTTGGCATAATGATTTTACAGTGGGTGCACTACTGTTGAGTTTTGGTTTTTTATTTCTTTCTTCTGCACACAGTTGTACTTTTGTGGGGTTGTCTGGTTTCTTGTGTGTGTTTGTTATGGCTGCTGGTCTGGCTGGTGGCACCTATGGGGCCAGACCAAAAAAGCTTGTTGAAACTTGATTAATCAGTTTGATTTGCTTGCTAATGTAGTCTTTGGACTTTCTTTGGTGGGTTGTTATGCACATTGTGCATACCCTGATTGACTAAGCTGCAGCTGTCGCACATGGCAACACCTGCTGAGGCGCCAAGCTGTCGCCAAAGAGTTCCAAAATTACTGAAGTTTTCTGAAGTTTCCTAACTTTTCTGATGTCCTGGACTTTGGTCTCTGAAGTCTGGGGCTTTGGAAAAAGTACCGAAGTGCCTCCAAGTACCAAGACCAACTGCTCGGAAATTCGTAATTCAGTCTGAGTACTCAGAAATACTATTCGCTTCAGCCCTAGCCGCATCCTTTCTCACGGTGAGTTTGCTGCCCCCAGTCCCTCCTCCTGCCTTCTTCCTGCCTGCCATGCCCCCCTCTATAAATTTTCCTGCTGTCCCACCCCCCTTCCTGATCACCGCACATGCACACCCAGTGCTTCCTTGCCTGGTCACATAAGGACAGGAAGACACATAAGGGGACTTGGTAGAATACTCGGTAGAATATTTAATATTCTACCGAGTACTGAGTATTCATTACATTACCAAGTTGCTGCCAGAAACTTGAGTCCAATCCTCGACTACTTGAAAATACTCATGAATAATTAATGATCTACTAATTTCAGCCCTAATAAAACTCCATAATTTAGGGCTACAGGTGCCACTGCTGTAATTTTGATTGGTTAGTACAAAGTGTAGATTGTGTAGCAGAGGCTGAGCTGACATTAACTAGTCCTGTTCATCAATGGAAGCTGTGGAGAGCAGAGGGACTTAGTCTTTGCTCTGTTTCCTCTTTCAATTGCTAATAAAATGGATCAGTGCTAATGTATTTCACCATGTGTTTTCACAGCGATTGTAAGAAGGAAATGGCAGTTAGCCTCCAGACAGAGGGCTCCTAAGAGCTGGAACACACAGGGTATGTCTACACGACAGAGGAAGATGAGTCACTTTATCTAAAACTTGGTGGCCAAACTTTTTGCATTTGCACTATCAACCCTAGCTGGAACTCAGAGTGTCTATCTCTAACTCGTGTGCCTTCATACTTACCATGGTTAGGGCCAAGTGCACTTGTATTCTGGAAGTTTGTTGTGTTTGCAGACAAGAACTATTGGACCGAGGCTAACTGTCCGTTTTATCAACAAAGACCATAACTTGGGCACCGTATTCAGCACATGAATTCTGTGCTTGCTGTGATTCCAGCCATTTTCATGGAATTTTGCCAAATTGTCACAGAAATTGCTTTTGCTAACGCAGAATGGCAGCTGAGGGGGGATCACCATGAACAAGACAACAGGATGTCAGCACTGTGAGCTAGCCAGTGAATTCTGGCACTGTCTGTTGCTGGTGTCTATTCTGGGACTATGGTGCTGCTCTGTGCCATAGCTGCTGAAGAGGAGCAGCCCACAACCATTCAGGGGAGAGAAAGGTTCCCTGCAGATAGGTTCATGTGATGTTTTGTGAGATTTTCTTTTATATATGAGATGTTCAAAATTGATGGGATGGCATGGTAGGAAGTTAGCTTACATTCAAATTTTGCATAATTTGATGGATTTGGTTAATTTTCATAATTTTATTCTACTTGCGGAGTCTTTTGTTGTTGTAGTTGTTTGGTTTTGACTGCAGAATTTGGGTTTCCTGGTAGCAGAATTTTGAAAAACAATAGCAGAATACATAGGGCTCTAGCTAAAGTAGGTCAAGCTAAGGTAACCCCTCTTCAAATGCTACAGAAGTCCCTGTGTGGAATGGAACAGAACAGGGATACATTACGAAACTCAGGCTTGATCACTAAGCTAAATCTCAGGTAGGGCATTTTGTGTATGAACAAGGGCACTTAAAATGGCCAAGCCAAGATAGAATTTGGACTCCGATGGGTGTCAACTTTTCATTTTCCCAGGTGGGACTGGGCCATGGGGCTAGAGGTGGGAACTAGGTCACGAGAAATTCCATCCAACTCCGGAAGTCCTGGCCAGTCCCACCTTTTAGTAATAAAATCCCTTAACGTAAATTAACTCTGCTTCTGTTCACAGAGATGGAGGCACAGAGCTCAAGTAATATCTTTTACTTGACCAACTATTATTCGTGGTGGAACTGTGCAAGCTTTCAGACCTCACGGGGTCCTTCCTTAGGCAAGCGGGAGTCAGAACCGAAGATTTGAACAAAGTACAATGGTATATAAATGTAACAGAAGAGGCAAGGAGGGGGGAGGGGAAGGGTTTGACAAGAATAAAGGTGAATCAAAGTGGCTGTTGGCTAAAGAATGAATTAAGTAAGCAGGAGGGGGGAGGAGAAGGGGGAAGCAGAGGGAGATTAGCGCATGTAAGAACTTTTGTTCACACAAACATAACTTGAACTCCCTCCCTGAACACATTTGTTCGGCTGCCTCCTCCTTTACCTTTGAATCCCTCTTGAAAGTCCACCTCTTCCATCAGACTTTCCCTAGCTCCCCTGTCCCCTTTGCTCCCTTCCTGACTTACCCAGCATCACCCTCTCCTCCTGTGCAGCACAACACAAGGATAGGAAATAAAACTGAAAATATCATAATGCCTCTGTATATATCTATGGTGAGACCACACCTTGAATAGTGTGTGCAGTTCTAGACACCCCGTCTCCAAAAAGACACAGATGAACTAGAAAAGGTACAGAGAACGGCAACAAAACTGATAAAGGGTATGAAATGGCTCCCCTATGAGGAGAGGGTAGATGGGCTACCCTTGTTAGCTTGGAGAAGAGATGACTGAGGGGATATGATAGAAATGTATAAAATCATGAGTGGTGTGGAACAAGTAAGCAGGGAACGGTTATTCACCCTCTCAAATAGTACCAAGACTAGGGAACACTCCATGAAGCTATTGGGTAGCAGAGTTAAAACAAATAAAAGAAAGTATTTTTTCACCCAACACACAATTAGGTTGTGGAATTTGTTGCCAGAGCAGGTGGTCAGGGCCAGTAGTATAGCTTTATTTTAAAAAAGATTGGACAAGTTTCTGAAGAATAGGTCCATTAGCACTAGCAGTTATTAGCCAGGTAGGTTTGGGGAATTCAACCGCTACTGTCGGGAGCTGGGAGTGAATAACAGCCTGGAAATAGATCACCCCATTGTGACCTGCTGGGTGTTTCTCCCAAGCAACCAAGTGCTGGGCTCAGTGAACCATTGGTCTGATCCAGTATGACGCTACGTATGTTATTATGTCACTCCCCTTCCTGCCTCCCCGCCAGAACTGCACTGCTCTTAGCCTCTTAGCTGTTCTTATTGTTTTGCCCACTGCTACTGCTGCGCTCTCAAGCTTCACTGCTAGCTAGACTGGGGCCCTGTGTGGAGGGAAATTGAAGGAAATTATCATTCCTAATTATATCATCTGAAGACGTGAATGGTACAGGCAACCAGAGGGTGCCCTGCCCCCCTTTGGCCGCAAACATGTGGACTTGGAGGCCAGCCCTCGATGGGGAGAGGAGGAAGAGCAGCTGAAGATTCAACAAGTGGGAAGAGGGCCTCAAAAGAAGGGGAGCAGAAAAGAGGGGACTTTGGCTGTGCGGGGTCTCTAATAAAGGGGGTATGGGTGAAACGAGCCAAAGAAAAAATCTTGTGAGAAATGTATGAGATTCAAGATGGGGAAGGGGGAAGAACTTGGGTGCTTTTGCCCCCCTATCGACTTCTCGCGAATTCTCAAGAGGGGGCAGGGTGGGCTGGCAGGGGCCCCAGAGGTGAGCAGGGGACAAAGACAAGCCCCCTGAGCACCTCCAGCATCCAAGCAGCCTCCCTGCCTGTGGGACAAGGGAAAGTTTGAGTGCATGGTTGTGGGCCTAGAGGGGGGTCAGACAGGGTTTACTTACCGTCTGGGGTCTGTCCCGGGGGTGGGGGGAGGGTTCTGACCCCTGCTCTGCCAGTGGGCCTCTTCCTGGCTCTTCATTTATTTTTATTTTTTTAAAAAAAGAGCTTGAGCATGCGCAGAAGAGCTACCCGGCCCTGCAGGAACCATTTTTGAAAAGGGCACCCAGGGCCGAGCAGCACTCTGCTCATGCTCAAGCTCTGGGGGGTGGAAAGGTTTGGTTTTTTCTTTTCTTTTTAAAAGAAGAGCCGGGAAGCAGCCCAGCGGCAACGTGGAACAGAGTGAGGGTCAGAACCCATCACCATCCCCCGGGACAGACCCTGGAGGTAAGTAAACCCTGCCTGACCCCCCTGTAGGCCCCCAACCCCACACCCAAACTTTCCCTCCCCCAGCGGGGAGGCTGTGTGGATGCCAGAGGTGCTCAGGGGGTTTGTCTTTTCCCCCTGCTCGCCTCCCCCCTACCTGTGACTACAACCCCTGCCCGCACCCCTCGAATTCTCGTCAGCTCTCGGTGAGAAGGTTTTTTTTTCTTGGTTCGGCTCAGCTCCAGGCAAGACAGGAAACACACACACACCCTTTCTCGCCGAGAACTGGCAAGAACATTGAGGTGAATTTCAGCCCTAAAAGGGGGCAGAGCTAGTAGAGGGGAACAGCCCCTGTCTCTACCTCTGCTTGAGAAGAGGGACAGAGTGGGGGACATCAGAGGTCAGTCTGTGGCCTCTTAGCAAAGTTCTAGTGGGCCCCACGCTCTCTCTTCCCCCCGTCCCCTGGTTTGCAAGAAGGTCACAGTGCTTCTACTCTGGGTGCACGCACCTTGTTCCCAGGCCCCCAGCTACCTGCAGCCCCCTCAACAGCTGCCAGGTCAGGCTGGCTTTATGGCATGTGGTGCTCGCCGCCTCCCCTCTCCTCAGCTGGCGGGCCGAGCCTTTGCAGCGCACCTTCCCGCTTGCTGCAACTCAGCTAAGCTCACTCGAGCTGCAAGCCCCACCCCGCTAAAGCAGCTCTCCAGTCCCATTACTTGCCTTTAAGTCACCTGCAGTCTCCACACAAAATGAGCCTTGCGTCGCCGGTGCCACCTTCACTGCTGCTGCGCTACGTGCTGCTGCTGCCGCCTGCCACTGTGGTGACGCAATCCCTTCCCACCAGGAAGTTCTGACGCTGCGAGGCTGCCTCTTGGCAGGGGGGAGGGGACGGAAGTTCGGTGGGAGCAGGAGCTCCGGAGCCCCCACGCCGGTGTTGCCTATCTCTCGTATAGACAGGTGGTTGCTGGTGTAGGCACGATCCTTCTCTCTCTTTCTATCTAGATTGCTCTTTAATTCACTGTTATAACTTCCTGGATATTAAGCCATTCTAGTCACCTCATCTGACTCCCTGCATACCACAGGCTAAGCAAATTCCTGTAGCAATGCTAGCTGGCCTGTAGCCTAACTGTAATCAAACCTGCCTTGATTTAACAAATTTGAATGATGGAGAATTTCTCACTTCCCTAGAATGTTCCAATTATTTGTTATGTGCACACTTTAAAGAATGGGTCTCTCTTATTAGTCTCATTCACTGGATCTTGTTATGCCTGTCTGCTATATTAAGAGCCCTCTCTTATCAGAAATCTCACCCTGTAGGTGCTTGGTTACTTGTTTATAACTCTAACCTGCAGTGGCAAATGTCCAAGTGTTCTGTAGAATAATAGTGTGACTCACCTCACTGGTAAAACACTGATTACCAGCTGCTGGTGTACTAATTACATGGTTAGAGGCTGTTACATGAACAAGGGTAACAGCATCTCGAAACACGACAGGGGAGGGCGGGAGCAATTTAACTTGACATCTTTAAGAATTTCACTGAGCTGAGTTCCTCCCCCAAGCACTGGAAAGGCACTTAGCATAACAACTTTCCTAGGGACACACCAAGAAATTTTCCCTACAGGGGAAGATATTCTTGCCAGGACATTAAATGGAGCTCAGTTTTAACTCCCCTTAGTACTGGGAGTCTGGGTTCCTCTGGGCTACAATCTGCATTAGTGTTTTAGTATAGTTAGCAAGTCATTCTATGATGAGCCGGCCTTGGGGCTTCTGGGCAGTGGCCAGCTTGCTAGGTCCACTGCCATTCATTGACTGACCTTGAGTGTACCATGTTGGCCTGTTCTCTGTTGGGCAGGCCACACCCCCTAGCCTCCTGATAGGCTCCTAGTCCCCAACCTTGCTCCATGCCCTCAGCTTCCTGGTTGGTTGCCTGCGTGTGAGTACAAGCACAGTTCCGGACACAATTCAAGGTGCTGGTTTTGACCTTTAAGGCCCTAAATGGCTTGGGTCCTACAGATCTGAAGGACCGTCTTTCTCCTTATGCTCCTTCGTAGCCCTTACGATCTGATGAGGGTGTCCTCTTACAGGTTCCATCTCTGGCCCACAGACAACTCTGGCCCACAGAGAGGCATTCTCGGTGACTGCCCCACAGCTTTGGAACTCCCTTCCTTTAGAGGCTCGCCTGAGCCCTAGTTTGAATGTCTTCTGGAGGCAGTGTAAGACCTTTTTCATTTGGCCAGACATTCAGTGGGCAGGGATAGATTGTGGGAAGGAGAATGGAGGTATTTTTAGTTTTGTGGGGTTTAAATTATTTGTATTATATTTGTATTTTATGTGTTGTAAGCTGCCCCGAGCCTTTGGGGATAGAGTGGGATAGAAATCAAAGTAAATAAATAAATAATCATGAGTCCATGTTCACAGCATTTTCTCCATTGGCAGCAATATATTATAGAGTCATGGGAGCGGCTCTGTAGTGAAGGTGGCTATATCACTGTGTTAAAATCACAAACATTCTATTCATTATAGAATTGGAATGATTTCTCATATCACTGTGAAATTTGGTAGAGAGGATTGCTTGCATGAGGGGTAGACTGTTTCCAAATTTCAGGTAAATCCAGTGAAAAACAAGAAAGTTACATACATTTGAACCTTGGAGACAGGATGTCATTTTCTCCCCTATGCATATTTTTTGCAGATGGAGACTATGGGTAAAAACAGACAAGATCGGGGGCCTGCATTGGTTTGCGGGGGCCTGCCTTGGCTCAAGACTCACGTGTTCATTTGTTGTCCTGCCACCAGATGTTGGCCTGCAACTGCCCTTGGGCAAGTAAGCAGCTGGCCTGGGAAGTTCCCTGTGCTCCATCCCAAGTGATGATCCCAGGTCATGGGCTGCCAGTGCATGCCAGTGTGGGTCAATGTGGGCTCACACATTTGTTTGGCCCTGCCTATCCCCACCACAGGATGGGGGCCACCATGGCTGCACATCATGGGAGGTGGATCACTGGGAGCAAGGTGGAGCTGGCCAACCGCATGTTTGTTGTGGTCCCCTGGCCTACCCAAGATGTGGGGCGGTGGGACAGCTGTCTCGCCATCAAGGGTCTCAGGCCATGTGTTCAGTGCCCCTCCCTCACCTATGGTGTGGTGACTGCAGTTTCCCATCCCGGGTTGGACCGAGGAGGTGCCTTGCCACTGTCCATCTGTCTTTACCCTTAGTTCTGGGAGCAGTATTAAGAAATTCAGCAGTGCTCAAAAATTCAAGTGTGGCCTGAATTAATTTCATGATTTTAGTTTTGTAAAACCTGTTGTATAGTTTTGAAGTTCTGATATTTTGAAATGCCCATTTTAGCAAATGGGGAGAGGGAGATTTTCTTCATGCTACTGTTTACATGCAGAGGGTCATTGCAGTATGACGATGAGCAGGCTTAATTGATGGGCAAATGCGGTACTTCTATGAGGAGGCTAAATTGATGGGCTGTTGGTGTACAACCATGAGCAGTCTCTATTGACAGGCCATTGCTGTATGACTGTGAGCATTGCTGTAGGATCATGAGCAGGCTTTATCGATGGCCCATTATTGTACGTGCAGTACAATTGTAGGTACCCGAGGAGGCTTTTTTGTAGGACCACTTCCCAGCAGGTGAAACTGACAAGTCAGAAGGAATACTGATTGGGAACAGTAGAGACAAGAGGAATACCAATTGGACGTAATGGGGTGTTGGGAATGCCAGTAACCCTTAATGTGCAATAAACCAAAAAAAATGGCAGATGCTTATAAGAAACAAAGGGAATTGGGGGAGGAGCTGAAATTCCAAAGAAGTGAGGTGAGGACTAAAAAAAGGCCAGGAGGGGGGAAAGTAAGGAAGCCACAGAGATTAAATAAAAAGACAGGGAAGAACCACTTCCCAGCATGAAATCATGGGGTGCGGAGTGGAGTGGAGTGATGGGTAGAAGCTGTTCAGGAGTGGCTGAAATGACATGTATGAGGCCACTGGGAGTGACTGGAATGACGGGTGTGGATGGAAAGATGGGTAAGAGGACATTGGGAGTGGCTAGAATGATGGGGGACTGACTGGGATGATGGGTACAAGGACACTGGAAGTGGCTGGAGTGATGAAGGGTTGGATGGAATAACGGGCAGGAGGCCCGTTAGAAGTAACGAATTGGGGGGGGCAGCTCAGTGGAATGATGGGTAGGAGGTCTCCAGGAACAACTGAAATGATGGGAGACTGGGTGGAATGATGGGTACAAGGTCATTGGGAGCAACTGAAATAATGGGGGGAGGGTGGAATGACAGGTTAAGAGGCCATCGGGAGCAGATGAAGAGCTGGGTGGAATTACATGTTTGAGGACATAGGGAGCATCTGAATCAGTGGGGAACTGTGGGTAGAATGATAGAGTGGCCACCAGGTGTGGCTGGAATGAGAAGGAGGCTGGGTGGAATGATACATACAAGGACACTGGGAGAAACTAGAATGACACAGGATTGGGTGGAATGATGGGTATGAGGCCATTGGGAGCAGCTGACATGACGGGAAGCTGGGTGGAATGGCTGGGACAAAGACATTGGAAGCAGCTAGTGATGAGAGGATGGCTGGAGTGATGGGTAGGAGCCCACCAGGAGCATCTGGAATGATGGGGAGATGAGTGGAATGATGGATGCAAGGACCCATCCACACTCATTGACTTTCCATTTCTCTCTGGATTCCTCACTTCCCCTCCCCCCTTCCTGGTGAAGGGACAGAGTGCAGAGAGAGACTATGGGTGTCTTTAGACATACCGTCAATGGGTGTCTGAATGTGTGTTTTGACCTTGATAGGAACACTGGTTTGGCCCTGTGTTCACCATGTGGTACTGCTTAGACACACAGCCCATCTTGGGGCAAATTGGTCTTTTGCTCACCACCCGATCTTAGCGTGCAAGTGCTGCTGCCTCATTCCCCATGTTGTACCTGCTAACATGCCACACAATATCATCAGACACAATGTTGGCCATGTGGTCAGCTGAAACACACAAATTGTCCTTGATGCAATGGTCTTCACATCATGTGTTCAACGGGTGGCCAAATTGGTGTTGGGATTGTTATGGTGCTTACACACACAAGTCAAAAGATGCCCTATATGTAGTTATATGCACAGAGGAATTTAAAGTGAGTTGGATAGAATTCCTTTTAGGCACATAATGGACAAAGATTGCAGCTGCAAGGGAAACACTTCAGTAAGGAGGGATGTGCAAAGCAATATCCCCTTGCAGTCCCTCCTTCCACTGTTGGTGAAATTGATGGTGTTGCTCCCAGGTGTAAATAAAAATCCCACTGATGAAACTGACAAAGTTTGGGCTGAAAGGGAAACTTGCTGGCTGGCTGCCAATCAAACTCAAGTTGGTAATGTGGCAGGAGGGGGAATTTAGTACATTTGCCTTTTAAAAAAAACAAGGAAATTCTTAAATGAAAAAACCTTTGGTTTAAGAGAGAAATTAAGGCTCTTACCAATTCAGCCATGCTCCAAAAAGCATGAAAATTGTAAGTTAAGGCTCCTGACTTAACTTGTGCATCCTGTAAGCAGTAAAGACATTGGGGTGGTGTGCACACAAATCACATGCACCTCCAGCATGGTGCCTGCAGTCCATACACAAACCGTGTGGCTGTGTGTGTGTGCAGCACCCACAGGGGTTGGGATTGCAGCCATTGTATGGTGTCACCTATCGTGCTAACTTACAACTTAGGCTCCATGCAACCACACTTCAGGCCTTGATCTTTCAGCTCCAATCCTCTTCCTCTGCAGGTTGGGGGCAACAATGAAGCTAGCGGGGTTAGATGGCAGTGTGTGTCCCCTGCTTTTCTTATATGTTTTCATTTGGGTTGGGGAGAATGAGAAGAATGTGGACAGTAGGGGCTACTCACAGTTTACATCCAGATCATAACGATCAGGGTCAGACTTGGTTAAATACTGGGACTGGGAAGATTTGGGAAGCAGGGCTAATCTTGCCTTTTATATTTATTTTATTTATTTTATTTAGTAGATTTTTATACCGCCCCATCCTGCACAGCAGCTCGGGGCGGTTAACAACAATAAAAAACCATTTAAAACATTTAAAATACAATTAAAACATATCAATAAGACAGGTGGTATAAAAATAAATATACAGGTGGGGGATTAAAAATCACACACCCCCTCCCAAAGGCCTGGGCAAACAGCCAGGTCTTACAGTTCCGCCGAAATGTCAAAAGGCTTGGGGCCAGGCGAGCTTCCTCCGGAAGGGAGTTCCACAGCCGCGGCCCTACCACCGAGAATGCTCGCTCCATCGTGGCCCCCCGCTTAACACGGGGGACCTCCAGGAGGGCACCCCCGGCAGACCGCAGGAGCCGTTCCGGGGCGCGAAGGGCGAGGCGGTCCCTAAGGTAAGAGGGGCCAAGGCCGTATAGGGCTTTATAGATCATTACTAGGACCTTGAACTTGGCCCGGCACACTATCGGCAGCCAGTGCAGCGCTCGGAGCACCGGTGTAATGTGCTCCCGGCGACCCGTCCCCGTAAGAAGACGGGCCGCCGCATTCTGCACCAGCTGCAGCCTCCGGGCCAAGAACAAGGGAAGCCCCACGTAGAGCGCGTTACAGTAGTCGAGCCGCGAGGTGACGAAGGCATGGATGAGGGAGGCCAGGTCCGGGCCAGAGACATACGGACGCAGCCTACGTACCAGATAAAGCTGGCGGAAGGCAGCCTTAGCGACTGCCTCCACCTGCCGCTCCAGCCGCAGGTCTGCGTCCAATATGACCCCCAGACTCCGGACCCCTTTTCCTGCCTTGATGTCCTTAGTCTGTACAATTTAGGCTGTGCTGTGGTTATATAATATTTGAGCAGTACAGTACTCCTGCACAAAGATGTGTTGAGGTAATACAGACAGCACTGATATTAACATGCTTAAGAGTCTAGGAGCAAGAGGGTAGTTGCAGGTGTCTAAAATGCAGATCTAGAAGTCTTGCTACAGTACTGCAGAACAAATAGTATGCTCTTTAAAAAAAAACAAAAAACACCACCTCCCCCACCCCACCCCACATTGCTAGATAGAGGACGTTTTAAAATTAGCACCATGGGAGAGGGGGCTGCTGAGTGGGATGGGTGGGGGCCCACACACAGAGGAAGTGTGTAGGGAGGGCATCCCGGATTTTTCGGTGGTGCTCCATGCGGGGCCTACATGGCTGGTGCGTGGGTCACAGGAGCCCCCACACACCAGCATCACATGGGCATTTGGACACTTGAACGTGGGGGCGGGGCATTCATGGACACATCTTGTTTATAAACACCTAGAAATGTGTCCTTAGCAGAATATCAGACCCAGAGACTTCAGGAATCAGGGAGCAAAAGAAAAGTGGTGCAGGAGTGCCTAAAATATGCTGTGTCCATAATTATTGCTCAAGATTGATCACTCACTTACCCTTAGACTTATTGGAAAAGCAGATCTTCTGAGGTGAGAATTTGCTACATTGTAGCAATGGTACACTTAAAAATATGTGGCAAGTAAGGTAATTCCAAAATAAACAGCTGTCTTGAGTCCAGGAGATTCGTTTTGTGAGTATTGAGCAAGAGGGGCTATAGAATGAAGGAAAGTTAGCCCAGAAGCAGGGGAATCTGACTGTAAGCAGCAGTATTACCATCAGTTCTCCCACACTCACAATACAGTAAAGTAACTCATTGCATAAGAGGGCAAATATTTGCCTGCCCTTAATCACGTGTGAAGTGAGCAGACGCAGTTGTGCTGCTACCGGAGAAAGGAGCTATAAATGAAGGAGAAATTGTGGTCATAGTGAAGATGGAGATCAAGCAGATAATGTTGGGGCAGGGAGGAGCTTGCTGTCCCCAGTTCCAGTGTTGTCTCCAACCTGCAGTGGAAGAGGTTTGGGGCTGAAAGACCAAGGCAAAGTATGGGGGCATGAAGCCTAAGTTGTATAAATGAGAATATGTGAGACTGTACAATGTCTTTACTGCTAACATGGTGCAACATTAACTTAAAATTTCCATGCATTTTGAAACATGGCTGAATTTGTAAGAGCCTTAATTTAAGGCTCTTAAACTAAAGGTTTTTTGAGCTAAGAATATATTATAAGGCTGACCTAAAGCTGCAGGAAGCTGGGTAGATTATCTGTTCATAACACCTTTCCTGTACCTGGTTACCCTGGACCTGCTCTCCCTGCCTATGGACCTTCTGCGCTCTGCCTTGTACCTTGCCTGTGTTTGGACTGGCTTTACTCATTTGTTTTGTGCCCTGTACTGTGTTTGTGCCCCATTTCAACCAGTCCTTCTGCCCATCTGCTTGCCTGCCCCCTTGCTCCATTACGTGTCTGCCTGTCTATTGGGAATGTTTGGGGATGTAAACTCTTACTGTTGAAGGCTGGAACAACAGGGAGTGGATTGCCCATTGTGACCTGTTGGGTACTTCTCCCAAGAGATCAAAATTGGCCACTGTTGGAGACTGGATGCTGGGCTTGATGGACCATTGGTCTGACCCAGTACAGCACTCCTTATTCTGCCTCCTGGTCTGGGTGCTGTTTCTGAGCATGTTCTTCTTGTACAGGCTCTCTAGCACCAATGCTGCCTGGATGTCTTAGACCTGATTCTGCTTGGGCCGTAGCCCTGATCCCCGGAGTGCTTCAAGAGAGCCAGTGTGCCAGCTGTGCTGAGCAAGCTGTGTTCTTCTATCTGTGACCTAGAGCAGTAGTTTTCAAACTAGGGTGCACACCCCCAGCAGAAGGTTTCCTGAGGGGCGTGAGAAGAAGCGCAGGTGCCAACCCCCTAACTCAAAGTTGAATTCTGGGGAATTTCTAAAATGGTGTGTTATTAAGTAGGGCTGCAACAACAACAAAAAAAAATTAAAAACAACTTGTGAATGTTTCTGAGGTTCCAGCTACTGAGACAGAGTTATTGGTCACTATTTGAAACTGTTACTGATGACTCTGAAATCGGAACTCAGAAAATCTCAGGACTCAGAATCACAGGACTCAGCCTTCCTCCTGTGTGGCTGTTGTTTTTTTTACCATCCCACTCCCAATTACAGTGCAGAACAGCACATCCACCCCTGGGGTGTGTGGGGGGGGGGGGGTTGCATCCACCCCAGCTGCAAACCTCACCAAAAACACACTATAACCAGCAAGTATGCCTCCCTTACTCTATGCCCCTATGCAAACTCTGTGGTGGGTAGGTGGCAATGGTGCCAGCAGGCAGATCCACAAGAAAATAAACCATATGCAAGCCCACCACCACCTAGAATCACACCCCAGCATTGCAATATGCCCCCCATGCCCCTCTGCAAGCTCTGTGGTGGCACTGGTGCCCCAAAGCACATGGTCCCTGCCAGCAGGCAGATCCACAAGCCCCACCAAAACAACATAACCGGTAAGTATGGCCCTCTTGCCCCATGCCCTTATGCAAGGCAAGCCTCCCCCAAACACACCATAATTAACCAGCAAGTATGCCTCCCCCCACCCTGTGCCCCAGCTGTGTGTTGTAGCCAGCATTGCCCCTATGGCCAGTTCCCCCCACCCCCATTAAAATTTTGTGTACAAAAATGAGCAGTCTAACTCCAAAGCCGGAATACTTACATAAGCGTAGCACAGCCAGGTCACCAAAAAGAGTGAAAAATGCCCACTTTTATTTGTCCCAGGCAACCAATCAAAAACTGCCCTGTGCTTGTCCCCCTACCCCTCACCTGTCCCCTCCCGGTACCCCCATGCCTAGCAAATAAGGCAAATTTCATTTCCCAGCTCAGTGAAGGTAAGGTCAAGGGTAGGTCACTCCGGTTATGTTAGGGGTCCTGAGCCCTCCTGACGCCTGGCCAAACACACAGCCGCAGCAGCACAGAGAAACACTTGATTGAGCAGGACCGAGCACACCAAGTACCTGACTTAGTCCTTGGAACTCTGTAGTACCAAACCGAGTGCCGTGATCCTCTGCAAGTTCCGATTCAATTTGAATACCGAGTTTTCAGCACTAGTATTATGGCAGGGAAGTAGATGAGGGGCAAAGGAAAGGACCTCATATTCCAGAAACAAGGGGAAGGGAGAGATGTGATATAAAAAAGTTGAAGCATAGAGCTAGGCAAAACAACAAAGTGTCTCTGTGTCTGAAATAAAGAGCCCCTTTTGTGTTTACTATATTTCAGTGCTGTCATTCCTGCATCTCAGGAGACATTGCAGGGTCAAGAGGGCCTTTCTGTTTGGTATTGGCACAGAGTGTGCTTGGTCGGTCTTTTTTGCTGTCTGGTCTTTTTAGCAGTCACAGAGCAACCCTTCAGAAGCCCTTTTCTCCTTTCTTCCTACAAAGCCCCATTTGTGCTTATTTTCACAAAGCTGGCAACCATTAGAGAGCATTTCTTTATTCATGCCTTTGGTAGGAGGACTTTCCATTGTATTATTCAAGCTGGGATGAAAACCACAATGTGCAGACAACATGGCTGGAGGGTCCAGCATATCCACAGCATTGTCAGAAACGCCTTGCACATAGATTAAAAAAACTCACCTCTTCCCTCTTTTCTTTTGACCCACCTTCCCCTTTCTCTACGGCTTTCCATATTGTTCCCTCTGGTTTATTTTGGATGTGTTTTTTGTCTCTCTTTTATCTTTCTACTTTCTCTTCTCCCCATCTCTTCCTCCCCTTCCCTTCTATACTCACCCCACCCCCATTTTTTTCTCTGTCCCATGTGTGTCTTCTCCAGAACCAGCCATCAACTCTAACGATGCAGGACCTTCTGAACATAGCCAGGGACATTGCCTGCGGCTGTAAATACCTAGAAGAGAACCACTTCATCCACAGGTGAGAGGGACAATGTGTTTTTATTAGAGGTGGGTCTTTCACTTTTGGTTTCAACCAAAACAGACCAAAAATGGCTGTCCCCGTTTAAAACCAAAGGATCTGAAGATTGGGCTGTCTCGGTTCCCTATTTTCAGATCTGTAGGTTCCCATTGAAGTACATGGGAAATCTTCCCACTGACTTCAAAGGGAAAGGGAAACGCCACCCCGTTCCCCGGGGCCCACTCCCGGCCTCCGAGGGTGGGGTTGGGGATCCAGCCCTGCCGGCGCTGTTTTGGAAAAGGGTTCTACACGTGCAGAATGACCTTGGTGGCCATTTTGCACAGATACGCTGCTGGAGCAGGAAGCTCCAGCAGCGTTTCCTGACCAGCGGTGGACTAAGAAAAAAGAAGAAGATGCTTCCGCCGCTGCTTGACACCACCACCTGGCAGGGGAGAAAGCCCGGCTACCCGGCAGTGGAGCTGGATCCATTGCTGGGTGACTGGGCCTACTCCCCTGCCGGGTTGTGGAGCCAGCTCCGCTGCTGGGTGGCCAGGCCTTCGCTGCTGCCCTGCAGCGGAGAAGGCCCAGAGGCCTGGCAGCGGAGCCAGCTCCCGCCACCACCAAGCAGCAGAGGAGGTCTGGCCACCAGCAGCGGAGCCAGCAGCCCTTCTTCACCCCCATCCTCCAGACTCAGACCAGAGGTGGCACGTGCAGGGCCACGGAGGGTGGGAGTAAAGCCAAGCCGGTGGGGGTGTTAGGGACATGGATCCCCACCCTCTGTGGCTGGGAGTGGGCCCTGGGGAATGGGGGGTGGGGGATTAGGGATGGCCCACCCAGGGTTTTCTTTCAGTCCTGGACCTCTTGACTTCAGTGGGAAAATTTCCCATGCAAGTCAATGGGGAAAATTCCCATTGACTTGAAAGAGAGCCCCAAACCAAGAACCGAAACCAAGCCACTTACCAAAAATCAGGGATCCAAAACTGAAATTAGGCTCTGTGTCTCACCCCTAGTTTTTATGTAAAGACCACTTATAAGTTCTGCCCAAAGTTCTGCAGTTTGCTTTGCAGTAGATCATGCAGACACAGTCTCAAGCTTTGGCTCCGTGTGGGTCCACATCCCTGAAGAACAGCTGAAGTTTTAAACTCTCAAAGGGATGAAACCTGGTTAACCCCGCAGTGACACGTGGAGCCATTAATTATCACATGATTTTGAGTCAAAGTCACAAATAGGTTGCGACTGGGCTCATGTTACCAGGAAAAGCTCTGAATCTGCTCAAAACGCTTGACCAGGGTGGGGTGGGGAGCGACTTCCTCAGATGGCCATATTAAATACACGGCAGAGATTTTTTCCCATTGGCCACTAGATGGCAGTGTTACCTCACAGGACTCAGTAGGAGTCTTCTTCAGTAGTCTGTACTGTAGTAATGATTTTCTGACATTAGTGTCTGTCCATGGCGTTTGGCCCAGTGACTAGCGATCAGGAAGTCATTAATGTTGCTGCATGATGGGCTAACACAGCACAGTCTGTGCTTCCGGAATAAAACAAGGATCCCAGAGGAATTGTGAGCCAGAGGGTGTCCCAACACCTCCTTCCTTTCTGCAGCTCTGCACCCTTCACAAAATAAATACACCTGGCTCGTGCTAACAAGAAGGCCAATGCATTACAGAGGCCGTGGAGTCTCACTGCTGTTGTATAAAGATTTTGTTACTGTACCATCAGTGTTTTATACAAACAAAAGGTATTTTTTAATGTGTAGCTTTCTAGCCAATAATGGAATTTGCCCTTTGTGCCCGTCCGCTCTAAAGGAGTAGCTGTGTACAAATAGCACCTCCCTACTCAACCCGTCTGCTTCGTGTGGAAGATCTGCTGACTTTGGTGCCTAAATAAGTTTTCACTGCTGTCATCGCCCTGCAGGCAGCCTCAGGAAAATGAGTTGGATCCTGTTACCTTTTGTGTACATTATCAAGAGAAGAATTGCTTGCTTAGCTCAGTCAGTGACTCCTAGCCAAACACAGTGAAGACTGTGGTGTTGCGCAGTGTCACTAAGAACATCCTTTTCCCTCAGGGCTGTAATCCAAAAATCATTTACTCTAGATACTACTCTGCAGTAAGTTGTTCATGGATTATGGCCAAGAATTTTTTGTTGTGTCAATAATGAACAAAAGGGAGGAAAAAAATAAGTGTTCTGGAAAACACTGAAATAAAGTAAACCTGCAAAACCAGGATGCCATTATTTTTAGGGAGTCTTCTCTGAGGTAAAATTGTTCTTTTAAGACAAATACAAAACTCTCCTTTGGGACAAACTAAGAGCTGGAGCCCACAAGCAGCTATTCCCACAATGAATCCTGCTAATTTACATGGAACTGTATTTGCTGGGGCAAGGATTACCTGTTTGCCAGACCTAGACATACGTTTAGCATATTGGACATCTGGGAAACCCTGACAAATGGCATTTCCCATTCAAGGGAATGCCACCAAGACTTATGAAAGTACTGAAGTGGGGATGTCTTTATAAAGTGAGGGGGGGAAGAGGCAGGATTGTCAGACAGCTAAAGCAGGAGAGCTCCATTCTCCCACTGAGTGACACTCGGTGTTTAATTGGTAAAATGAAGAGTTGCCAAGGCTCAAGACTGATCCAGAAGTCCTGCCCCTTGGCCCAGAAGCATGGGGGTGAGGGGGCAGGATTCAGAGGGGTTGGTGGGACAGTCTTGCCAAGTCCCAGGACTCCACCAGCCTCCACCCCATCCCTATTTTGCCAGTCCTTAATCAGGACCTGGTTCAGTTTGAAGGGAGCTGGAGCTGTTGCCAGGAATCAACTGCTGCTCAGTAGCAAAACAAAAGCACTGCCTGCCAAACAGTAGCAGCACCCTCCCTGCCCATCCACAGCAGCCCCAGCCTTGTATGATAGCCTGGGGCTGAGGCTGGTGTTTCTGTATCCAGCTATGGTTGGGACTGTGCAGAGTGTCTGGAAGAGGGGCTGTCGCTGCACCCTGGCTTGAAACCAGTTGCCTGTCAAATCCTGGCAAATGTTAAGCCCTGGTGACACTGACACATGAGCAGTGCAATCCTGTGGCTGTTGTGCCAGGGCTAGACCTTAGCACTAGTACAAGTCCCACCAAAGTGAAGGAGACCTGCACTGGTGCTAGCCCCTAGCGCTAGCACTAGAGAGCTTGAGGATAGTAGAATAGCACTGTGCATGAAGTAAAATAAGCAGTCTATTTCCCATAATGGAAGTGATACCTGCCTTTGTAAAACAGTGTAAGGCGCTTGGATGAAAAATGCTACTTAGTCTTGGTTATTATTAACAATCCTTTTATCAACATAGCGAGTAAAGTATTCCTATATAACAACTTAGGGCCTAACCCTGCTGAGGATTCATTTCAACGAGCAAGGTTACTCATGTCAGACTGGCATTTATTAACTGAATTTGTCTGTAGCTACAGTATTTCCGTTCATTCATAGCTTTGTTTTTCTTTGAAGGGACATTGCTGCAAGGAACTGCCTGCTGACCTGCTCTGGGCCTGGACGAGTCGCCAAAATTGGGGACTTTGGAATGGCCCGGGATATCTACAGGTAGGAGGGGAGCAGCTTTGTTTTTTCCAGAGAAAGGGGAAATTAAATTATATCTCCAGGGTGTACAGAAACCAGAAACAAGTTTGGAAAGTAGTGACTGTCCCACGGAAACTGAACTGGAAGTATTTACTGGAACTCCCAGACTTTAACCTCAGGGGTCTGGAGCACAAATTTATTTCTTTTATTATAATTGATTTAAATTTGTTATCCCGTCCTTCTCTAAAAATAGCTCAGGGCGGCTTACAAATTTAGACCGCGATCCACAAACTGCTTGCTCCAGAGTTGAGCTGAAATGAGTATCTGCTGGAACAGTTAGCATTTGGTGGTTAATCCAGTTAAGTGGATTCCTGAATTGCCACTATACAGCATTATCATTTACCACATTACTGTTTACTGCCCATAATGATTTTTTAAAACAAAATTTGTACTCTCTCCTTTCCTGCAGACCTGAATTTAGGGTAGTAATGATAACATTTGGTTATGCAATAATGCGCCATACAGTAATGCCTGTAACCTGGTTTGGGTTTTTTATTTATTTATTTAGGCATCAGCTTTCGCTATAGCCATTCAGTCAAACCACACATTACGGTTTGGGGTTAACCTCTGCAGTTACTGACTAGTTACCAAATAATTGCCAAACTAACTGAAATACCGGATATTAACTGTGGATAATTTTTTGACTATCCATTTCAGCACTACTCCAGAGTAACTAGTTTGTGGATCTCTACCTTAGTCTTTATCGCCTCACACTTTGTGCAGTTATTTCATCTGGGTTTAATTGGGTGAAACCCTCCACAAATCAAAATGGTTGCTCTTCACACCCAATTGACATTCATTTGCCTACGGGTAAATGACTACACAATGTAACAGAAAAGGCTCAAGGATAAAGACTAGATAGAAACTAGTCTTAGGCCGTTTTTAGATGTTGCACTGAGACTCGTGGATTTAAATAATCTGCCTTAGAAAAGTTGTGTGGGCGGCGTTTAGACGCGCTGCTACCATTGAAAACCACCAGTCGCGCATTCTTTATAAGCCACATTTTAAATACCTTAAAGTATTTAAATTCTGAGGTATTTAAAATGAGGCTTATAAAGAATGCGCAACCAGCGGTTTTTAATGGTGACAGTGTGTCTAAATGCTGCCATGCGACTTTTCTAAGACGGATTATTTAAATCTGCGAGCCCCAGTGCAACGTCTAAAAAGTGCCTTAGTTGTGGAATTTCTGTGCCTGGAAACAAACTACCAAGGCAAGAACAGACCCAAACTTACTGGGTTCTAAAGACAGTCCATGATTTCTTCAAGAGGCCGGTGTCAGCCATTCTCAGCAGAACCCCAGGTCAAGCTCCTTAGGCTTATGAAAAGCTCCATTTCTCCCTGGAGTCGCCATGAAAGACTTCCCATCACAGATCTCTCTCAGTGACAAGGCGGTTGCTGCTCTTCTTCTTGTTAATATAGTGATTGATGCTGAATAACTGTGATTTAGGTACAGGGACCCTACCCTGAGAACGAGCAAGGAAGGGCAGACACAGAAGAGGGAACCTAGAGACAGACAGGGACACATTCGTGAATTTGAGAACTTGCCGGTGCATGTGCTTAGTTTAAAAACTCCTGCTTCTAATCCTTGCTGGTGTACTGTTTTACCATACTCCTAGTTAGGTTATTGGGATGTAAGGCAGACTCTTTCCCCACCCAGCACCTTTTGTTCCCCATGAAGTTTCGTGAAGCCCTGAATTTCCTTTCTGTGTTCTCTGCCAGGGCGAGCTACTATCGCAAAGGAGGAAGAGCCATGCTGCCTGTCAAATGGATGCCTCCAGAGGCTTTCCTAGAAGGCATCTTCACCTCCAAGACTGATACCTGGTAACAATTGACTTGGAGCCACTTCCACATGCCAGGGGCTGAGATTAAGGAATCAGACATTGGCAGACTTTTGGGAACCAAAGCTTCCAGCAAGATAAAATCTTGAGCATTTCACTTATCCAAAATTTTAATGAGACAAATCCAGGCAAACATCTATTGACTTTGGTGAAAGTCTTGAGCGAGGACTTTGGGATTTGATCCAGCAAAAACAGAATGGCTACAATCTTGAACCCGTTTAAAGTCCGTGGCTCAGCTCTCACTCACTTTAGTGGGGTCAGAATTGCACCCAGTATGTAAAAAAAATAACCTCCACTTGGAAAACTGATCTTCCTCAGGGGTGTAGCTATAATAGGTGCAGCTGCTCTAGGATCCACAAGCCTGGGGGCCTCACATGCATACACACACTGGAGTGGAGTGCCCCAGTAAGAGTCCCATTCCATCTTCTGTACCAGGGCCCATTCCAACCTAGCTATGTCCCTGATCTTCCCATCACACTGTAGGGAACAGCTGGTGCTCCAGAGGTTTTACCCTGCAAGGGTAGACAATTAGCAGCACTGCTACAACTCTCTGCCATGTGTGGGCAGCTGTAAATGGACACAGTTGGAGTCCCCCTGGACTCCAAGATTCCTTGCCTTATCTCATCTATTACTGGTCCTGTCCACTTTATGGGCTATTCCAGGTGGCTATGGGTTACCCAGAATAGCAGGGCTTGCAAGAGAGTTAGACTCCTGCACCCTTCCACAACCCCTGGGCTCCAGCTTGTGAAAGGAAGGGACTGGGCCTATCATTCCTGTCAAACAGTGTCGTCAGCACTGTGTTGAGGTATTAGCAATGCAGTATGTCCAACTTGTGTTCTAAGTCTGGATTAGGCAGCAACCGCGTGTAGAAGGGGAGAGGTGTTTACATGGCAGTTACTAAAGCCGTCTTCAAATTCAGGTGCGTCAGCTCCTAGTTCTAAATAAAAATTGCCACTAGACCCGTCAAACTTCTCAGTCCTCGATACGTGGAACCCTGCTGCCCTTGGTGAGAGGACTGCCTGCCACCTCCTGCTTTCGTGCTGCTGTCTCCATACCACACCGGATTACGCTTTTGTCCTTGGCTTTATTTTAAAGCAGAGGGACAGACGATACCAAACACAAGCAAAAGTGCCAAGCAGTTGCTGAGGAAACAGGACTGAGCGAGCTGCCTCTCTAATCTGTTTCAGCACCTCCAGCAGCACTGCATTCACAAATACAATATGTGGGGTGTTGTTGAGAAGTGGAAGGCCTGCTGCACAGCATTCCCTTCCTGCTATGCTGGTACGCACAAGGCTCTGAGCAGAGATCCGAACAGTGCGTGGCCAGAACTGCTTACATCTCTTTCAATACTGCTTTCTCTCTATCCAAAAAGATTTGCTAGATTATCTGCTAATGAGCAGCTAGGACATGATCCTGCAAAGAAAAGAGGTGTTTAGCTTTAAGCACAAGTAATCCCTCTGACTTGATGGAGCTCTGCAGCTAAAGTTAAGCATAGATTTCTGTGCTTCAGTGAGTCAGAGTACCTTTCAAGCCCTTTAAAATTACATGGCTAGAGGGCAAATTTTTTTGTAGCCCAATCAGAGACAGGCTGGCTAATACCCTAACCATAGAGGTTTTATATCCCTTATTTATTCTGCATTGTGTATAAATGGATTTTCCTGTTATCAACATAAATATCAGTTGGCCTTTGGAAACCTGGCTAAACTCTGGTTTTCAATGCTATCTTGTGGCAGTGAGTTTCATAGATTAATTATGGGTGAGTTTTAAACGATGATCCTTTATCAATGAATCATAGAGGTGGAAGGTACATCAAGGGTCATCTAGTCCAAACCCCTGCTTGAAAGCAGGATGACTAGAATTACAACACCATCCCCAACAGATGGCTGTCCAGCCATCTGTGTGGGTTGCTGTTAAATTTTATTGGCTGTGCTCTTGTTCTTGTGCTATGACCATCCAAAAACTTCACTTTGCAAGAGTGGGTTGGAAATCACATGAAAATTCTTCCTTTTGTTTTCACATGGTATTTCCTTTGCACTTCCTGGCTCGGGCTAGGAGTGGGAGTGGACATGGCAGAGGATAATAGTCATTCGGGGCATATCTATACCAACTTGTTATCCCTCCCACGAAGGCTAGTGTCAGGCTTGGGCTGTGGTTCAGACTGGTTCATGTTTTACTCCCACTGACTGTCAATCTGTACTGCTGAGTGGGCTCTTTTGGAACACTGCTGTGCAATGTCCTCCGTAGGCTTGCCTCACCAAGTGCTAGTGCCAACAGGGCACAGACTCAAGTGTAACGGGTGGTGTGTGTGTCGGTTTCTCTGACAGGTCCTTTGGTGTGCTGCTTTGGGAGATCTTCTCTCTGGGCTACATGCCCTACCCTTGCAAAACCAACCAGGAAGTGTTGGAGTTTGTCACCAGTGGAGGAAGAATGGATCCACCAAAAAAATGCCCAGGCCCTGTGTGAGTATCTACTCATCCTTAAACACAAGCCCAAAGGTAGGCTAGTAAATACACTGGCTCAGGAAATTTATAAATGTCAAAGCTACCAGCTGTGCCTACTGGCTTCCCAGGGGTTTCCCCAGATGTTATCAGAGCTTTAAGATCATTGTACCAGCAGTTGGCATCTATTTTGTCAGTCTCAGCAAAGAGGCTACATGGGATTAGTTGATTTGGCTACATACTTGCCCTAATGATGGTCCTTCCAAAACAGCATTGAGACCTATTAACAAGCAGCCAGAAGATCATCTTGCTGTTTCCCATGTTGTATCTCAGGGGTGGGAAACCCAAATGCGGCCCTTGGCAAGTTTTTATGTGACCCCTTTCCAGTGTCTGGATCTGGTTCCTGCATCCAATCTCTACCCCCCAAGCACTGAAAAGCTCAGCTCAGGATAATGGGGCAGAGAGGAGGGCATGCACACAAGGGATGGGGACAGATCCATCATCTGGGCCCTCCTTTTCTTGAATAGACTCATTAAGCACCTCCGCCCCCAACCTCAATGTGGCCCTCGAAGCTCGTACTAATTTTCAGGGTGGCCCCCAGGACAGAAAAGGTTCCTCACCCCTGTCGTATCTGATCTGGGGACTTCCATCTGGCACTGTGGCACCTTGCAGCAACAGTAAATTGCCATAAATCATGTTCATTTCTTGGGTCATCTGTGGCTGCTCTGTATCTCCAGCCAGCTGAGTAATGTGTTGGGGGATCCTCATGGGCTCACACATGCCCATGACCCCAGAAGAGAGGAGCATGATTCCCAAAGGGAAAGCAATCATGACCAGAATGCTGCTGCTGTGCTCCAGCAACGTCCAGGCTGGCTTTGGATCTGCTAAGAGCCGGATACAAATTGGAGTGGCACTGGGTATGCTTTAGTGTGTGGTCCCCAGATGGCTCCAAGATCAGATGGGTGTAAAGCTAACACAGGGCCAACATTATCCTCCCACTAGGATGATGTGCTTAGTACCACTCCGCTGTACCCACTAGAAAGCAGAAAATGAATTCTTATTGACTTGCAGTTTTCTTTATAATGATGATCGCTTCTTTTTTCAAGTTATCGGATCATGACTCAATGTTGGCAACATAGTCCGGAATACCGTCCCAACTTCTCCACCATTCTGGAAAGAATCAAGTACTGCACACAGGTACCAGCCTATAGGATTTTAGTGTAGTCAAGCTAGAGCTGAAATGGATATTTACAGCAAATTGCATACTTCAATTCAGGTCCAGCAAAGCAGATATGAAAAACTATTTGTTTCTGCTTCACTAGACACCCAGTTTAGTCATTTTGTACATTTTGGTGTATTAGTTATTTGTGTCAGTCATTTTGGTATTTTGGCTCATTTCTTGGGTATATTGGTGGTATTTGCACATACACAATAGCCATAATGAAGTAACTGAAATAACCAAATGACCAACCCTAATAACTAAAATACCGAATATCTGTTTGGGTTGTGAATCTTGTTCAGAAATTTGGTAGACTATCTGAAAATGGGGATGATGATTGTGAATATCAAATCCTTTGTTTCAGCTGTAATTCAAACTTGCCCATGATATGAACTCAAGGACCCAATGATGGTTTTGATTGCTGACTTTTTACTTTCTATATGGATCTGGCAGCGTTCAACCAGTCTTCTAATGACTGCTTCCACTCAGACCTTAAAGAGTTAAAATAGTGCAGGAAAAAGAGAAAAATCAGATAATGAACTTCAGCTAGCAAGGGATGTGAAAAACAACAGAAAAGTGGTTCTAGAAGTATCTTAGTAGTAAAAGAAAGACCATAGAAAGTACAGCTCCGTTACATAATAGAGATCAAGAAATGAAGATACTAAAAGGCTGCGCTGCTCAGTGCCTACTTTGCGTCACACTTCACAAAATGGCTGATTGTGACCAGTTCATGACATTAAACGTTGATGAGGAGCAGGTACAGAGTCAGGCTGGAACAAGAAACGTTCAGGGAAAAGAGTATGTGGATAATCTAGATATATCTAAGTCAGCACAGGCTTATGAAAGTCACCCTGGAAGAGTTAACTGAGGTAAACTCTGGGCCACTGGCCTTCATCTTTGAAAACTCACGGAAGACAGACAATGTCCCTAAGGATCAGAGGATGGCAACTATAATTCCTAATTTCAAGACCAGTCAGCTTGACTTTAATATCAGGTAAAATTCTAGAACAAATAAAGTGTATTTGCAGCCACCTAGCAGAGGTGTGTTGCGGAGAGGAGCAATAACACAAACTTGTGGGGTAGTTCACAGAGAACAAGTCTGTGGTACTCAAAACAGACTAGCCACTGTGAACACTCTCTCACTTTTCTGAACACTGTGTGTGTGTGTCTCTCTCTCTCTCTCTGTGGTTCTTTAGCTGACCATGCCCAGAGTGTAAGAAAAGGGTAGCCAGACTTATAACGTGTGTGATCCACTTGATTCAGGCATCAACCTCAGGCAATCTAACAGAACTCCTCTGCTGGCTCCAACTTGAGGCCGCTTTTACACATGACCAAAATGGGTTCTTATAATTGCTCAAGATAATACCGGGTGTTTATAAATGCTGAGTTTTGTAATGTGTGAATGCACTTTCCCCTTTTATGCAGCAAGATATTGCAGTCTTGTAAGACCCACCAGATGTGACTCTTACAAGGCTGCAAGATCTCGCTACATAAAAGGGGAATAGTGCGTTCACACATTACAATACTTCAGCATTTATAACACCTGGTATTATCTCGAGCACTTATAAGAATCCATTTTTGACATGTGTAAAAGTAGCCTGAGAGGCGTGACTCTATCCTCACACCATGAGACTCGCTTGTGATCTACCTCTTGGTCAGCCTAGTGTAAGATGTGCTCACAAGAACCCTTTCTGTTTCAGGACCCTGATGTGATCAATACAGAGCTGCCCATTGAATGTGGTCCAGTGCCAGAGGATGAAGGGAGCACAGTGATGCGTCCCAACAGCTCCAACGGAATGGTCCCCTTGCTGGTGAGTTCTTCCCTCACGCCTCAGCTGAGCCCGAGAACATTAGAAGCCCATAACCTAGGGCACAAACTGGGACAATGTCCGCAGGAACTACTGGTGGAGAACCTTGGCAACTGGACTTCCAGAGGCCCCAGCTTGCCATGCCTCATTGATCCCAACAGCGGATCGTGGTTGCAGCAGACCACAAACCAGAGACTGGAATCCAATGGTCAATCAGCACACAGGCTGAAGAACAAAACCAAAAACCTCTGGAACCCAACCTATGGATCATGGGTCATGGAAAATATCTGCCGGTCCAGCCCCACTTCCAAGCTCAAAGTGACTCCAGAGCGAGAAGATTCAGGCTTTGATGGGAACTGCAGCTCCTCACCTAGCTCCCGAGCATCTCCAGCATCCCCAAGCCAGAGCCACTGTCCTCACCTTGATATCAGTGGAATCGAATTGGTGAAGCTCCAGAATTTCCCCTGCGGCAATGTGAATTATGCTTATGATGATCTCTGCTACAACACTGACCGGCCTTCAGCGTTGGCAGCGGAAAGAGCAGCTGTCCTGCGAAGCACCAGTCTGCGGAGAGAAGGCAAGTTGTTCTGTAAGCCCGAGAAAACCTCCAGAGAGAGGGACTCAGGACTGTCCTTGTCAGACGACCTGAGCGTTACACCTGTGTAACAAGAGATGTTCCTCAAAGACCAAGAACTTACCCAGGGAATGAGTGTCTGAAGGAGCCAATTGGAGCCTCTTCTTTTTGCTCCCTTCCTTCCTTCCAGTTCTAATTCAGAGGAAGGGATGTTTTAACCTCTGCAGTGTTCTGCTTCAGCCTCCTGCTCTGTGAATTCCCAATCTAAGCCTTCTCTCCATCAGATTTGTTCTACCCTATTGAGCCAGAATCACTGGTTTCAGAAAATAAATAAGGATGACATTGCCAACGTGATTCAGAGTCAAACCGTTCTTGCAAAGAGTTACTTCCAATCTACTCAGGTGAATACAAACATGGATCTACCATTCCAGTTGTTGGAGGTGGCTAGAAATAACAAACTGTGTAGCTGCTGCATTGATCTAACATACCAAAAATCCTGTGCTACAGCAATAGCAGTTAACCTTGGAAGGCTGCGGTATTCTTCAAAGCTTAGCATACTCCCATCAATTCACCAGTCAGGCCCATGCACTGACAGAGAAATAAACCAAAATCAGCCATGTTTGTCCTGGACCTGTTGGTGGAAACTCCAAAAGAATTTTTCAAATGAGAACAGTGTTTGAAAAAGACGAGAGAAGGAAAATCAGAAGGGAAAGGAAATATTTTCTCATGCACTTCTGAGAGCTGGTAAAAAAAAAATAGTAAGGAGAAAAATGGCTTACTTTAAAAAACAAAAAAACAAACAGCAAGTGGATGGAGTCTGTTTGGTCACTGAAGAAACTTTGCTTTGTACCTCAGGGCTTAGTCACCGTGCAATTCCTAGCCCTGGGGGACTGAGAAAGGTTCCACTCCACTGCCTAGGGAATACTGGACTTTACTTGTGATTAACTTTATTTTTAAAAGTACTCTAGTATTCTACAGTAGTAGTCCACACTCTGGTAGACAAACTGCTACACGCTGAAGATTTGGGAGCATTACTGTAGAATACTTCTCTTCTATAGCTATATGTACAGAGAAATATAACTGAGACTCCTCTGAGGGGAACTTAATTGAGGCAAGGGGTGTGGCCTGTAAGAAAACAAGCCAGAAGTATTTTGTTTGAACACAAACCCTTCTTCAAATGCCCCTTCAGAAAGCGTGTTGAATACCTCATTTATCTTGGAATTCCAGATAATTACTTCGCCTCATACCCTCTTCTGTCCATTTGTGGGACGCTAAAACTAACCACTGCTCATTCTTGATCTCTTAAGGGGGGTCGTCCCACCATTCCAGGAGGCAGGCAACCATTATGGAAAAAGAGTTATTTATATGGCATCTCCTGTAGTTTTCTCTTTACTGGCTACAGCCTGCCAAAGAGACTGAAAATAAGGAGGTCTTTGCCATGGTCACATTTCTGAATTCCCGATCGGCTGCATTTGGGCCACAAGGAAATATTGGAGGGAACAGAGAAGAAAAGGAGGTTCACAATCTTGTTGATTCATTGCAGTGTTTCATAAATACAGTTCTCAAAACCCCAGTCTTTATGTTTAATGTGAATGAAGACACTCAAGAGTCCATGGATGATCTATAGAGTATTTGCTCCCATCGCACAAATAATCAGGCTGTGAACACACAGAGATCTTGGCTTTTGAAAGTCACCTATGTCTCCTCACGTAGGTGAAAGCAGGTTCTGGTGTGGGTCTCTTGCTTAACGGACAGGTTCATCTCTCACACTACACACGTACATATGCATGCAGCTTGGACACACAATTGGGCATGACAGGCAGTCTCCTCTCAGGGGATGGCCAGGTCTGAGCACACAGGCTCTCTTTCCTCTGTGCTGATGGCAGTAGCAGCATGTGGGTAGTGTCCTCAGGTCAACATTCATGTCTGTCTGCAAAGTAAAATCAGTCTGACTCTTGACTTCCAGAACTTTACAGGATCTCTACTGAATGGGCAGGTGTTTCAGCTACCATCAGTTCCATGCTCCATCAACATGGATGGGTCCGCACCTACAAATGGACGTTATGCTTAGAAATCAAATCCACCTCTTGACAATATATAGTTTTACATCTCAAAATAATACACCTTTAAGGTGTTTCTCAGGAACCACGTGACTTTAAGGAATGTAAGGATTACCATGTATCCCTTGATTGTTCCAGGAGGTGGGGGAAGTGTCATGAATGAATATCTAGCAGATCATTATTTTTTCAGAGTGGAGCCTCTTCCTTTCCTTCCACCTTACTGCTACCATCTTCCTACCACTGAACTGTGGATTCAGTTTTACGCCTACTTTCGAGGTCCTGTATCATGGCTCTCACTATTCCAGATGAGGAGCAATGAACTCGATCTGCCTTTGGATCCCATTGGTGCAGCGCCTTAGTTGAGCAGCAATGTCACTGCTAAGCAAGCTTTCTTCTTCCATCCTCCCAGCTAAGCTTGTTGCCTCTTGCTGTGCTTCCAGCTGTAACTGACCGACTCCACTGTGCAGCTCCCACTCCAGCATCAGTCTGGTCCCAACTAGCTTGGATGTAGAAATTGCAATTCCCTCACTCCCATTCCTTCTCCCTTATATAGAACAGCTCTGCATTCTCATTTAGCTCTTCTGACATTTCTGATCTCACCTGCATCCAAGCAGGAGGTTGGACTAGATGATCCTCAAAGTCCCTTCCATCTCTGATATTCTAAGATCACACCAGGAAGCTTCCTCCTTTTATCTCAAGAGATGAGCTCCCAGAAGCTGTTTTTCATGAATTCAAGGTCATAAACCCATGACTTCAAGGTCTGATCTAGTATCTTACCTCAGTCATCAGAAACTTACAGCCTGAGCGTCAGAGCACTCCACTCATGCAGGTCCTTATTTGTCCCCCAATAATTCCTGCCCCCAGCCTTTAATATAAGCATGAGCAGCACCACAGCTTCTAGAAGACATCCAACCTTGACTTACATCTCAGAGAATCCACCATGTCCCTAGGCAGCTTGTGCCAGAGATTAATTACCCTCCCTCTTAAAAGTGGGCCCCTTGGTTCTAATTTGAATTTGCCTTGCTTCACCTTCAGTCTTTTGGCCCTCCTTCTGCCATTACCTACTAGACTCAAGAGCCATGAGCTGTCTTCTTTACGTGTAGGTGCTTACAGATGGCAATCAAATCACCTCTTAACCTTTGATTAAACTAGAGCTTGAGTCATCCTTGGAGGTCTTTCCTAAACCCCTTCCACTTCCCCTCTTTCTTTTTTTGAAGAGTGGCCACCAAAACTGTAAGCCAAAGCAGCTCCACACTCCTGCTATTCATAGCTGTCCAGTTGGGTTAATGTTCAGCTGGTTATGCATTACAATGCATCTTTTCAGAATAGCAGTTTTTTAGGAGATGGTACCTCTATGTCTCACTTGTATTATTAGTTTTCTTGCCTTGCAGGCTCTTTATCATGTAGGACTCCCTGTAGGAAAAAAACCCTCGTTTTCCACTAAACACTTCTGCTTCATTTTTAAATGGTGGTAGCTACAGGACCCACGTCTATGTCCTTGTGCCTCGCCAAAACAGTGAATGAATTAGAAAGACCTCACCTTGTAGTTCAGAAATGAGCTGTGTTAACAGCCCTGCAGAGCACTGGCTTGCCTGTGGCAACCTCAAGCCAATGTTGTTGTTCCCCTGACCTTCAGGTGCCCTGGACTAATTCAGAAACTGACAAAGAAAAATAGCGATGGAAACTGGTGAGGAGCAAGGAAGTGAGGGGGTATACCTGAAGCTATGAACCTGGAGATTTTCCAAGAGGCACAAATGGCACAAAAACACTCAATTCCTGTTGACTTGCAATGAGAGGTAGGTATCCTGGGGCCAGTTTTACCTTTGAACATTTACCCCATTTTCACCCCCAACATTTCATCACTGCAGTAGAGGCACCATTGACAAAAGCAGGGGTAGGGGACCTCTGGCCCCTGGGCCAAACCCACTTCAAGCATTGAAAGAGTAAGCTCAGGGGGGTGAGGTTGTGCACATGAAGATGGGATGTCCATGGTCTGGACTCTCCCCTTTCTTTCCCCAGCCACACCGCCTCTTAAGGAGCCCTACCTCTACCTCCTTTCCACCCCATGGAGTGTGCACTAATTTACAAAGTGACCTGCAGGAGGGAAAAGGTTCCCCACCCCTGGCATAATTATAAGATGATCACTGCCTTCCAGGAACAGAACCAGCCTCTGCCCCAGGCTTCCTCATGTGCCACTGTCTCCAGTGGTTAGTTTCAGGAGCAGGGTGGTGCCTGGGTGGGCACCTAATTAGTTACTAACAGCAGGTCACTTATTCAGGCACTTTGGGGGCGGGGGTAAGTATGCTAGAGCAGATACTATATATCTCAGGAATAAATCGGTTAGGAACACTCCTGTTATCACAATGTCAGACTCATACATCAAATCCAAAGCCTGGCTGTAGCTAAGATAACAAGAAGCATTCCAACGCCACGTGTCCCAACCTTCTGTTCCAAACAAGCTGGAAGGCATTCAGGGCCGGCTGTTCATAAATACAGAGTGCCCAAATTATAAGAACACACAAGACTTCTTGTTGCACAGAGCAAGACTTCCAGTGAATGAATAAACCAATCCTGAATTGTCAGCCTTGTAGTTTTGATAGCGAAGGATTTCGTTTTGATAGCAAAGTTGCTTGAACCCTACATAAATATTTTGATTCCATTCCACAGTAAGAGTCTTCCTATGATTGCTGATGAGAGATTCAGCTACTCATAAGAAAGTTGTGTAAAAACTCCTGTTCTCCTTGATGAATCCTTGCATCAGCTCTGAGCTTTAATATTGTGTGAACCATTTAGAGAAATAGGGTGTGTGCGTGTATCTATCTAAAATAAAAAATTTCTGGCAGAGACCTAAGCATCCCACACAGCTCTTCATTGACATGAATGGGCTTGACCATTAAAGGGTGCGGGACACGGCCTTCTGACATCAGGGAAGCAAAACTGGTATTTGAGTGCTGCGACTGACAGTAGAGCAATGATATTAGCTGTAATCTAGCCTTTGTTTTCTTTAGATCCTTATCAAGTTTTCACCCCACTAGTGCCCAATACGGACTTATGCTTTTGGCAAAATCAGGTTCTGCTTTGCAGCCTGCCATGCTTTCATTTTTCATCTGTGTGCTGTGAAAGCATATTGCTTTGTACATGGTAGCATTTGTAGCAGTTTCCAACCTCCCCTGGAGTTTCATTTTCTTTCTTTCCCAAGTTAGCTTTCTGCTTCCCTCTCATGCGTTCTTTGTGTCCTTTGGTTCCTTTCATCTTCCCTCATTTCCCTTTGCTCTGACCATGGCTTTCTCCAGCTTTACCTGACTTCCTTACCTCACCTCACCCTTACTTTTAGAGAGACACACCAGCTGAAAATGCCATTGTCTTCAGATCCACCCCTCTTCCCTCTCTGTGCCCAGTACTACTCTCTCACCTCACCTCTTCTGCATTAGTTCAGAGAAACCAGGCCACATCTTTGTTATGGGTGACATGCCAGAGACCCTAGGACCTCTTCCCACTTTCTGTTAAACTGGATTGTTTTGGTTTGTAATTACCTCTCGGAATGGTGACACTGCTTGCTAGCCTGACCTTTGGGTCACTGTAAATAAGTTGATAACAAGCCTGCTTCTATGCAATTTCAAGTCTGATAAATGTATACTTCTATATTTGCAGCACAAAATAAAGAAATGCTAACATCAGCTGCTTAGTCTCCTCTGTGTCAAAGCTATCACTCTGGATGCAAATGAGAGGGACCCATCTCTATGTGAAGGCACCATGTAGTTCAGGGGTTAAAGCAATGGCAGAACAGCAGTACTGTACTGATTCTCTGCTGTTGAGCACTGGGTTTTAGACTAAATACCTATCTCAGTGGCAGCTGTGGTATTCTAAATGGGTTCAGAGTCTCAGGCATACAGTTCCCCACTTCATGCTGCTCTCTGTATTCCAAGGGATTTTTGTCTTCCCAGTAGTGGGCAGACTAGGAGCTCTGCTTTGTCATGCATCAGTGCTTGGTCACCTCAGCATCAGAAAGGCAATGGAGCCACATGTGTGCCCTCTCTGGAGCCAGTTGGGCTAAGAGCAGAAGGACATAGAGGACTAGATGTCATGCTAAAAAGTAAGAGGAAAGGGAACAGGGGATCTATTAGTAAAGCTGGCAATCAGCCAGGGAATCCAGCAATGGAAAGTGACTGGGAGAGCTGATCCAGTACATCTGGCTACGCATGGAGAGGAGGGCAAGGAGACAGGAAGCTGGATTTGGGGAGTGAGGGTCAGCTCAGTGGAGAATTCTTTTTCCACAAAATTCTGAGCTACTGTGCACACCTTTTTCTCCCTTGCTAGCCCCCAAATTCTTCATTTGTGCTTAATTTGCTGGAAAGCTTGTGCATGTCAACAGGGACAGTCAGTGTCTCTCTCATGTGCAGCCCGCTATGCAGAAAGGAGTTAAGGGTGCAAATCCTCCACCCATTGAAGCCAAGAGCAAAACTCCCATTGACTTTAATGGCGGAGGCTTGTCCTGTGAGTTATACAGCTTACACCCTAATCAAGGCCCTTTGAGAGCACAAGGAGCACTTTTGCTTCCTTGAATGGAAAGTGTCAGTGTGTCAACACAGGGTCAGGGCACACCAACCAATATAGAAACAAAATATTCCATACTGGTGATCACTTTAATCTTGTGATTGGTGGAGTCCTCTGTGTTGACACAGTCACTGATGTTTCAAGAAGCATTATTGGAGTGATGAGACACCTGCTCCCAGCTTCACACCCCCTACCTACACCCCTGCTGTGTGGGGGTCTTTTGCAGCCTTTCCTCCCAACTCTCCTAGAGAAAAGAGAATTATTGGACACAGAGGCCAATAGAACTGGTAAGGATCATTCCTTGAGAGAAGCCACTGAGACACCAATCTTTCCTTCTGGGTGGAGAGAGAGAAGACTCATAGAAGGAAGTGGAACCTTTTTGGCACTCGGGGATAACAGAATGCAAGTTGTACATGGTCTAGCCTACCTTTGCCGTCAGGATCCACTCTCTCTACATATACGGAGATGATGGAAACAGTCAAAAGAAGTCCTTGGTCTGCCTAGAGTATAATATTCTGCAGCCTATTCCTCAAAAAAAGCAATGTAAGTATACACCCACCTGTTCAGAGAGAAAAAAATCCACAAAACAATAGGGCATCTAAAAATGTCCTTACTGAAACAAAACAAAAAAGGGAAAGATTAAATCCCAAGGACTGCAACAGACACACTCATAGAAGGGTTTTCTGTGGCAAAAGGGAAAGAAACACTTCAAGGATTAACTCACTGGGCATCTCTTTTTCAATTTAATTTATTTGGTAACACACGCCTTGGAGTACTAAGTACTCAACCAATACAATTAGAATGTCAAAATTACTATAGTTCTGGGTTGCACTGTAGTGTTCTGAACAGTATACACTGTAGAGGATACAGGTCAGTTTATCTCTGTGTCCTAGAATTAACAACAATAATACAAAAAATTACCTAGAGGCTTCTTTAGTATTTAAAGACTTGATCTAACTGCTAGTTCCCACCATATGGGCCCTTGTGCAGAAGCTGGTCCAATAAAAGATATAATCTGAACTGCGTGATCTCCTCCTCTTACGCTTGGGACCAACACAGCAACCACACTCTCCCTTGTGCTGGCTGTCACACACCAGGCAAAACTGGCTCAGCCCAACCTGTAGCAGAGCTGATACGCAAGGATTAGAAAGGAAATACTCTGGTTATTTTCAAAGTTCACTAGAGAATTCTGATCTCTTCTTCCCAGCTTCCCCCCACCCCACCCCCAGCAAGCAATCTAGCAGTTACTAAAGGGCAATCTGGAATCACTTTGGTTTACCTGAATGAAGCCAGTCACTGTAATTCACATACAAATGTCCTAAACTCACTCTGGTTTGTTTATTGAATTCGGAAACCTTGTTCCACAATCTGGTTAGTCTGGTTCATGAAAGGCCAATCCTGAGTCACTCAGGTTCGCAGGAAACCAACCAGGGTCACTGAGAGGCTGGCTCTGAAAGCAGCACGGCAGCAGGTTCTCATGTCTGAA
The DNA here is from genome assembly GCA_003113815.1 of Sphenodon punctatus. Taxonomy (NCBI): domain Eukaryota; kingdom Metazoa; phylum Chordata; class Lepidosauria; order Sphenodontia; family Sphenodontidae; genus Sphenodon; species Sphenodon punctatus. The sequence goes on along the minus strand of QEPC01015005.1, from coordinate 2,993,885 downwards.
TGCCCCAGGGTTTTGGTGAGAGTTAAAAACAGTTTCCTTCCCCAGCAGAGGGGCAGGTTACAAAACAGTCTCCTGGGTTTGTTCTCATCTCTCACAGATACTTTCTAAGATATCAATCAAATTGTCCAGTCCCAGCAGGTAGCCATCCTCCCGGTTGCCTTCCTGCCAGGGGATCCTGTGGTCCAGGATTTGCCCATCAGGGAGGAGGGTGGTCTTTCCAAAATCAATTAGCCACACGTTGGCATGCCCGCTGTCGTCATGCACGAAGAGTAGTGAACTGCCAATGACCTGCAGGAGACAGAAAACAATTTCAGGAGACTGGCAGCAGTAAGTTCCAAGCTCCCACCACTCGATACCACAAGGAAGGCCTTAGCAGCTATGACGATACATACAGTTCCCTACTGCAGGAGTGCATCATCTAGAAACCTGCCACCAATATTTCAGCTGTTCATTATAACAGGAGAGCACGGTATGGAAATAACAGCTCAAGGGAACTGACAGGATCTAGCTGCCAGAAGGAACAATGGTGCTTGCGTGGCTCACAAAATTGGTGCTACCAGATGTAACAATAGACACCTTGCAAAGCTATTGCAGGTTGAATTTGGAGGCATTGTCATGATTCCGTAGCCAGATAGCTGCATGTTGGACCAGTTATCCAATAGTCTTCTGTTTCCTACTCCCCTTCCCACCATCTTGCGGTGTCCCCATCCCACTACTGTCCATTGCTTCCCACCTCCCCTCTGTGGAATGCTGCTTTAGCTGTTGGGGCAGGGCTCCGAAGTAATTTTTCCCTCGTCCCTGTTCCCAAGCTCTCAGCAATGCCTGCTAGGAAAAAAAATCAGGAAACTCATCCAGATCTCATTTACACTGGGGTAAATCAGGAGCAATTCCACTAAAGAAATCAGAAAGAGGCTCTGCAACTGTACCCAATGAGAGCTCCCACACAAAGAAGAACTCCTTCCAGGACTCCAGGTCAAAGACAGTAGGATGGGAGCAGCTCTGAAAATCAGCACCACTGCTCCATTCCAAACCATGAGTTTCGCCAAGCCTCTCAGACAAGGCAGAATTCTCTAGTGTGGTGACTCCTGCGTGTTTGTGCTCTCCTATTGCGTGCTCTCTCCAAGCCCCTAACTAGCCCACAGACTGTTCTAAACGTTTGCTTGAATGGAAATCAGAGGAAACAATGAGCCTGCATACAGTGTCGCATTTAAGTCTTGTGTGACACCTACAGCTCACCTCATGCCGTTTGAAGAAGTCTGAGGAATCAAGGACAGAATGAATTTCGTGAAGACGCTGGAGGTACTTTTTCTGGAAAAGGAAGGGAAAAACCCACTCAAGTTATAACGTCACACTTACAATGAGGAAACAAAGAAAGAGAGGTCAAATCAATGCCTGGTGTAATTTTGCTGGAGCCATAACTAGGACAGCTTTGTCCTGGGGAAAATGCAGTAAATACGGGTCCCTGATTTATTATCATTATTATAACAGTTTCTGTCTCATCTCCCCCAATATGAGTATCTCTTCCTTCCTCGTGTGCTTAATGATTGGTTTAGGCATTGTGAAGCTGTAACCCTGTGTAATCTGGTGCATTGCTGGGGCAACACTGACGTTCCATAGGACAGTTTATGTGACTGGAGAGTGGGGCAACATCCCCTCAAGTGCCTTAAGCCATCATATGTTGTACTGCCCACAAGGAGGCCACAGCAGAAGCTCCAGAAAAGGGCTCAGACAATGCCCCCTCAAAGGGCAGTTCAGAGATCTCCTCTCCAAGCAATCAGACACAGCAGCACAATGCACCCACACTCTCCCACCTGCCTTTGCTAACTGATCCCTCAAACCCAAATCAATCCCCAGCAGGGCTGATTTTCTTCCCTGAAATTTCAAAGGGATCTCTGCCACCAGAGGGGGCCAGGCTCACACATGCTGTAAAGAAGGCAAGGCTGCTTTCAGGCTGCTTTCTTACATTGCCTGGGAGGGGGAGAACTTCCATGATGGCAATTGCAGCTCTGTTCTCATGGGATTTAGCGCAAGTAGGAATACGCTATTCCGCTCCCCTCCCCCCTGCGAGAACACTCACCCAAGACTGGGTACTCCAATGTAACTCTTACAATTCTTGTGGATGTTCTCATGGGAGAAATGCAGAATAGCGTGTTCCTATGTGCGCCAATTCCCGTGAGAATAGAGCTAAAATTGCCCTCGCAGAAGTTTCCCCCCGCTTCCCAGGTAAAGTGAGAAAGCGGCCTCAGTGAAACACAGACAATTACATCCAGAGAGTCATGGCTCACCAGAATAGTTTTGTTGCCCTCCATGAACTCCATGAAAACCTGGAAAACCTGCTCCCGGGTCTTGGTGGTTTTGAAGTTTGTGTTACAAGAACCATCAGTCCTCTGCACACAGAGAGAAAGAACAAGAAAAAGAGAAAAGGTTATCCTGCATAGCCCAGTTATCCCATCAGTAAATCCCCTGGAAGCAGCAGCAGTAGCAATGACAGAGTGGGGTCTGGCAAGGAGGAGAACATACACTGAACAAGTGAGTGAGTGAGAGTGAGCACGAGTGAGAGGGAAATGCAGAGCAAGCACCTTTTGAAGAGCACTTGGTTTCCTGTTGACTGCAGTTTCTAAAGTCCTCTCAAATACTGACAGATTGTGGGAGGGTTTCCCTCTCACTTCATCAGCAACTGCAGCACTAGTCTTATGGGGTAACCGTAGAGACCTCTTTGGTTACATTCTCTTTCAGTTCAACATAGGTATTATTCCTACAGCTACGTGCAGGACAGGACACTGCAGCTAATGTTAAATCCACCTCTTTCGGGAAAGAAACTGCAGGCCTGTGGGTAGAATTCTTGGTCACCAGTAAAATGTTTTTACATATTACACAGCCTAAGCCACAGAAGATTATGTACAGAAAATGGAAATGTCATGTTTGCTTTGGTGTAGCAGTATTTGTATAAGAGCGGCTGCGTATATTTGTGTTTCAGTGTAGAATGTGCAACTTTTCAAGGGAAAATGTGTGCCATGTGTGTATCTGTGTCTAGAAGAAAATTTGAGCTCATCTATGTATTTGCAATGCAGCGGCATATGCCAATGTGCAGGGGGCTTGGACTAGATGACCCTTGAAGTCTGCAGTTTGAATGTGATGGAGGAGTACCTCGCGGTGTGCCTGCAGTGGTCAGTCTGTACTTTTGAGTTTGTGTGGAGGGGTGGGGGTTGAGCTTGAATAGATTTGCCACTAGATTGTGTGCATGTGCATGAGCACACCTTTCTCTGTGTGCGTCACATCTATGTGTGAGACGAAGATGCTTTCTAGGTGGACATTCATGACACAGGAAAATTTCAGTAAGTGGCAGGTCACGTTTGTAAATGAGTGCCGTGTTCTGAAATCACATCTCTCTCCATTATAAGACTTCAGTGAAATCTGCCATTTCCATTCGAAGAAATAATCAGCCACAACAGACTTCTGTCTCCCTCCTACGCATGCAAAGTGACTACACCAAAACTGGGCAAAAACATCTACTCTGATTTACACGATTTACACCAGAGTCAAATTTGGCCCTGGGTGCTGAATCGTATGTGTAATCATTCAAAATGAACACGATTATTCTCCAGGAGAAGCAGCAAGCTATGTGGCAGGCCTGCACTTAATGGACTATCTTGCTGCAGAACTGTAGGCCAGACTCCAGTGCAGTGGTGTATGACTGACAAGACACGTGCATTATGTAGGCAGTGGGATGCAGGAGAACATTGAAGTGCTGGGCTGTGGCACGCGGGTGTGTACGGAGGAGTCTGCATTTCAAGCTGTTCTCAAGACAGCACACCGGCTGGGTACAGTGTACCCCAGTGGCACCAGCAAAATACCCATGTAAGGAAATGTTCTGAGAGTGTGTACCACACAGCTTTAATGCTCTCCCAAAGAGGTACGTGAATGCTATGTTACATTGCTATTTTAATACGCGGCACATGCTTGCTTGTCTTTGTGATTTCATCCTCTGGGGCAAGCCAAGTGTATTAGCTCCTTCTGCTCTCTTTAAGACAAGGCCTATCTTTAAGGCACACCATCCCTTGCATTCTCCAACATCAAACCCAAAGAAACCCAAACCTAAAAATAAAGCAGGTCTGGCCATGCTCGGACCGCATCTACACTTCTCGGCACAAAGCCTTTGGCAGCCTCTCGCCACATGCCCAAGGTCAGGCCTCCTGCCATTACACAGCAGGGGGTGGATGTCCAGGGCCACTGTGATCACCACAACCTCTCTCGCTAGGGCAGATGCCACAGCTGACGGAACATGCCAAAGGGGAGCAGACCATGCCATCCTAAGAGAAGGAGCAGCTTGCACACTGATCCTCCGGTGATGCCTCTTTGATCTCTGTTGCGGGAGGTACAGATCTGCACTCCCCCCTACTCGGGGATCTGGTGGTGGTGGTTCATTTTTAGGTGACAACCTTCGATTCAAGGATTTCAAAGTGCTTTCCAATTATTAAAGGAACCAAACACCCCAGGAGGAAGGTAGGTATCACACTATCCCAGATTCACATCTGAGGAAGCTGGGACATGAAGGGGTAAAGTGACTGGCCCAAGTAAAGCAATAAGTGGCAAAACACACCGTAGAACCCAGAGCCCCTGACCAGTACGTGCAGGACTTTATGGCCACTTATAGCACTGTTTAAAGGCTCTATGTAATATGGTCCAAACTGTGCCAAGGGAAGGTTCAAAGCAATGTTGTGCAAGTTCTTTTAAGGGGTGTGCATTATGCATCCCCACACACACAGCTAGCTTACCCTCCCTAGGGCCAGGTGCAATCTGCCCCACATGCCATCTGTAGTAACCAAGTGCACTAAATTGTTAACTATTTGAAGAAAGCATGGGTTAGAAATCATTTGGCTTCTGATAGGATCTCTGGGTAAACTGTGCTTTTAAGGTAAAGGTGGAAGAGGGACTTAGGTAACCAGCCTGGTGACAATATTGAATAGGGAGGGGGTAGGAAGGAATAACTCTCCAACAGGAGTTCTCATCAGCAGTTGGTTGAGCTTGAATCAAAAAAGAAGCACCCATCATCCAGACAAATCCTGCAGAAAGGTGTTCAGCCACTATAGGTCAGAGCTGGATAAAGCAATATGCATTCACCCTATCCTCTCAGGGGAGACTTTGTACGGAAGGAAGGTAATTACTAAGACTTCTCTTGCTACCCCGATTTATCCTCCCTCCGTCTTTCACTAACCTGAGTCTCCAAAAAGTACATGCATATTATTTACCCTATAAATTTCATCCTCTTTTTTGACTGTGAGGCGCTGGGAGTGAATAGAAGTATATGGATCACTCCATTATACTGAGGAGTACTTTTTCAAAGCAACCAAGAGCAGCTACTGTCAGAGACAGGATGCTGGGTTTGATGGACCATTGGTCTGGCCCAGTATGGCACTTCTTATGTTATGTTCTTACCATTCATAGGGCAAACCTATAGCCTGCCATGGTGCTTGGGTAAAGGTTCTGATTTTAAATGCTGCAGGCAGCCCATGATACTTAACTCCTCAATACAAGTCAGTGACTCACAATGGATGGTCCTTCATGTGTTACCTCAGTCACTTTAAAATTAGGTTCCTTTCTAACATTACATGGGACGGAAAGGAACTTGCACAATCCTGACCACAGCTCTGTAACTGCGGGGATTAGCGCCTGTCAGAATGCACTAATCCTCCTTTATCACGTGAGAACACTCGTGCATTGATGAGTCCCCAAATGTAGCCTTTACAAGGACAAGTGTTCGATCATGGTAAAAGGGGATTAGTGCACTCGCACAGACACTAATTTCTGCAATTACAGACGTGGAAACAGAAGCACTCACCTGGTTTATCCCGCTACCCCACCAGGATCTGTACAGGGCCCACATCTGGCAGCCCAGAAACAGACGTGCAGGGTGAGGCACTGGCCCAGGCATAGCAGGCAAACCCAGGCCAGCATCATGTTTATTAACATCTCATATAATAGGTCAGATTCTCTCCTGTTTGGAGAATGGGTTATTACCTCTGAATTTGACGTTTTAACCTTTCTGGCTCAAGGTCTATTCTGGTTCCCCCATTATTGGATATCTGCTAGTACTGGAGAGGAGGAGGGTTGCCTAGCAATGCTGGATCCAGAGAAGCTGGACCCTGTTGGAAATGTGTGTGTGTGGTGCCTCCTATCACAGGAATGTTTCGACTCACCCCTTAGAAAAAGGGAAATGTTATCACAATTTTAATGCTAAATTAAATATAACTTCCCCCTTCAGAGACCAGAGCTTCCTGTGCTCCTGGTCCATATGTTATGTATATGTTATTTCTATTTCATTCATGGGCTCCATGTGTTGGGAGCTCCCTTCTGAACTGCAGGGGTCCCTCATAGGCTGGAGCACTCCACATTTGAGGCTCTCTGTTTTATGTGAGTCAGAGACTAGTGGCAGCAATGGTAAAAATGCAGTGAATAAGGGTCCCTAATGTCCGTGCATCTCACACTCATGTTGTCATTTTAAGTTTATTCATGGACTCCATGTGTTGGAGGCTCCTAGGGAGCCCTGTGTGGTTGCACAGTATGCACTTGCCTGGATCTGGATCCGGATCAATTGCCCAGCTATCACAATTGCAACAAGGTGTAGCTCTGATGTTTTCACACTTGTTTTGGATAATGGGAGGTTGGAATACACCTGTTGCTATACTCAATAAGTCAGTGTGCTCTTTGAGTGATTTCTAGGTAGAGGCAGCTACTCTCTGTCGAAGATGCCCATCAGCTCCGAGTTCCCCCATTACCTCAGTTTTGCTTTCACTTTGGGTGTTAACAAATGAGATGGTAGCCCACATCAGGTGGGTGTCCACCTGCCCGTTTCTTAGGTGTTTGCCCCCAGCAGCCATCACCCACCAGACATGCAGCCCCCCCTCCCAGTGGGGTCCCAGAGCATGTGAAGCCTGCTGTGCAGGTGAATGTGGGCTAATGTGTGCCCACATGTTTGCATGATGTCCTGTCAATTAGGCTGCATGTGTCCTCCACATGTACACGTCCACCAGCACCATAGAGCCAAGGGCACCAAAAACAGGGTGGGGAGTCCTCTGGCCATGCACTTGTACTTGAAGGCAGGGGGAGCTGGGTGCAAAGGGAACTGCCATGAGAAAGTCACAGCCACAGGCATAGGTCAGGTGCTAGCCAACTGCAGAGTAGCCAACTGCGCGCCTGTGCCTTTGCGCTTCCTATTGGCATTCCCAGAGCCAGCTAGCCTGCAAACGCCAATAGGAAACAAAAGTTCAGGCCTGCAGCCAGCTAATCTATGAAGGTGCTTCCCCTGGGGGGTGGATTGCAGGGGGAAGCAGGGAAGGTGGGTGGGTCCCACTTAGGCAGGCGTGAACAGCCAGTGATGGTGCCAGCCCCTGAGCAACAGTACTCAGTGAGAGCAAGAGCAGAGAGAGGGGCCAGGAGTGGTTGCTCCTCCGAATGCTCTAGCCTTGACTCTCTAGCTAATCTACGAATGCCAACAGGGAATGCACGGGGAAAGGACACCTGGTGGGAAATAGTATGGGGGTTGGGGGAGTAAGGAGGGAAAGTATGTCATCCCCATGCTTGGGGGGGAGGGGGAGCCAGATGGAAATACAGTGACACAAAGGAAATATTTGTAAAGGTTTTATTGATAACACAAAAAGATCATTTGAAACAGTTTAATGAGCATTGGTAAACATAAGAAGTGCCATACTGGGTCAGACACATGGTCCATCAAGCCCAGCATCCTGTCTCCAAGAGTGGCCAGCTACAGTAGCTTGAGAAAGTACAAGTACCGGTGGTGGCGATGTGAGACATCTCCTGCTAACCACTCCCAACTACCAGTAGCCAGGAGTTTAAGCCCCACCTAGTAAGCATTTATGGCTCCATCCTCGAAGAATGTATCTAGTTTCCGTCTGAAGCTAGTTATGGTGCTGGCTTTCACTGCCTACTCTGGCAATGAGTTCCACAACTGTATTGTCCACTGAGTGGAAAAGTACTTCCTTTTGTTTGTTTCAAATCTGCTGCCATTTAATTTCAGTGTGTCCCCCCCTTGTTCTCTTAGTGTGAGAAAGGGCAAACAACAGTTCCCGATTTATTTTCCACACTGCTCATATTATAAACTTAATAATAAATAATTTGATACACTTCTATCATATCCCCTCCTTAATCGTCTCTTTTCCAAGTTAAACAGCCCTGACCTGTCAAGCCTCCCCTCATATGGAAGTCGATCCATCCTCTCGACCATCCTTGTTGCCCTTCTCTGAACTTTTTCCAATTCTATTGTATCTTTCCTGAGATGAGATGACCAGAACTGCACACGATATTCAAGGTGGGGTCATGCCAAAGTTTTATACAGTGGCATTACGTTTGCCTCTTTGACTGCAGCTGCACACTGAGCCAATGGCTTCAAGGAACTATCCACAGTGACTCCAAGAGCCTTCTCCTGAGTTCTTACACCCAGACAAGAACCTAGCATCATGTATGTAAAGTAGGGCTGCAAACCGATTAGAAATTTTAGTTAATTAATTGATTAAGCCTTTTTGTTGACTGCTTGATCAAGTAATCGATTCAAAGTTACATAAATGTACATATATGTGCATACATTTGCATAGGTTTGCCTAATTTGCATGTGTTGGGTGAACTTGCCTTCCACTGGAATGCATCCCCTTGAGCTACGGACTCAGAACTGTGGGCTGTTAGGCGGTCTAACAGCTAACCAATTCATCGGGGAACAAACTTTAATTGGTTTTAGACAAATTAATTGATTTTCCAGTTTGATTAATGGTTGCAGCCCTAATGTAAAGTCAGGATTATTTTTCCCTATGTACATCAACTTGCACTTATCAACACAGAATTTCATTTTCCATTTTATTGTCCATTCACTTAGTCATGATCTCTCTATAGTTCCTCACAATCTGCCTGGGTCTTAACATGAATAATTTGGAGTCATCTGAAAATTTAGCCACATCACTCTACCCATTTTTCCAAATCATTAATGAATATGCTAAACAACACTGGTCCCAGTACAGACCCCTGAGGTACCCTGCTGTTTACCACTCTCCAACTTGAAAAATGACCATTTATTCCTCCCCTTTGTTTACTATCTTTTAAGCAGCTACCAATCCATGACAGGACTCTTCCCCTTCCTCTTATCCCATGACTGCTTAGTTTGCTCAGGAGTCTCTGATGAGGGATTTTGTTAAAAGCTTTTTGAAAATCCAAATATACTATATCGACTGGCTCACCCCTATCCACGTGCTTATTAACAATCTCATAAACTTCTAATAGGTTAATGAGACGTGACTTCCCTTTGCTAAACTGATTTTCAGCATGCTGTTTTCCCCCCCATCAAATCATGCTTGTCAATATGCCTAATAATTCTGTTTTTTAACAAAGGCCATTTTTAAACAGACCTGGCTGGGAGGCAGGTCTATGTGCACTTGGTGGAGTGCATATTCTGGTGAGTGGGGGGACATCAGATAGGTCGGGATGGGTGTGCAGTTGCTGTGCACATGCACCCACACACTGCCCCTTCACAACTCCGCATGGAGCAACAGAGAAAAAGCCAGGGTGCTCTGAGTGGGGGCATGGGTGGGCGGTGTGGGAGTTGTGCTTCCACTCACGCTTCCTTCAGAAGGGCACCCAGGTCCATTGGTGGTGGGGGCACATCTTGTCTAAAAATGTGCCAAACTCCACCAGTTTGCCCAGTACTGATGTTAGGTTTACTGGTCTGTAGTTTCCAGGGTCACCTCTGGAGCCCTTTCTAAAAATTGGGTTACATTTGCGAACCTCCAATCCTCTGGCACAGAGAAAGATGTTAGCAATAAGTTACATATTACTGATAGTAATTCAGCAATTTTAAATTTTTCTGGCATGACACTAATTTCAGATAATTCCTCTGATTCCACACCAACAAAAATTAGTTCTGGTGTGGGTATTGCCCCCACGTCTTCTGTAGCAAAAACTGATGCAAAGAACTAATTTAGTTTCTCAGCAATGGCTTGTCATCTTTGAGCACCCCGTTTGTTCCCTGATCAGCTAGTGGGCCAACTGCCTCTCTAGCAGGTTTCCTGCCTCTGATGTACTTATGAACTGTCATTGATGGTGGATGGTTTGGCTAGCATTGTGGTTGATGTGCCAGCACAGCGTATCCCAGATCTCTCCCTCTATGTACTGCTCTGCTCAGTTCAGCTAGTACCGGCCAAAGCTAACTGGCATAGGGTTCTCCACTGCAACCCTGCCAGTCTCGCAGATGTTATGGAGAACACAGTAGTTAGAAGTGGAATGGTCTCTAGCTGGAAATCAATTCTGGTTGCAATTGATCTCCAGCGCTGCTTTAATAGCCCAAAAGCTGTCAGTTAAAGTACCTTTGCTCCAGGGTACAGACAATGCTGTATGCTTTCAGGAGCCAGGGCTTCAGTGGGTAGACAGTGTCCCTAAGAACAACAGGCTTCATGAGCACCCCCTCAATGCATGTTTCTGTGGCGAGTCCAAAGTCGTACTTGGAGAGTACATGCAGCCAAAGGGGAACTGATGGAAAATACAGGCATTGTGGTTCTTCCCAGACCACCCAGTCAGCACATCCATGAACTGGGCACAGTGGTCCACAATGGCCTGGAGAACCATGGAGAAGAACCCCTTCCAGTTCAGGTAGTTGCCTTGCTATGGGGTGGGCAAATTATGGTGTTATGGCTCCCATCAATTGCCCCTACACAATTCAGGAACCCTTCCCACCAAAAGCCCTCTATTACCTCTTCGGGGTCAGCCAACTGCACCACCTGGGCCAGCACCACTTCCACAATCGCGGTGCAAACCTCAACTAGTAGGGTGCCCACCGTGGAGGTTCCAATGCCAAACTTCTGAGTGACAGAACAGCAGGAGTTGAGAGTGGTGAGCTTCCAGATGATGACGACGACAACACGCTTCTCCACGGGGATGGACAACTGCATCACTTTGCTCGGTTTCTCCAGTCACAGCCTGAGGATCTCCACTTTCAAGACAAGGCAACAGAGTATCTTGAAGTCTGTGATCCACTCATAGTCTCCTTATGTGGACAGCATCTTCTCCCACCAGTCTGTGCTTTTCTCCTTCACCCAGACCAGCCTCTCGGTGGCTGTAGCCCTAAGCATGGTGTCAGTGACTGAAACTTCGTCTCCTGACAGGTACCTCTCTGCATGCATCAGATGCCCTTGTACAGCTTCAATTCTTCCCAGTATGATCCAGTGTCACTGGAGGTAGGCAAATGCATGGCGCCAAAGCAGGAGCCACCTCCACTGTGTGGTACGCCCCACAATCCTGACCACAGTTGGAGCAAGAGCCGGTCTGTGCCCTGAAATCACATTGCGCCAATGACAGCAGAAGGCTTGGATCTGTTCAACTGCTTGCAGGTTCTACTCAGCAACGGTAAAGAAGGCCTGGAGCACAATAATGAGCCCAAGAATGTTCTCGGCATCCATTTCCATGGCTGTAATTCCGATATCCATAAACTCTGCAGAACACATGCCAAATTCTTTGAACAGCTTAAACAGCTGGGAGGCTGCCTACCTAGGATTAGCTGCACACCGTACACGAGCAGCTAATGACCAATATTGGTCGTGTGTTTTTACAGGACTGGCTGCGTGCCAAGTGCGAGATGCTATTGACTGCTATAGGTTACAGGCCTGAACCTTATTCAAGGCTGAAAATGTTTTTGCAAAGCTTATGCTGGGGGCGTGTGTTGCTGCCTCCGCACTGTCACTCCAGGTGGCTATTAAACTGCAGAGACATTTCTGTCTCAATCACATTAGTAAATACGTCAACTTATGTAAAATGTTACAGATGTTAGCACCAAGGAAGTACGGCATTTTTAAATTGGGTTTGGGGGGGGGGGGGGAACACTACTGAATGTTAAGAAATGGGCAGTTGGAGCATTCTGTAAGGCAGTGAAGGTCACTGTGCTTAGAATGTATGTGGGAGCAGAGATGTCCATTGGTTAAACACTACTCCTATAGCTTTTATGCCAGTGAATAAATAAAATAATTTGTTTTATAATAAATTATTAATATTAAAGTATTAATTAAATAGAATAAAATAATTATGCACTATTACATTATTGCATATTAAAACAAACAAATATATAAAAAGAGAGCCAGTATGGTGGTTAAGGGTGCAGTATTGGGACTGGGAGGTAGGGGGAGGCCCCTTGTAAAGACTTGTCTTAGCCATGAACTCACTGGGTGACCTTGGGCCAGTCACAGATCTCTCAACCTAACCTACCTCACAGGGTTGTTGTGAGGATTAAGAGTTGAGTTAATAATGTTAATGGTTAAATGTTAACTGTTAAATTTAATAAATTGAAATGTAAGCCACCCTGAGCCTAAGGGAAAGGGTGGGATAAAAATTGAAATAAATAAATAAAATATATTTTATTTTATTTTGAAACTAACCGTTTTTGCTTTCGCAATGAGCATGAGAGATCATAATGCCATAGAGAGCAATTGCTGCGGGTTGACTGCCCGGGAAAGCCCAATGGTTATGTTTTTTGTCTGTGGGTTCCGTGGCCACCTGAGGTATGGGGCCCAGAGAAAATTAGGGGGTTATGGCCTTTGCTGACATTTGGGTGAAGCCTGATGTACAGAGAGAACTGTCAGACCCCTCCTCCAAGGCAACCTATGCACTCAGTGTGGCACATGTACACAATGGAGTTGCGTATGCATGATGGAGTGCAGACACCACACAACTCTGCTGCAGTTCCAGGTTCAGCAGAATGGAAGAGTAGGAGCCCTGGACAAGATGAGAGAGTGGGATGCAAACAAGACTGTGACTTTTCTGGATGTTTGTACACTGGCAGAAGTAGGGAAGTCACTAATGGAGGCTGGACCTTCCCTACCATTTTTTTCTCATCACTACCCTGATGACAGTGTGAGGAGGCCAGCAAGGACACCAGGAGTGCCTCAATCGGATGGTAGAGATTAATCTCTTTGGGAACACAAGTGACTCAGGGTACAGGGACTGTGAACTGACTCAAATAGAGCTTGTTGCCCCATTTGAGGTTTGGACACTTGGAGAAGTGCAGAGCGTCTTCACAAGCAGGGATGTTTTCTGCCCGAGCCATATGGTAATGCATAAGATGATAGAGAGGGGGTAAAAGAGACACGTTTGACTGGAGGTTTCATGCTAACCGAGAGGAATTTCCAGCACCACATCAGGCGAGACCCCAGTAAAACTGCATGCTGCTACCTGCTAGCACATCGCTGTGAGCTGTGGATGCGAGAAACTGGGTGGTGACAACATGCCAAAGACTGCTTTCAATTTTTAATTTCATTTTCAATTTTCACTATAGATGCTCAATAAAGTATGCTCTTTGCTCAATAAACTCAGCATTCTGTGCATAGTGAAAGGTTATTTCCAGCCGCCAAGTGCTTGCACGTATAAACCCAGGTATGAACCCCTGTGGGTGGGAGAAGAGAGCAAGCATTGGCCCGTCTCCCACAGTCATACTAGCCCAGAAGAAAGAACAGCTGGTGGTTTCTTCTTCCCATGGTTCACCGTGGCTGAGAGTCATGACAGGGGGCGGGAAACTGAGAAGGGGGGGGAGGGGGAAGATGGTGGGTGGAGCACAGCAGGGAAGAACACCTGCTCGTGTATTAGGCTTGTCACGCTAAACCTGTGAGTGGGGGCCGAGTGGGTGCTACCTCAACGCACAAGAAATACATGCAGGGATCTGGATCTTTAAAGCTGAATCTCCCCCACTGACTCTGTCACCCCTGCCACCCTCTCCTACGGAGGTGTCTCCTTCTCCCACCAGCCCCACGCCGAAGGCTGGGGTGGTGGCGTAGCCCTCCTCCTCGCCTCTTCCTGCCAGTTTCAACCCCTCCCCCTCTCTCTCCTTCCCCTCCTTTAAGGCTCACTCTGTACACCTCTACTCCCCTCTCCACCTCCGTGTTGCGGTTATCTACCGCCCCAGCCCACCCCCCCAGCTCCTTCTCCTCCTTTCTCTCCAAGTTTGAGTCCGGGCTCACCCTATTCCTCTTGGACGACATCCCCACACTTATCCTTGGCAACTTCAATATTCATGTTGATGCACCCTCTCAGCCTTCCATCACCCGCTTCCTCGCCTTAGCCTCCTCCTTTAATCTCCCCCTCTGGACTAGCTCCCCCGCCCACACTGATGGTCACTCTCTTGATCTCATGTTCTCTAGGAACTGTTCTGTCTCCGATCTCTCCTTCGAGCCCCATCCCATATCTGACCATTTCCTTGCCTCCTTCAACCTCTCCCACTGCTCCCCCTCCTCTTCCCCATCTCCCCATCCCTTCCGCGATCTGCAGGCCATTGTGCCCCAGGACTTTGCCTCCTCCCTCTCCTGTCTTCTCCCCTCAGTCTTCTCCTCTTCCTCCCCCGATTTTGCCATCTCCACCTTCAACTCCTCTCTCGCCTCCACCCTCGACTCCCTTGCCCAGCTCACTCTCGTAACCCTCGCCCTTGGCTCACCCCTACCATTCGCCATCTCCACTCCTGCACCCGGACTGCTGAACACCTCTGGTGCAAATCCCACTACCGCGCTGACTTCCTCCAGTTCAAATTCTGCCTCTCATCCTTCAACTCTGCTATCTCCCTCGTTAGACGGCAGTACTACGCCTCACACATTGAGTCCTGCTCCCAGGACCCTTGCCGCCTCTTTTCCACCTTTGACTCCCTTCTCAAACCCTCCCCCGTCCTCCTCCTCCCTCTTCTCTCTCTGCTTCAGATCTTGCTCTCTTTTTCACCTCTAAAATTGACAAGATCCGCCTGAAAATCGCTTCCAAGTCCTCTCCCCCTACCGCTCGCCCCCTTCCTCCTCCCCCCACCTCTCTCCTGTCCTCCTTCCCTCCCGCCTCCCTTGAGGAAATCTCCTCCCTGCTCTCCTCCTCCAACCCCTCCACTTTCCCCCTGGAC
>QEPC01015005.1:2960496-2973896 GCA_003113815.1 Sphenodon punctatus | reverse complement strand
GCTGGGGAGGGGAAGCCCCGAGGGTTTTTTCATTCCCCTCCCCTCATGGAATCTCCTGCCCCGCGTCCCCGCAGCGCAGGCTGGAAATTCTGCGCTGGGGTAAGCGGGGCAGGAGATTCCGCGGGGGGAGAGGAATTCCGCGGGAAATCTGCGAATCGCAGACCCGCGTTTCCCTCGGGGCCCTGGCTATGATAGCGGAGAAGAAAACTTTCTTCGCTGCCATCACAGCCACGGCATAATCCTTCAAAAATAATCTATGCCACAATCAGTCGGCTTCAGTGCAAGTCGAGCGCCACCTGTGCTCTAACCACCTACCCTCCCGCTTCAACCGCCTCAGGTCCTCCGTATACCAGGGGGACCTGTGGTAACGAAGCGGTGAGAGCGGACGCCTGGCTGGTTGCTGCTGTGTCAATGACCTTGTTCAAAATGTCGTTCCACAAGGCGACCAGGCCATCAACAGGGCCCTCCATCAAAGTCAGTGGGTAAATCCCCCAGAGGATTCTGGAAACCAATCAGATCCATCAATCTCCAGGGGTGGACCAACCTAACCGGTCCACTAACCAATGAGGGCATAGGAGAGCCGGAATCTCAGCACTGTCACCAGGGGGTTATAAATACTTGAGCTCCCAATCAGCATCACCAAGGTGGATGACTTCTTCAATGCAAAGCTTAGACTGACTACAGCATGGATGAATGAGTGGGGTGGTGACTAACCAACTCTTTCAGCTCAGGAGACAGGATCAAACTAAAAGGGGAAATTCTCTCTCCAGACCTAGCCATTTTCCCAGCCTCCCAAAATCATGCAAGTCTACACAGCTCACATGGGGCACATTATAAATGGAGTGGGAAAGCAGCTGACAAAATGACCTGTCGCTGACAAGCTTGAAACTTAAACTCCAACTTTAAGGGTTTCCTAAAACCTAATATCTTCAGACTCTCAATAAAACTGCTAGAATCTTGGCTTTCTTTCTTTCTTTCTCCCTTAAAGGATGTGTTTGGCACTTCTGGTTGCAAGAGAAAGCTGAAAATTATGACTACCGAGTTACCTAATGGCTTAAAAACAAAACACCACACACATTTTGGCAATTCTGTTGGGTTACGGTGGCAGGATTTATGCTGAGGGAGGAAATTTTAGTCCTTACCTGTTTGAGTCCATGAAGGTTTATGAACTTACAGCAAAGGAAAGCCATGTCCTGTGTTTTATATTTTACTTTCCTTTTTACTTTACAAAGCAGAGCCTCATTAAATATTTTTCAAGCAGAGACTTCCATCTGTGTCAAGTTATGGGAGAGGAACCCACAAATTAACATCACTAGGAGAAGCTCTGCCTAGACTTGAGCTGCCTCATATGAGCCCCCAGAAATGAGGCCTCTACCCTCCCGATGCATCCTTGCCCAACCCCACCCATTCCCACAAATCAATCCAACGTCCTGTCCACAGCACAGAGCAGGTTTCTTGTAATGTCTCCCACCTGATCCCCATCTTGCAGTCCATCACACAAGGCCCTTCGAAGTCAGTGAGCAGGTCGTCCAGTCGGATGTAGTGCTCACCATCTCTCTCCACCACGCCGTGGAAGGCAGGAACACAGGAGCATAGAGGGTCCTGCATCAGCAGCTCAAAGCACCTCTTTTCATTCTCAGAGAAGCGCTTCAAAATCGTCCCGCTGTCAGCTGCCTTGAAACTTCCTGCCAAAACACCACACACATTGATGGGGCTGCGATGATGAAAATACCTCTCCTCCTACCCCACACCTTCATCCCCCAGATAAAAACTTCCCAGGAACAAGAAATACCCTTCTACAACCACCCAAGGCAAACAGCAGGTGAATATACAAGTCCACTTTCTTATAGGAATGTATGGTCTCTACAGCCACAGTCATCCATTCACTTACACTAGAATAGTAACATCGAAGCCAACATACAGTAAGTGGTTGGAGGATCAGGGCCTAAGGCTTACAGATGAGTCAGGCTGTATTAAAATGCTAATAAATGCAGAAGGAAATCAACATTTCTAGCTGTATTAAATGCACTAAGTGTAATGGGTCAGGCTGCATTATTACTTTGACAGCCAGGCTATTTTTAAGTGCTACTGGTGTAGGCTGTGTTCCTGAATCAAGCCCCAAGCTGTACCTGCTGCTGTGTTTGTGTAGAGCTGAGAGGCAGAGATCAGTGACTGATCATTAAACAGTGATCCAAGGCCAGAAGCCAAGTGCTGCACTCTGAATATACACACACACACACACACGCACAGATTTTGCAGCCCCTTGGCGCCTTGTTAATCTGCAGGTGCAAACAGTAGCTTGATTGTTTTACTACCACAGGGTTGAATGGCATCCAGTGTCAACTGCAGGCTGCGGCTGCCTGTGATTTGACTCCCAAAGGAAGCCACTTCCCTGTCCTGCAGGATGGCAGCAACATCAGAGGAAAATTCATTTTTCACATTTGGATGCTTGTCAATCCATATATAGTCTGAAACATAAGCTCAGGCACTGATGTTAGAGCCAGGCTTGAGCCTGACTTGCCTCATGATCCCACACAAGTAGCCGTTAGCAACTGATCCATCTCAGATGTGTCCCAGGATGCTTTGCACCAGATTCCATGGTGGCTCTGGAGAGGAAGAGCATAACCAGCCTCAGAGTTTATGGGGTGAAACATAATTTTCCATATCCGGATACCCTGGGAGAGGAATGTCCTCACCCTGGATGAGTCTTGACAGGTATGCATATGGCAGGAGATTATAGAAGTTTACAAAATCATGAGTGATGTGAAACAAGTGAATAAGGAGCTGTTGTTTACTATCTCAAATGATACTAAAACTAGGGGACATAATGCAACTAACTGGCAGCAGATTTAAAACAAACGAAAGGAAGTACTTTTTCACTCAACATACAATTAACTTGTGGAATCTGTTGCCAGAGGATGTTGTGACGGCCAAGAGCATAACTGGCATAAAAAGGGATTGGATAAGAGTAGCCGGGTGACCAGGTCTGAACTGTAGGGGACACTATGGCTCCTTCAGGAATTAGCAGGATCCCCAGCTCACACTTTGCCTAGTCCCAGTCCTATTATTTAGTCTTGTTTAGCATGCAAGGGTCAGATCCTGCCTGTAATAAGTTCTCTTTCGGTATTTTCATGCTAGACAGATATCCCCTATTGGAGTATACGTTCTGGCCTCCAACCTCCCCTAAAAGCCAGCCTTCACCACCAGCGGTGCCTAGTCAGGTTGCAGCTCCTAATAACAGACCCGTTTACAAAGTCCTCAGGTCCCTCTGGGCCAATAATCATAACAAGCTCACCTGGGAGCCCCACACTGTCTGGTTCCTCTGGTGGGGTTGAGGCATCCTCCAACAGGTCCTCATTCTGGAAGAGCCTTCTCCAATAAATAAATACACATTTCTGAGGCCAAAGCCCCCTGCCTAAGGCTAGGAGGAGGCAGGAGTCCTCTGCAGAGCTCCTTCCTCTTTGACCTCCCTGGCTCAACTAAGAACAGTCCTTATAAAGCCCCCAAAGTCCTAGGTAGAGAAATTCTATGATTGGCCAGGGTTGCTATCCTCTGTTCTGAAGAGTGCTTGCACCGCAGCATCAGTCCTAGCACTGTCCTTTGTCCAGTAAGTGCACCTGCACCCAGGTGCTGGTGCTCAATCTTAAAGGGCAGGAACTAGTCCAACACGCTGTGTTACAATAAGTTCTTAGAGAAGAGGTCCATAAATGGCTATTAATCAAGCAGGTTATGGCATGTAACTGTCTGTCCCCTGACTTTCCTCTGACTGTCAGGAGCTAGGAATGAACAGCAGGGAATGGACCTGTTGGGTACTTTTCCACAGCTCCTATAGGTGACCACTCTTGGAGAGAGGATACTGGGCTAGATAGACCATTGGACTGGCCCAGCATGGACTTCTTGTATTTTCCTTATGCGTTATTGACCTCTAACGGCAGGTGTAGCCTTTATAAGGCCAGCCAAACCCCAGGAGGGTAGCTACTGTAGTGTTCTGTGGGGTGGAAGCCCGAGGCAGATTCAGAAAGCTCAGCCAATGGGGCTGTGGCAACTCAGGAACAAGGAAGTGCTGAGTCTGGGTTGCAACTGCAGTTTCAAGTCCATACACATTGCTGAGAGGGGACTTTACAAGGTTACTACTAAATAAGTCACTGATGAAGCATCCAGGCACCTGTGTGGTGGAAGAAGCCAAGTTGGGCTGTGATTGACCTGCCTCCGAAAACACTTACATGGGCAGTGCTTTGTGACTGAGGGAATGGCTCGGTGCTAATCAGTTCTCTTCCAGAAACTTGTTATGTCCCCTAAAAGTAAGCAGGGGACTCAAAGTGTGTCTGGAACAGAGAAGGGTCCAGATATGGTAGGCCCAGATTAGAGAGGTGATGGTATACTCCTGAAAATCAGAGGAAGGCTACCAGCAACCAAATAAATCTACTTAGATCTAAAACAGATATGGAGAACTGGAGCAAGCTGATGAGCTCCCCTCCTTCTCCAGATAACTGCTGGCAACTCCTTAAAATGCCTTCCCCTGCCATAGATGGATGACCTCCTCTGCACTACTCTTGCACTGGCCTATGCATGATCCAAATGAAGCCAGAAAGGAGCAAATCTGATAGCACCTCATGCCCTATTACTCAAAGGACACTGCCTATTTTTATTAACACTAAATCAAACACAGACTATCTGGACAGTCCCTCAGCCTCTCCCCACCACAGTCCCAGAGATGCATAAATGACACATGCCTAAGTACCCCCACACCAGGCATATTCTTTCTCAGACTCATTTCCTCTGGAGGGTTTCAGAAGAACTGTCAGCTGGGAGTAGGAAGGCACCAACCCCTGGGAGTGTAGTATATGTAGCCTTAGGTTACCCCACAGCTAAGACTGGGAGAGGCTGATAACTGCTGCCTGTGGTAAGGAGTGAGACAATAGATGCTTTGCCCAAATCATTGTCCAAGGCTGCAGAGTTCCTTATCCCCCCAAACATGCTGTGTCTGTATCTCTCTCCACTTGCAACATTTCACATTCTAACTGAGTACTCACTGAGGCCACCACTTTTAGCTTCATCTTTCCCCAGTCCTACACTATGCAAGCCTTGATCGCCACCTCCCCTAAAATTATTTATTTTATTTATTTAAATTTAATACTCTGCACTTCCCCTAAGGCTCAGAGTCGCTTACAATGTAAAAGCACATAAAAATCCCCCCAAAACCACCCCCAACCTCAAAAAAACCCTCACCTAACCCCTATCCCCGCCTGCCAAATGCATTGCCAACAAGAAACATCTAGCATCTCCTCTGGATATTCTGACGATCCTCCAGGGGAAGGGAGTTCCACAATACTGGGACAGCAACTGAGAATAACTCTCTGCATACCCTCCTCGTACATGATTGGCAGATGGTAACCACAATAGGGTGCTCCTGGCTGATGGCAAGTATCATGGTAGAGCACGATAAGAAAGGCAGTCTTTCAGATATGTGGGGCCCAGGCTATTTAGGGCTTTAAGGGTCAAAACCAGCTCTATGAATTGTGCCCAGAAAGCCAATGCAGACTTCAGAGCACTGGTAAAATGTGCTCTCGGGAAAAGGTTTGCCGAGAGGAGTCAAGCCGCCACATTCTACATCCGCTGCAGCTTCTGAACAGTCATCAAGGGCAGTCCCATATACAGTGCACTGCAGTAATCCAGCCTTGAGGCTATGACGGAATGGACAATGGTGGCCACCCCTCTGAAAACAGACTTGTCTACCCTCCAGATTCACATAGTGTCCATAGGATGCAATGCAGGCTTTCACCATCAGCTGCATTACCTCAACATTACCAGCAGCAGGCAGCATGTCACAAAACCTCCAATTCAAACTAGTAAATATTTCAGAGGGGTAACACATCACCACATGACATCCCCTTTGCACCCAAGCCAAGTAAACTGAGAATCTGCTTCTTACCTGTGTGTCCAGCCAACTGCACCCAGGAGTAGCGCTTCTTGAAGGGACTGATGATCGGCAAGTTTACTATTGTTTTTATTGTCTGCCACGTTTTTTTCTGAAATACAGAAGAGACAATTGTTAAGCTGGGTCACCTCCATAATGCCCCTCCATTGGGATTGAACCAAGCAATCTTCCAGTGCCCCTCTGCCCACTATACATCTCACATCAATACTAAAGGTGGACCTATAACTGGATCTAATAGCATCACTACTGAGGACAGATATCCAGCTCAGAGTGTGTGTGTGTGATTTTTAATTTTTTTTAAATGCTAGCATAAGAAAAATTGCCTGCAGGAGAAAAACTGCATGCCATAGTGCAATGGCATATGTCTGCTTATGACCACCGTAGTATACGAGATACATGTTGCACAGAATAGACTTTTTATGCACACGTGTAAGACTGTCTTCATTAGTGTCATCACGTAGGACTAAAAGCCTCGTCCAAACCAGCAAATGACTCACACTGTGTCACTTTTAGACATTTAAAGGCACTTCTATGCTTAATTCCACTCTGTAGTGGCCTCATTCCCCATACTCCCCAAAGCAAACACTGCTCCCCCCCCTCCCAGTCTCTCCAATGTGCACTGAACAATTATAACCTGGAAAAAATAGTCACTATCTCCTTCTCCTTCCCCTCCCTTCATCCCTCCCTTTGTTACATTTTAACAGGGCCAGGGATTTCTACAATCACCTTGCTCTGCCTCCTGTGTGCAGCTGCTTCATCTCTTCCTTCTGAATTCTGCAGGGCAGAAGGGGAAACAGAACAGCTGCTGAGTCCACACTCAAAGGAAAATGACCTTTAAAAAAAGAAGCCATAAAGGCCTCACTCTCTGGAACTGAAACCAGGTGAATAATAATAGCAATCATTCGTAATGACATTTTCATAGTGTGTTTCTTCATGAAGGATCCCAAAGTGCTTTCGAAATTAAGTTAACAGGCATAATTCCACATGCCACTGAAATGCAGCCACTGCTGAGGAAGAACACAGCAGCCATTTGAAAATTCACAGGAAACCTGCACAGCAAACACTGCTCAACCTCTTGGCTTAACAACTTTAGCATAAGTTTAGAGTGAACTTTTGTGGCCTAATTGTGACCCCACTGAAGTCAAAAATAAAACTCCTTTTGAATCCAATGAGAACAGAGTTAGGACAACTTTGGTTGCTTCTGAAAATATCTTGCTTAATTATTTATTTGTTTATTTATTTAAACAAATTTAATACCCCGCCCCTCCCCCTTAACAGCATATCCTCTCTGGCACTTTATCTTACACTTTCGGGGGAGTTGAGCTGATGATCTAATAGACAACTAGGATCATAGGTAAGTATGGAAAATACAGAAACTGAAAAGTGCAGAATATCGATACCCCCAAGATTGGACTAGTTATTTCCTCAAACTGGAATGATTGGACTAGTTATTTCCTCAAAGTGGAATAAAACCACTTTTTCTGAAAAAGTGGTTTTATTCCACTTTGAGGAAATTTTCCAGAGTAAATCTCTGGAATAAGAGATTTGTAGATCATGGCTATAGTTTGTAAAGTGCAGTGTAATCTTTCAGAATGAAAGGTATTGTGAATTGTTATTTATGTAGCTAGGGGAATGCCATCCACCGCTTTACAATCTGCTTTCTGCATATGGCTGAGATCAGGAGCACCTCTGTCATTTGAAAGTACAACTGCTCTCCCTTTTCCATGAGAGATGGCCAGAGTCCTGTATTACCTACATGCAGCAAAAAGCAAAGACCATTTTGTGCTCAGATTCCCTTGGATGCATGCAGTCCTGTTAAAATTAGGCTTTTAGATTCAGCTCAGCTTTTCTGAAGAGCTTCCCCTTTCTTTTCCTCATGCCCTCAGCACCATGCACCCCTACTCCATGGATTATACACACATGAACACAATAGCTCACCCTGAACAATCTGAACCCTGTCTGTCAGTAAATGAGTCATAACACACTATGCATCCAAACAGAGGAACACCACATTTTTCTAGAAATGCACGTCAGCTGTCAGTGTGCACAGTACATTCAAATGGCCTTCCCTCCTCCTCCTCCCTCCCACCCAGATCTAAGCAGCAGCAGCTAGTGCTTGTAATGTAGGTGTGAAAGCAAGATAACTGGCCAAATTCAGAACTAGCATAAGCAGGCATAGCTTCTGTTGGACTTCAACAGCAGTTGCATCATTGTAGACAAGAGCTGATACCAGATTGGTGAGTCCGAGGAATAGAAAACTTTATCACCAGGTAGGTATTCAATCCAGGAGGAGAGACTTACTGCTCTCTGGAGGCCACATGCACCCTATCACTAAAGGGTTTCTCAACAGATACACAGCCTTCCCCTCCCCAGTGGATCTTCCACTTTCCCAGCCTCACTTCAACTTCTCTGTCAGCACACCATGCGAGAGCTGAATGCTCTACGCATACACATACTAGCATGGGTGGGTGGGTGGGTGAGTAGGAGGGAGGCCAAGGAGCTTGCACTTCTCTTGTGGGAAGAATCTCTCATTTCTTTATCTATAGCAGGATCTCTTCCTCTTTCTCAGCAATATTTGTATCAGCCTCTCGCACCACAGCTCCAAGCAGCACGGGGAAAGGGAAAGCTATAGGCTATTCATTTGCTGTCTCCCTCTTCATGCCATCTTAGCCCACATTTTACTAGGGTTGTGCTTGCTGACACTACCCTCAATCTACACTCTTGGTATGTCTATGGTGTGTACATGGTACACATCTGCTGTGCATTGTCTGCACACCATGTGTGAATAGGGTGAATGTGTGGGATCGTAACGTCTGAAAATACCCTGTGTCTACATTAGGATTTTAACACAAATTAATTTAAGTTGTTAATTAGTTCTTTGTGAAGCACTTCCTGTGGAGTGTTTCACAAAGTCACAAGGTCCAAGGTCACATGCATGCTGGGTGCAGTGTGTATGTATACGCACCAAGTGTGCACCATGATCACACATAGGGTTGCCACCTATGTATATTTTTCCAGGCCACTTATGAAAAACATGTTGCAGGGCCTTCATTGGCATCTATGGCACCAACGCAGGGCCTGCAACATGTATTTTTCATAAGTGGCCTGGAAAAAAATACATAGGTGTCAACCCTATGTGTGATCATGGTGCACACTTGGTGCGTATACATACACACTGCACCCAGCATGCATATGACCTTGGATCCGCCATGGCACAGGGAGTGCTTCACAAAGAACTAATTAACAACTTAAATTAATTTGTGTTAAAATCCTAATGTAGACACAGGGTATTTTCAGACGTTACGATCCCACACTCAACCATGGTGAATGCCCACATGGTGAGCAAGGAACCGTAACGTCTGTTGGCCCGACAAGAGATTCCCACCAAATGTTCACCCTTTGACCATGCAAACGACGGTCCTGCTCAGACCATCGCCATTTGTGTGGTCAAAGAGATTCCCGCCCGTGATTCACGGGGGTGAACACCCGGCAGGAAGCTCACGTTCGGGCCAACAGACATGACATTCCCACGCTCAACCACGGAATTCACCGTGGTTGAGTGTGGGATCATAATGTCTGTCCCGACCATGGCCCGGAATCAGCGGCCATGCCCGCCGCTGATTCCGGGCCGTGGTCAATGTCCCGGGGGGTGGGCGGTCTAGGGAGCGTGGGGGGTGGGGCTGTCAGCCCCGCCCCCTCCCCCGATTCCCCGCCGGGATCAGCAGGCACATCTGTTGGCCGTGTCGTTTTGATCCCGGCAGGGGATCAATAGGTGATTCCGTGACGGGGCCAATGCTGGTCCCATCACGTCTGAAAATACCCATTGTAATTGCACGTTTAACACATATTAGTTTATCAAGAAAAACTCTTAGCCCCCCCATCAGGTTCACCTTCATTTGCTAACACATATTAACATGACAGCTGACTTATCTACCTACTCTAGGGCCATGATCCACAAACTACTTACTCTGGAGTAGCCCCATTGAAACCCGGTGGAATTTTAAAGCCTCAAATTTTAAAACTTGCATCACTCTTGTAAGAAGAATCTCCCATTTCTATATCTACAACAGGAACTCTTCCTCTGTCCGCAATGGCTGTATTCACACACAGCTCCATGCAGCATGGGGAAGGGGGATTGCAATTGCCTACACTCACTTGCTCTCCCTCTCTAGGCCACTATACCCCTCATTTTACTAAGTTATTTCTTGCTGTCCGCAGACATTATGGGAAACTAACCATGTGTTTGAATTACACCATGCCCTATCAATGAGAAACTTTATATGTATGACCTGGAAAAAAGGGAAGCCTGGTGATCCCTTTTATATCAAGAAATTGTGTTGAGAACTAAGGCAAATTGTGACCACAATTTAATTAGTGGCAAATTGTGACCACAATTTAATTAGTTCATGCTTCTCAGAGAACAGCCCCTTGCTGAAACCTAGCATTGTGACAGTAAATTTCAGACAGGGAGATTTTTTAAAGAAACTGAGGAAGCCATTTCAAAAGGCCCTAAATTCAAAAGTGAGAAAATTAAAATCATTGATTCATCATGGGTGACTTCTGAAGCAAGCCAGAGCAGAGACACAGATGATATCCACACCACTAAGCAGAAAAGGCAGCAAAAAGGGATTTATTTATTTTTCGAAAAAACAGCTTCAAGGTAGCATCAGATATGGGAAGCCCCCAATCGCACCCTGCACAATATTTACAACAGAGTACAATCATGGCACAGCAAGTGGCTGAGAAGAAAGCTAACAAAAACCATGTAATTCATAGAGGCTGGTAACTATGTACAGAGCAAGAATCTGTATGTAAGCAAGGAAGAACAATATTAGCAAATGAGCTGCAATTTGGGAGGAGACTGGTTTGGTACAATACATATGAAGTCAGTGATTCTGTCTTGCACCATCATGACCATTCCAAGACTCTTAATAATGTGAAACATAGCACTCAAGAAAAGCCCAGCTCCTAAAGAAATCAGGGAAAGCTTGTTTTTGGCCATTTTTAATGGACACACAAGAACACAGGGATGGCCATACTGGGTCAGATCAATGGTGCATCTAGTTCAGTATCCTGTCTCTGGAAGCAGCCGGCACCAGATGCTTCAGAGGAAGAGTACAAGAAACAGAGCAGTTATGGAGCAAACTACCCAGCCTCCACCAATCAGATGTTTACGGACACCTTGAGCAGTGATCTCTGACCAACTTAGCAGAGAGCTATAGCTGCCCCTAACTTCCAGGACATGGGCTAGATGGAACAGACAATGACATTCCTAACCTACCCATCCCACAGCACCTTTTTAACTTGCTAGCCACGGGCTCTTGTGTGAAGGACTTCTCCTGGGAGCGCTGCCTACTGTATGTTCATTGCTCATGTGACCATTTTCTCTCCCATGCATCCTAGCTTTGAGGGAATGCCAAAAAGTCCCAATGTCAGGAGTCTATAGGACACAAGATGAGGGCAGACCAGAAGCTAAGATTTTGATTGTACATTTAAAAGGATATTATCAAGTCAGTGATATTGCTCACAGATCTGGTCTTAAAGTTCCAAGAGACATCAGATATGCTCTTACTCCAGAATACAGAGGAAGGGGGAACCTTTTTTCTCCCTTTTTTGTTTAGAAAACTATACAAACAAATGGGAGATGACAAGCTCAGATTTCAGTCCAGCAAATACTTATACAATATATGCATAGTTTTTTAATCTGAGTAGTCTTATGGACTTGAATTCACACACACACACATGTAAATAAGCATAGTGAAAGCACCTGTACCCAAAATGCACAAAGGAAATAAGTGGGGGCAGAGAGGTAGAGTAAGAATACATCCCCCCCCCCCCCCTCATATCTCTAAGAAATAATAGTAGGCTTTTAAAATTCCAATGGTAATCAGATTTTTAACTACATGGAGTCTTTGTACACTCTTTGGTGTTTTTCCCCTCCCCATTGGAAGGGTGGAAGAATTATATTTTCTTTTTCTTTTCTTTTCTTGACTACACTAGCAAATTTTATGACCACTGGATCCCTTCTTCAAGGACGTTTCAGCTGTTGTTTTGTGTGAATTCCTGTTGCTTTTTTTTCTCTTGAGCACTCACGCTAAATAGCACAAGCCTACACAAGCCCACAAAGAGCTATTATGACAGCAAGAAACAAAAGGAAGGGGGTGAATTTTCTTTATAATCTTTTTTTAAAGCACTAGAGCAAGAGATTAAGTTTAATTATCAGTCATCATCGTCTATTATTCCTTTCACTTCTATACATACTTTGGGCTGAATCTGAAATTCTAAAACCCCATTCCTGAAATCAAATCCATGTAGGTGGACTACCATGTATCCCGCAGAACCCCACTGCCAGTGAATAGGACTCTGCGTAGGTGGGCACAACGGCGTGGACCCAACTGCATCATGGGGGCCTATGCTTGTTACAAGATATGAATGTTAACGCAGACAGGTGTCCTCACCAGACAAGCCACCATCATAATTGGCACCAAGTGGCACCCTTATAACAGGAGCTATAAGGTTGAATGAGTAGGAGATTAATCTACCCACACATTCCTAGAATAGGCCCTATTACTGCAAACAAAACAAAACCCACCAAAAAAAATGTTTCTACATAGGGAAAGGGAGCATAAAATACTTGATCAGATCACTAACCGAAACAGCTTGCCATGGTGGGGAACTGGATAGCAAAGAAATGAAGAATACGATTGTATTTGGGGAATAGTTCTACTTCATACATATAAAATATTACTCATACGCCTACATCTCTCCTTTTACCCACCACTTCCTTTCTTCTCTGTACCTTTTCTAGTTCAGCCATGTCTTTTTTGAGATGAGGCGAACAGAACTGCACACAATATTCGAGATGTAGTCGCACCATTAATTTGTATAGAGGCATTATGACATCCTCAGTTTTATTCTCTATCGCCTTCCAAATAATTCCTAACATTCTGGGTGAAAACAGACATGACGCTAACCACCCTTTAATCACCCTTGGTGGTCATTTATGCATGTTTCAGGGCTGCACAGGGCATCAATACAGCCCTGCAACATGCATAAATAACCACCAAGGGTGGTTAGCGTCATGTCTGTTTTCACCCTCTGTTTGCTTTTTTGACGGCTGCTGAGCACTACGCTGTGGATTTCATTGTATTGTCCACAAGCACCCCCAGATCCTTTTCCTGAGTGGTAGCGCCTAGCTTAGTACTCATCATTGTGTACGCATAGTTTGGATTATTTTTCCCTACGTGCATCACTTTGCACTTGTCCACATTAAATCTCATTTGCCATTTAGATGCCCAGGCTCCCAGTGTTGTAAGATCCTGTTGCAGTTCCTCACAGTCTGCTCGTGTTTTAACTACCTTGAATAACTTGGTGTCATCTGCAAATTTGATCACCTCACTCTTAACACCCTTTTCCAAATCATGAATGAATACATTAAACAGCACCGGTCCCAATACAGATC
>QEPC01015005.1:2929790-2959787 GCA_003113815.1 Sphenodon punctatus | reverse complement strand
GCACAGACATCAAGCTTACTGGTCTGTAGTTTCCAGGATCGCCTCTGGATCCCTTTTTAAATATCGGGGTTACATTTGCCACCCTCCAGTCCTCAGGTACAGTGGCAGATTTTAGTGACAGGTTACAAATTACTAACAGTAGTCTTCTCTCTGTGTCTTTTCAGACATAGGCTTACCCAGACCCAAGTCACCTCTCCTGCAGCAAGAGAATAAGACACTACTTGTTCATGCTACCTCAAGTTTCCCCATGCTAGTGCTTAATCAAGTGGATCACTTTCCCTTGCGATAAGAAGAAAGCCCATTCAGTTTAATTCTTAGTTCTTTCTTGATAAATGAACAGACTTTATATCATTCTGCGTTAGCTTGCCTCCTCCTCAAAGACTAGTCCCTACTTTTCATGAATGACCCTCTGTTGATAAACAAGAAGATATGACAGGGGGTTGGGGGGGAAGTGAGCTGGTATTATATTAGCTTAGGGCTATCCACTGCAATCATCAACAGTAACAAGTTCCGTAAAAACATTTAATCCTGCTGTGCAAGTTTACAAGTACACAGGTCACAGATCAAAGAAAGGAACACAGCAAGTCTAGCCAACTCTAGTCACAGAAGTAGTACGTTTATTAGGCCCTTCTTCCGGAATAGTTTACAGAACACTTGAATGAGACAGAGGAAATCTACAAGGCCAGATTTCTTGTTGTGTCCAAGTCTTTGAACAGTTTTATTATACCAGATAATGAGTAATATATTTATCTTCATTTGGCAGTCAACTTTCTGGGGCTTAACTACAGAAATATCTATTAAAACTTTTCCTCAGCTTTTATAAAGCTTTATTCTCCAAGCAGTGGCAGTTCCAAGTTCAGGGCTGTTGGGCGGTGCCCTGTGTCACCACCACCACCGCTGCACGACTTACCAGCTAGCTGGGCTCTGCCTCGGCTGCCGCCTGCAGGCACGCATGGCAGTGGCTCCATTCAAATCAAAGTTAAACGGAAAGAAAACTTTTGGGCCCGGCCCAGCAGCATACCCTCGCCACTGTCAAGCCTGCCATGATTCCTTTCCTTCCCCTCTGATGAGCACTCACCTCCGCTGCTGCCTGCTGCCCTGCTCGGTTGCTCTGCTGCGTGACACACTCTGGCTGGGCCTGTCACTCAGGGATGTTGTCAGTGTTCCTCTCCACTCCAGCGTCCATGGTGTTCCCCCAGCTTCTTTGCGCATGTGCAGTGCAGTAGCAGACTTTCCTAGGGCCTCAGCCGCTTGTGTTGTTGCTGGCTGGCAGGTTAGTGCCTGCGCAACTCTGACAAGACTAGGGTGGCCATACCTCCCCTTTAAAAGAGGACGCTTATGAAAAATACATGGTGCAGGGCTACACTGGAATCAATGCAGCCCTGCACCATGTATTTTTCATATGTGTCCTCTTTTAAAGGGGAGGTATGGCCACCCTAGGGAAGACTGGCAGCCATTACGCACGCACAGGGCACGTCACACACAAGAGCAGCTCACTAGCAGGGGAAGCCAGAGGAGAGATGTGGGAGAGCATTTGCAACGCTGAACAAAGTGAATGAGGTGCACCTGCACAGACTGGGTGAGTGGGGCCCTAGGGAGGAGGGGAACTGAGTGAGAGGCAGACACTGAGCATGTGCGAGTTGGCAATGGTATTTTCACCTGATTTTTCTCCTCTCGCACATGCTCATTTTGTTTGGGGGCAGGCACGGAGGAGGGGCTACGGAGCTTCCCAATGGATTCCTATGGAAGAATCCGGGGGGGAGGGGGAGGAATCCATTTTGGGGCCTTGGACCCATTGCCCTATCCAGTTAGGGCCAGGAAAAAGGTTAGAAGTGGGCACTGAGGGCAAGGGGGGAGTCAGAGCACATTTAAGAGCAGGACAGCAGGCTGCAGCAGGCTCCAGGCAGCACGTTCCCCCTTTCCCCTTTCTAGTAGTTGAGGGAGGCCAGGTAAGAGAAGGGCTTCTTTTAATCCCTTTTGGGTGGGGTGACTACATGATTTATCCTTTGGCGCCCCTACAGTTGACTCCAAGGGATAGATTGTCAAAGGCAGAATGGCACTGAAAGTCAAAGAGAACTGAGGGCCTAGGTATTATTTTTAGCTTGGTTCCTACAGAAAGAAAGTTCATGTAATCACTGTCTGTAAGTGTGTACATGATGTGTCCCTTTAATGACTTTTGATTCCATAGGCCACTTTCACATAAATGTGGTTGAAAGGCAGAAGTCCCAAAAGTAATTTCATTTCCATTATTACAATAACAAAAACTAAAATGTCAGTTTCATTTTTTATTGTAATAACAAAATCAATAACAAAAATGAAAATCTGTGTTATTTTCTGATAATTTCTGGTAACGTTTGGCAATTTCTGGTAATTTCCAGTATTACTTACACCAGAAATTACTGGAAAATATTGATAATACTGGAAATTAACAGAAATTACAAAACAATAACTAATAAAAATGAAAACTAAAATGCTTGATTTGCCTCTGAAAATCTATCCCAAGCAAGTTTTTCAACAACATTAGAAAATAGGGCTTTCTCCATGCTCTGACAGCTGAGGCCTGGAAAGGATCCTAACAGTGAGGGATTATAAATGGCACAATAGCTCTGTTTTGAAGCTGTGCGTGTTGTGGGCCATTCACCCATATGCTGGGGGTGACAGCACCCAATAAACAGCATGTGGGCGAGAATTATGGGACACTTGTAGCTCAAAAATAAGGCTATCGTCCCTCAAGTTCCCCCACCTCCACTGGCTCCTCTGCGTGCCGGCCATGATGAAAATAAGCGGGGCTTGCAAATGGCGTAGAGAGCCTCTGGAGTGTCAGCCCACATGGCGTTCTCTGTCTTCTGTGGCAGGATGCCATGTGGGGACACCAGACCAGGAACACATGTTCCCAGTCTGCAGAGGCCTAATGAAAAACTGGTGGATACCCACTTGTTGGTGGCCACCGTATCATTTGTTTTCATTCAGTGATGAAGCAATGGAGATGAAGGACAGGAGATTTAGAGATCTGTCACTTAGTGCACAAAGGAACACAAGAACATGAGTAATGCCATACTGTGTCAGACAAATGGTCCATCAAGCCCAGCACCTAACTCCAACAGTGACTGACCAATCTCGCTTGCTTGGAAGAAGTACCCAACAGGTCACAATGGGGTGATCCATTCCCTGTTGTTCACTCCCAGCTCCCATCAATAAGAGGCTATGTTCCCCCAAACCTACCTGGATAATAGCTGTTAATGGACCTATCCTCCAGAAACCTGTCCAACTCTTACTTACTGGCCTTGACCACATCTTCTGGCAACAAATTCCACAACTTAATTATGCGTTGAGTGAAAAAATACTTTCTTTTATTTATTTTTAAATATGCTACTTGTTAGCTTCATGGGGTGTCCCCTAGTTCTAGTACTATTTGAGAGGGTAAATAACAGTTCCCTATTTACTTGTTCCACACCATTCATGATTTTATAAACCTCTGTCATATTCCCTCTCAGTCGTCTCTTCTCCAAGCTGAAGAGCCCCAACCTATCAAGCCTCTCTTCATAGGGGAGCTGTTCCCTACCCTTTATCATTTTTGTTGCCTTTCCCTGTACCTTTTCTAGTTCTACTGTCTCTTCATTCAGATGGGGGCGACCAAACTGCACACAACATTCAGGGTATGGTCGCACTATAGATTTATATAGAGGCATTATGATACTTTCAGTTTTATTCTCTATCCCTTTACAAATAATTCCCAACATCCTGTTTGCTTTTTTGACCCCTGTCGCACACTGAGCTGAGAATTTCATTGTATGGAAGTTCTGCCCCTCTTCATTTAGGGGGAAATTCTGTGCCTGGTTTTAGTAACTCTCACTGGGGTCGATTCCAAACCCTGCGGATCCCGCGTACAGCCACACAGACCCCTACCCCATCGTAAGCCCATTGTGCCGCACGGGAATCACAAGCATGCATGTGCATGCAAGAGAGCCGCAGGGTTTGGGATCGGCCCCACTGAAGCCAGTGAGGGTTGTGTCTGGCCAAGTGACACACAATTTGGCCTACAGCTAAAACAGTAAAATCCAAAATAAGAAACAAACATGGAGACACAATCCAGGGAACAGGTTCTTCTGGTTTAAATAGCCACTGTCCCTATTCTTGCCCCATACTTCAGGACTCCAACAATCGTGGCTGAGGAACCACTTGCCAAGTACACTGCTCACCTGCCTGAATCAGACATGAATCGACTTGCAGCAAAACTCTCCATGGGTGGGACAAGAAGGAGTAAATAAATAGCAGGAATGCTACGAGGGCAAGATCCAACAGGAGACTTTGAGCAAACACACAGACACACCCCTTGAGACCAAGCCTGCTAGCATAGTATTTCCCAAAGCAGGGTGGGGTTCTCCCAGCAACCTTTCTCACTCCTGAAATTATTACTCCTTTCCTGTCACTGGGACAGATACAGGGGGAATGAGAAATAGTTTCTGGTGTGCAAATTATTTTAGCCTAGCAAGACTCCCACACAAGAGGACACCGAAAAACCTAATGGAAAGGGAATAAACTGATGTGTACCGGCAGAGGTGATATACCTGGACTTATTTACAGCAGAAGATTTGGCTGAATTGTTGCAGCATGCTATCAACTGGAGTGCAGGGGGGGCAATAATTCCTCAAGAATGGTCAGCACTGGCTAGGCAGGAAGTATAGACCTATTAAACAGTGTGTCTGGATTATGCACTGACTCAACCACTTCACTGACCAAGTCCTAGGACTGGCAATTTGCTTTACCTTGCAACTCCCAGACTATTGTAATTATCTGCTATCTTTTGCCATACATTTAAACTATAGAGACCTGTACTGTCTTTTTGTTGCATATTTGTACAGTGCCTGGAAAACTGAGGCATTGATCCAATAATAAGTGCCACTTACAGAGTTCCCCAGTAGAATCCCCTGAGGTAGAGCAGGCGATATCAAGGGTGCCGCGTCCTCCTCTCAGAGTAAACACCACAAGGCACAGGAGGAGGAAATTTAATGTACATTTTCCTTTGCCAGGTTATATGAATTCACATGCCAAAGGAAGAGGAGATAACTCAAAAATATCCAGTTGTGCGTACTGGAGTGGCAACTTCGTGTTCAGTGTTTCTAATCGGCCCACAAACCAAAGTGTTACTGTGCTTCCAACTCAGCCTCCCAGTCTTCTCTCACCCAGCTCATGAAGATATTAACAGTTAGTGTGCTGCTGAGGCAGTAACCAGTCTGTATGCTTCCGGCTGAAGGACACAGCTGCTCACCCAACCTTCAGCAGGTGTATCCTCTATCTGGGGGTTCTCATTTCCTGTTTGTACTACAATCAAGACAGGCTGGGCTAGTCCTCCAGAGTGAAGAGAAATACTGAGTGAAATAAGCAGAGTGGAAAATAGAAAGCCTTGCATCTATTTTACCCTTCGTCATGACTCACAGTGCATCACTGATCAACATGCAAAGCCTCCTAATGACTATGGGTAAGCAGGAGCCAAAGGAAAAATTTCCCATTGAAGTCAATGGAAAATCTTCCAATTGATTTCAATTGGAACCTCCACCACCCCCATTTCCCGGGGCCCACTACTGCCCTCAGAGGGTGGGGGTTGGGGGAATCTGAGTTCCCACCTCCAACCTCCAGAGCCCCAGCTGGACCAGGCCACCTCTGTAGCCAGCTGGCCAAGCTGGACCACTTCAACTGCTGGGCCACAGCCTCAGCGGCCACAACTCTTAGGGACCTGCCAGCAGGCCTTGTTCCT
The DNA here is from genome assembly GCA_003113815.1 of Sphenodon punctatus. Taxonomy (NCBI): domain Eukaryota; kingdom Metazoa; phylum Chordata; class Lepidosauria; order Sphenodontia; family Sphenodontidae; genus Sphenodon; species Sphenodon punctatus. Next base: position 2,954,032 of record QEPC01015005.1, on the reverse strand, counting down.
GGGGCATGCTTCCAGAGCTCCCTGCTCGGCAGCGAACATGTGCAAAATGGCCAGTGAGGCTGTTTTGCGCAAGCACAGCCCTTTTCCAAAATGGTGCCAATGCCATTTTCCAAAACGGCCCGGCCAACCAGCAGTGAAGGTGTCCCGGGCCAGTCAACCAGCAGCAGAGGCAGCACAGCACAGCCAGGTGGCAGTGGAGGTGCCCCAGTAGAACATGCCTGGCCGGCAGCAAAAAGGTATCCTGGCCTGGCCTGGCCAGCCAGCTGTGAAGGTGACCCCGCCCAGCTGGTCAGACGCAGAACAAATTCTCACCCATTCACCCCTATCTTCTGAGGCTGGTAAGTACATGCCAGCTGGCAGGGCACCAGGAGGTGGGGGAAAGATGGGCCCCAGGAGGCGGGGATGGGGACACAGATTCCCACCCTCCAAGGCTCATAGGGGGCCCTAGGGAAGGGAGGTGGGGGGGGTAGGGATGGGTTTTTCCAGTCACAGACCCATTTCGATTTCCTTTCAGTCCAGTTACCCTTCCCACTGAAGTCAATTGGAAAATTTCCCATTAAAGTCAATGGGAACAGATTTCTCATTGACTTCAATGGGAAAAGTAACAGAACCGTAAACCAAAATTGAAAAGCAGGGGATCTGAAACAGAACAAAACTGATACCAGGCCCTGTGTCCCACTCCTAATGTATATGCAGCATGCAGACAACCCCAACACTTTTGAATGACCAATGAACAAATCTTGTAAAATGCCAGTTTAACTCATCTCTCCTCTATTACTTTCCTCAAATAATAAAAAGACAAAGTTGTTTACCCTCCCTTCCACCTGCTACCTTGTCCTAGCCACTCCCACTTATTCCACACCCCTCATATATACCTGCCCTACATTTGCTCATTGTATATATTTCTACTGGCTGTGCTACATACCTGAGGAAGGGTCTTGTGTGGCCTGAAAGCTTGCTATTTCCACCAACAATAGTTGGTCCAATAAAAGATACCATTCAAACCATTTTGTCTCTCTGTCGCTTAGAACCAACACAGCAACCACACTCTATCTCAAATAATAAAGGAGCATTACAGCAGGCCCTGGAGGTCAACAAGTTGGAGTTTTCTTGGCAAACAGGAGATTGAGTTACAGAAATGAAGGCCCCTTGGAATCTCTAGCACTCAGAGTTAAAATCTACAAACTGTTTGCACAAGGAAAGCAACTAATCTCAAGGGCCTCAGTAGTACACAGAAGGAGAGGTGACCTTTTCGGCTGTCAGCCCTGAGCAGACTGTCTTAATAACTAGGGTAGACTCCACTCAGTTTCATACTAAAAAGGATTCTTCCTACATATTTTCATTTCTTTCATGTTTTCCATAGTGGACTCCATCCAAGATACTGTTTCAGCCAGAGACTGAGAAAGTAAAGAAACCAGAGTGTTCTAATCCAATCAAAACTGCAGAGATCAGGGCCTTCAGCTCATGACAACCCAGTGTTTTCCAAGAAGGAATCACTTCAGTGCTGAAAAGGAAAGACAGATGTCTAATATACAGACATGTAATTCAACATTGCCCTTTGAGAGTTCTTCAAAAGAATGAACAGAACAAGAATCTATCTGTGACGGCCAGTGTTGTCTCCTTGCTTTAGCCAATTTAAAAGTCAAGGAAGTCAAAGGACTTCAGGTGGCACTGGAGTTGTTTCACCACAATATTTTAATCACATTCCATGAAAGGGATGGTAAAGAAAGTGCAATAATTCATAGATTCATGCACTTTGAGATCATTAGGGACCAATAAGATCGCAGTCTGATCTCTTCTACGACACAGACCACTGGATTTCTTCTGGTTCTATACCAAGCCTGCGACGTTGTCTAAGGGTGTTTTCAAATGTCACCGTGGTCCACACGTTGCCAGGGGCCACCATCACATTCGTTTTCTCACATCAGATGTTGACATGGGATAGATCCCAGTCGTGGTGGCAGCTAGTGCAGTCTGTGACTCGGGAAAGTCTCCAAGTCAAAGCCCGCACTAGCCTCCACCGTGGACAGGATCCGACAGCCCAACCAGGAGTAAAGTGGGTTATCACATTTGAAAGACTGCTTTACCAGATCTGGCCTGGAGTCCCAACTGGATCCGGGTGCCATGGTGGCCATCAGTGGCCGCCATGGCCACCCATCAGGGAGGGGGCCGGGCCGATGTGTGCAATGTACGGGGGGGGGGGAGCCGGGTGGACATGCATCTGTGCATCTCCCTGCCCTCCCTGGTAGCCTAACCCGTCACATTAGTTTGGGGGCCGGGACTGGTCCTGGCCATGTTGGTGGCCCATCTCTGTACCGGGTAAGTCCGTGGTAACGGGTAAGTCCAGCCCATGTGCTGTCATGTTAGAAAACACCCTAAATCACATCTTTTAGAAGGGTGCCTAGCAGGGCTGCAACCTGATTAGAAATTAATTAAAATGTGCATAGATTTGCATGCATTTACATAAATATTCATAGATTTGCTTAGATTCACCTAATTTGCGTGCGTTGCGTAAACTTGCCTCCCACTGGAATGCATTCCTTTGAGCTATGGACTCAGAATGGACTGTCAGGTCCTGGCAGCTAACCAATTAATCGGGGGACAAATTCTAACCAGTTTGACAGATTAATCGATTAATTGGTTCGATTCATGTTTTCAGTCCTAGTGCCTAGTACTGACTTGAAAACTCAAATAAGGGGAAATTCATCACTTTCTTTAGCAGCCTGTTCCAGTATTCCCCTAACTATCTAAATTATTATTTTACTTATTTCCACTTTGAATTTGCCAAGCTTTTATTTGGCTCTTGTTACACTTCTTTAGCTACAGCCCTTTAGTACTGAATACACTTTCCCTGTGAAGATACTTATACATTGTAATTAAGTGACCTCCCACCCTATTATTTATGATAGGTTAAATAGACTGACCTCCTTTACTGTCTCACTGAACTTGTCTACACTTAAAAAAAGGTGTGGTTTTCACCACATTGAGGTAAAACATAGTGCAGACGAAGCAGAGTGGTTTTTAACCTCAGAGAAAGGAATCAAGGTCAAGCATGGTCAAGGTTCCAAGGCTGACTTCAGCTTGCTAACTCAAAGTAAAAACTACTGTCTTTTCTCAAATACATTTAGTCACTTCAAAAGTATTCAGAAGCTGTCACTTAAACCACTTTCAGACATCTGCCCCCCCCCCCCCAAAGCATGCATATTCTGGCTGCGGGAGGGAATGCGCAGCCAGGATATGCGCGGGGATCAACCGGTCTGAAAGCCCCACCTGCGCGGCTTTGCCAGCAGATATGCACAGGGATACAGCTCGATTTCCTGCTCTGCATCCCTGAGCGTCTGCCAGCAAAGCTGCGTGCGGGGGCGGGGGGGGGAAGCAGGCTTTCAGACTGGCTGATCCTCGCGTATATCCTAACTACGCATTCCCCCCTGCAGACAAAATATGCGTGGTGGGAGAAGGTCTGAAAGTGGCCCTAGAGCAGCCGCACAAGATGCCTAGGGCAGGCTACCACACCTAGGGCAGCCTTAACCTACCCTGAGCAGCTGGATCATGCAATGCAGTGCATCATGTGGCCGGTTGCTGCCAGAAGTTCTCCCTGCCATGGGGCGGGGCGAGCTGCTAGCTGCTGCGCAATGCAGCCTTGGAAAAAAGCAGAGAACACATCACATAGCAGCCTTACCCCCAAACAGGTATGGCTGTCCAAGGCATGGCACCCCTTCTGCCCCACCACGCAGCGAGCTTGTATGGCCAGCATCCCATGGCAGCATCCCGTCTGCCCAAAGTGGGATCCACACGGGGATTGGGCCCTCCGCCGCTTGGGTGGCTGCACCCTTAAACCACAGCACCTCATTGTGGATAGCCTGGCAGTAGGGGGGTGCATCGACTGCCATGCAGTCATGGGGCCACGAGGAAACCATAGCACTATTGGACATTTAGAGGCTACCAAATGTGCAGATGGATCCTAGAGATCCACAACCATATTGAACCTATTCCTTTATCTCCCCTTTGATGAATAGTCCAATAGAAATAAGCAAAAAAAAAAAAGTCTTAACCTTGAAGTAATTCATAAAGAAATTATTTCACTTGTATCTTATATTGGGCAATCTACTGTGCACAGTATGCAAGAGAGGGCAATACATGCATGAAAAAAAAAAAAGGCACAGGTTTTTATATAATTTTAATTAAAACTATTTTTGCTTTCAAGTTGCAATTGTGTTGAATTTTCACATTTTTCATAAAAGATTTGCGAGGGTTGTTTCTGTCCTCCATCTTGTTCCATGCAGTCTGTACAGTATGGAAGCATGTCTCCTTAGCTCTTAGTCAAGTTCTGTTTTGAAGAAATTTCTGCTGTGTGTTATTCAACAGAAAGCTAACTCTACAATAGATTATGGGCCCAGGATATCTTCAAGACAATTTTGAAGACTAGAAGCAGCCCAGAAAGAGTGCAGATTATGAAAGAAAACTCCCAGACAGGGAGGCCTACTGACTGTGAGTACGAAGGCCTAAATCCCAGAAGGGGAAAGGGAGGGAAACAAGCATGGCAAGCAGCTCAGAGCTCAGACTTTCAGTAGGAAAGCTGGACAATGTAAACTACCAACTGTGGAAGTTTAAAGTGGAAATGCTGCTGTCTAAAGATGATCTATGGGAGGTGATTACCATGAACAGACCAGTAGCAAATCATGAGGTATGGGATAAAAAGGACAGGTTAGCAAAGGCTACAATAGGTTTATTGGTAGAAGATAACCAGCTAATCCATATAAGAAGTGAGACCACAGCAAGAGGCATGTGGATTGGATTGCAAAATGTGCATGAGAGAACTAGCTTGAATAGCAAACTGATTTCTACTGAAGAAACTATACAAAATGAGGCATGGTAAAGAAAGTGAAATGCAGGAGCATATAAATGCCATTTTGGAAGTAGTGGCACAGCTGCGCAGAATTGGAGAAGATATAAAGGACAGCCATGTGGTAGCCCTACTCCTCTGCAGCCTGCCTGAATCTTACAGTGCCCTCATCAATGCCCTGGAGACAAGGCCAGAGGCTGAACTGAAGCTGGAATTTGTTAAAGGTAGACTTACGGTACCTGAAAGGGAATGTGCACCTCAAGCTATGGCTCCCAGCAACTTCCGTGTCAGACCTGATAGGGTACGTGGACGCAGATTGGGCTGGAGACCATTCGGAACGAAAATCTACCAGCGGGTACCTATTTTTGCTTAGTGGAGGAGCAAGCTTGATGCAGTAGGAAACAAGTCTCTGTGACACTTTCCTTGATGGAGGCAGAGTACGTGGCAGCGGCACACACCAGCCAAGAGGTTATCTGGTTGCAACAGCTTCTGCATGATCAGGGACAAAAATTGGACAGACCCGTGCCGATCTTGGAAGACAACCAAGGATGTATAGCGCTGGCGCAAACAGAAAGAATCAACCCCAGAACCAAGCACATTGATGTAAAATACCATTTCCTGAAAGACTCACAGGAACAAGGACTCATAGATCTGCAATACTGTCCTACAGAGGATATGACAGCGGATGTGTTCACAAAGTCACTAGCAGGGAAACGTCATCACAAGCTATTAAGAAGAATGAACCTAGTGGGTTTGACTAGTGACTGCTGAGAAGGGGTGTTGAATTGTGCAACAGTCACAAGTAAAAGCCCATTGCAAGCCCTACAAGCTTAATATGGTGCTTGTCCAGTAGGGGGAGGGTCAGGGGATGAAAGGTTTTTTTTCTCTTTGTTTCCTCTCTTCTCCTTTCTCTGTCCTCCATCTTGTCCCATGCAGTCTGTACAGTGTGGAAGCATGTCTTCTGAGCTCTTAGTAAAGTTCTGTTTTGAAGAAACTTCTGCTGTGTGTTATTGAACAGAAAGCTAACTCTACAATAATTCTTGCATCCCTCCACTAACTAGTTTTTACAATGAGTGTGTCAGTGTCAGCTTTAGCATGAACCACATTGTTACCTTTGCTCTGTAAGTAGTTCTCAAGCATGTGCACAAAATGCTGTTAGTTAATTGTTGGAGAGAAATGGTCCTTTACTTACAAGCACCAGAGAGTTCTCATCAAACATTACTGTCAGTGATGATTGCTTTGTACACATCGATGCTCCGTATCTTTAATAGTGGATATTTCATACCCATCAGTAACTGTTCCATACTACTTGTCAATGTAAATTCCATACTGACTCAGAACATCCGCAAATGTGCCTATTTTTGTCCAAGAAAGCATGTGCACTAATGCTCCACCATTGACAACATAACAAGCTTCTCCGTGTGCAGGCAAAGTACTGTTAATAGTCATACCATGCAGAGTTTTTTCTAGGGACACCTTGTCAAGCTTCCACATAAACTGCACTGCAGGATCAAACAAGGCAGGTGGAAATGTGGAAACTCATATTCAAAGTAATGATACGACTTCTGTAAATCGGTATTCATTGAGAGAGCCAACAGCATTCTCTGGATCGTTAGACATGTGTCAACATGGCGAATTTCACCTTCAATAAAAATACCTTTATTTAGCACTCATAGTTGTTTGCTCTGATTTCAGCACGGTTACATTGCTGAAAGATTTCTTTGTAAGTCTGTCCTGTATTTTATTCCCAATTTTCTCTGCTTTATCCATTCACCTTTTGCTGACTATCCATTATATACCATTAAAAATATTACACAAGCCTGAGGAGCAAGGATTAAATGCAAAAACTGAAGGATCTTGTCAGCGTCTCTCAAATCCCTTGACATCTTAGCATCAGAAAGGTCAAAATGCTGCTCACCACTGCTATGTAGAACCCCTGTCAAGGTGCTCATAGCATAGACTATTTCACTGCAGTTACTCAAAATCCACAATGCTTGCTGGTTTTCTGTCATTCCTCCTCCATGTGTTATCCCTCCTCAGCTTTTAGTAGATTTCATAAGTGTTTGCTCTATAAACATATCTGTCCAAACAACAGCCCACACCTTGTCCTGACTCCTTAAAGTAAAGTGACCCTCCTTCATCACCTTGTCAATTTCTGGGTATCGTTCTTTAAGTCCTCTCATTTGCTGCGCACACACTGTAGCAAACTTGACATAAGTATTGTGTCCTGCACTTGCAAAGCACAGAAGTACCTCACGGTTTTACAGCATGATTTTAATTGATGTCCTGTTGACAAGATCACAGCTACAGGATCTGAGCAATCTTTGTGGGCGGAGGTGGGGTTTAAGACTGTTCACAGCAGCAACTGACAGCCAGAAGAAATTAGAAATGTTAGCACCAGGTGACCAGTGCCAACAACCCAAAATGCAATGTGCAAGGATCCCATGATTCTCTATGCCAATGCAGCATATGGACCCATGGGATATCAACCTAGATAACAGCTGGTGGGACAGGACTAACAGGCAGCTGCAAAACTGTGGCCATGCACACACCAGCACAAACGTTTATACAGGCACTCAGGCAGCCATATACAGGTTTTGTGAGGGTTAAGAATACACACACAGGCTTTTTGCATTTTAAGTGTAACATATAACACTACCCTCTGCTTTACAGGATACAGTCTGCCATTCTGAGTCCTACACTCTTTGTTCCTAGATGTATGGTCTTGCATCTAGCTGCATTAAAATAAAATGAATGTTGTTGAAAGAGGTCCAATACCTTAAGAATGATGACCAAACGATCCAGATTGCTCTCCCTAGCGTATTATTTTATTTATATAGCACAAGCACTGTGCCTGTCACTGAACAGTCATGAATTAGAGACGGGTCCCTGCCCCGAGAGGCTTATCATTTAGGATGGCAAGGAAGGGAGACAAGGGGTGTTAACATAGAGGCAGGGAGCCTGATGGAACCCGGAGATGCAATGTCCCCCCCACCTGCAGCTACCTTGCGCTGGTTCTGCAAGGACCCCAGCAGACAGGCTGGTGGTTCCTCCAACTGCAGCCAGTGAAACCCCCCTTAGAGTTGCAGTCACTCCCATGACCACTCTAGGCTGCGACTGCAACTCTATGCTCTCTCCATCAGACAGGAGGCAGCCCCAGAGCAGCAAATTGCCCTGGTTCGGTCCAGGTTACCTCGTACGGCATATCCCGCCTTTCTGGGGATGACGCCATGAGGAGCTGCCCCAGCCAAAACTGAGGCAAACATCTGGCAGCTGCCATTCACACGAGCAGTAAATCCAGGGCAAAGGGGGGCCAATGTGGGGCCCCATCTTGTGTCATAACACCCAAGAAAAGGGGAACATAAAGAGAGATGAGGAAACATTCATGAAATTGAGAAGCTGCTGATGTACATCCTTAGCTTAGGCCAGGGGAAAGTCATAGGGGGAAAGAGGGACCCTGAATGATGGGCCAGTAGAATGAGCATCAGTGAGAAATCTGTTTAAGCAAGGAGCTAGGAAAAGCCCAATGAAAGAGGTATGTTTTTACCCTGTCCTTGGCATTATTTACCTCTGCTGTAGGCTTTGTGCCATCTGCAAGCTTTATCAGCAACAGTTTTATATCTTCTTCCAGATGAATGTTAGCCAGATGGTTGGAAAGAGAGAAATTGGTTTAAATTTTTTTTAGCAGGAGTCAAATTACTTATTACTTATTTGGGGGAAGCTAGCACCTCCTTCTCCTGTAGGTAGGCACTGGTCCTCTGCTAATAGCGGATACCACACTTCACCACCACCACCACTACAGTGCTACACCCATCCACAAAGGACATTGGTCCACATTGAAGATGTAGGCTGGAATTCTCCTGCCATCCCCCCGGAGCTTAAGTAACTGAATAAACTTGTACGAAACAATCTCACTCCTAACATAGTTACACCACCACAAATCTGCGTGACTTGTATTATCTGAGAAGCAGATGGAAAATTCCTCTCAGCAGGTAAATAGTTGACTCACTTTCAGAGCAGAGACAATCCAGATTTACTAGGATGTCCACTGCCCTGGAACAGTTCTGCTGGCGTACTGAGCATCACCTAGCAAATGCAACAGCAGAGGAAAAGAAATCCTTTTCAACCTTCCCCATAGTCAGCATGAGACTTTAAACGCTTTCTCCACAACAAGCAGCCTATCTGCCTTGAATTCTATAGCTGCTACCACTATTTATTTATTTATTTATTCAGATTTATATCCTGCCTTTCCCTTAAAAACAGCTCAAGGCGGCTTACAGAATAAAACATATAAAGCAAATATAAAAGATAAACATTAAAATACAAAGTTCAAACATAACCTCAAAGTCCCCAACCCCCTCACAGCACCCACCCAATATCACTCCTGTATTCCCCCATCCATCCTTCCTCACACCCCTACCCCTCACACACACACACCAAGTCAATCCCCGCTGCCAAAAGCCCAACAGAACAAAATGGTCTTGCATTGCCTCCGGAAGGCCTCCAGGCTTGAGCACAGGCAGACCTCCTGGGGGAGGGAGTTCCACAGAAAAGGTGCGGCGGCCGAGAACACTCTCCTCCTAGTTGAGACCCGGCAAAAAAACGAAGTCTCAAGGAGGGTGCCCCAGTCAACTGCAGAAGGCGCAACAGGACATGGGGAGCCAGCCAAATGGGACCCAGGCCATTTAGGGCTTTAAAGGTCATCACTAGCAGCTTGAATTGGGCCCGGAAGAGTATCGGCAGCCAGTGCAGCATACAGGGTACCGGTGTTATGCGCTCGCGGCAACCCATCCCCATAAGGGGGTGAGCCGCTGCATTTTGCACCAGCTGCAGCCTCCAGACCATCACCAAAGGCAGCCCCACGTACAGCGTATTACAATAGTCTAGCCCTGAGGTGGTGAAAGCATAGACAACAGTGGCCAGATCCAAGTCCGAGAGAAAAGGTCACAGGCTCCTCACCAGATGGAGTTGGCGAAATGAGCTTCTGGCCACCGCTGTGACCTGGCAATCCAAGCACAGCAAGGGATCCAGAAGCACCCCGAGGCTGCGAACCCAATGAACCAGAGGGGGCCAGTCCCCATTAGTCTCAATCCCCTCCAGGGCACAAGACTGGCCAACCATCATCACCTCAGTCTTGTCAGGATTCAGCTGCAGACATCTTGCCCTCATCCAGTCCCCCACCACAGCCAGGCAGCGGATAAGCACCGAGACTGCAGGACCTGGGGCGGATGAAAAACAGAGGTAGAGCTGGGTGTCATCAGCATACTGATGGCACCTCACCCCAAACCGCCAAATGACCTCGTCCAGCAGCTGCATATACATGTTGAACAAGAGGGGAGTCAGAATAGAACCCTATGGAACCCCACAAGGGAGATGCCAAGGAGATGATGAGCAATCACCCAACACCACCTGCTGAGACATCCCTGTCACGAGTTGGAGGTCCGCACCCCCACTTTACCGGGTTTGAGTGACTCAGTTTCCCTCACAGGGACAACACCTTTGTCACCCAAGGGCCCGATCCTTCCCATTTACAGACTCTTTATTCTCTCGGTTCGCAAGAGTTTGAAAACTCTTGTGGCCCCTTGTGTTTCCAATGTTAGACACAGACACTTCTTCATAAAGATTAGAACGTTTATTGATTACATAAGCAAGATAGATGATACAGAGTGGTATCTAGAAATCAAAGGTAAATATAACGCATTCCTAATCTATACTGGTTGAGCTCCTAGATAAGAATCTTATCCTACAAAGGTCCATACGTTCTGGTTCATTCTCAGTCAGAGATGTAGGTGACTGGGTGCTGGTTCTTAGAGAGTTTTAATCGAAGTCCCCTCTCTCAGTTCATGGTTTGGCTCAGACCTCCTGGCTGCATGACGTTGAGTGAGTTCCCAATAGTCACTGCTCAAGAAGTAGCTAAAATGGCTTAATGGCCCTGGCTTAAATAATCTGAGTCCTTTGTTTCTCCTTCCCGCCTTGGAGCCTGCATGGTTTGAAGCACATAAGCAAAAGGCAAACAGGAAGGTCCATTTGCATCTCCATAGGTGTCTGGCTGGCTGGGGGGGTGAATCCACACTCCTTATCTCTTTCCATTTCCTGGAGTTTCGTCACTGTTACAGTACATGATGTGAGTTTTACAGGTCTCAACTGTAACATTACATACATGTTGAACCTTTTGCTTTACATATTTACTAGGCTTGTAGCCTACGTGTAGGCCAGTATCACACGTGTGTGACTTTATGTGACACTCCCATCCAAGAAAGAGCAGACCCACTCAAGAGCAGTTTTGCCCATTCCAGCCAGGTCCCGCAGGCGAGTCAACACCACCTCATGATCAACGTTATCAAAAGCTACTGAAAGATCTAATAAAATCAACAAGTTGAACTCCTCTGATCTAACTCCAGGCAAAGGTCATTGACCAAGGCTACAAGTTCAGTCTCTGCGCCATGCCCTGGATGGAAGCCAGACTGTGCAGGGTCCAGGAATCCATTAGCATCCAGAAGCTCCCGGAGCTGACGAGCCACCACCCGTTCAATAACCTTCCCTAAAAAGGGAAGGATAGGAGACAGACCGATAGCTGGCAGGAGAATCAACGTCCAATGATGGCTTTTTAAGCAGAGGCCGAACAATCGGCACCTTAAGGCAGCTCAGCACTCTGCCCTCCCAAAGGGAGGTGGTGATCACCCCAGCCAGCAACCATGCTCTTATGTCCACTTCACAAGGGCATAGCTATAATAGGGACAAACTGGAGCTGCACCTGGTCCCACAACCCGTGTGTGTGTGTGTGTGTGTGTGTGTGTGTGGTGCACTCACTCCCTTCTACAGCTACATCCCCCCTACTGCTGGGATGGGTTCCCTCTTCTGCACCAGGCCCATTCCAGTCTAGTTAAGCCTTCATCAGGGCTGGATCCAGACAAGTGCAAATTGTGTGACTGCAATGGGTTTAGGGGGAGGGGGCACAGCAATCCCCTAATACATGGAGTACATGAATTAACTTGATGGGTGTGAATATGAGAAGCAGTAGCATAAAATACGAGCCCCAAAAGCCTCAAATGTAGGGAGCGGCAGCCTATGAGGGCCTGCAGAATTCAGGAGGGAGCTCCCAACACATGGGACCCACGAATAAACTAGGAATAAGAACATATGCTTAAGACGCAGACCTGCAATGCAGGGATGCTATGTTTAACTGAGGCCCCTGAAGGGGATGCTATGTTTGACTGAGCACCAAAAATGAACTATGGTAAAACCATATTCCTATGTTAGAAGGGGGCTCACATGACCATTTTGCACAGGGTCCTAACTTCCCTGGACCCAGCACCGCACTCAATCTGCTTCGTTTGTCTCAAGTGCTTTTGTATCACAGTAACCTGGGAAGTGGGGATGCTTAGGACTGGCTATGGGTGTTTTTAGATGGATGGGCTACCGTGGTGCTGGCTACGCCAGCCCACTTCACCCCCGGATGGCCCATCCATCTGAAGACGCATCACCAGATGTGCAGGTGTAACAGCAGCAGAGCATTCTGTGCCTGCTCAGGGGCAGCCCCACCGGCAGCGCTCCGGAACATCCCTGGGGCACCACCAACAGAGCGGGCCAGCCAAACCCAGGGCACCAACCTGAAGTGGAGCAGCTGTCCATCTAATGCATGGACCATGCTGCTGCTCTGCTTCTAGATGGAATTGCCCCAGGCAACACCACAGCATTGCTGACAATCTAGCCTGCAACTCTATGGTGCGGAGGGGGTATTGCGTGGGCAAACCACAGGCCCAGGTGGGGCTGGCTGGGAGCAGGGCCAGGGGTGGGCAGCCCCAAGTCCATCTGAAAACCCCCTCTGTGAAGAACCAGAAGCAGTAGATGGTCATACTGTCCTTCCATGCCATTAGCAAAGCAGGTCACTAGCTATGCAGCAAGGAAGTCCATCACTTCTCTGTGGCCTGACCAACATAAGTCCAACATCCCACATAACCAAGAGTTGTCACATCAAAATTAATCATGTGCAACCTCAAACATCAAAGTCTTCAAAATGCCAGTTCTTTTCATTAGGAGTGGCTCTGTTTGACATTCAAAGAAGGTGGGTCTTGTACCATAATGAGTCATGAAAGAACTTCAGAGAATCTCTCCCAGACTTGTAGGTGTGTACATGAGCTACACACACGGTATCATCCACCAGGATGGTGCCAAATGCTCCTCTAAGGTGCCAGCCTAACTCTGCTGGCCTGGTCAGGACTGGGACATGGCCATACTCTTTCTCCTCTTCCCCGAGAAGATTTGCTTGCCAATTTTTTTTTAAAAAAATCTTTAGTTCAACAAAAATGCAAATGTTGTACACATGCAAATATTTAAAGGTGAGGAAATTCCTAATTACACTTTACACACAACTTAAATCCTGCCCTACTATCTGCAAACACAATCAACCATCTGACATTCAAATGCATAATCAGCATTTGTTATTTTTTTACTACAGTAGCCCCTTTCCTGGTGCAGGGAAATACATGCCACAGACAGATAGCGTTCATGAGAAAGCTCTGTGCATTGTCTTGCAAACGGCCTTCTCCATCTTACACGAACAGGCCAGAGGCTATACTAATCATGTTATAGAGAGAGGGTGTTAACAAACGAGACGATAGCCCGCTGGAGTCCAGGTTCAGTCCGATCAGGATTTGGGTGCAATTCTAAAAGTAAAACTAACTACACATGCATTCTCCTTCATAAGCATGAGAAACAATGTGTGCCCAATACCTCCAGCGCAGCAAGGGACTGAGAACCGGTCCCTTGACAGAGTGCTTGTCAGAATCCTGCCACTAACTCACTGTGACCATGAACAAGTCATAACTTTTGTCTTAGATGTTCCCTAGCTTCAATTAAGCAGATAACAATACCCAATCTGCAGGGGTGCTGGAAGGCTTAATTTATTAATGCTTGTAAAATACTTTTGATCCTAAAATTTAAAGCAGTACATAGTTGCAAGTAGAAAGTATGGTCAAAATCTATAAATATAACATGAGAGGAGCAGATTAAACCTGCAATGAGTGATAGGAGATAGGAGAAAGACAAAGTCCAAACTTCTATACCTCTTCACCAACCCCCAACACCTCTGAAAGGTCACACACAATTACTGTTTCATTTACTTACTCTAGTAGTAAGGACTCCCATGTATAAACAAGGCCCAGCCTCTAAAAGGAATGCAACTGTCAATATGCTGTACGATGCTGTTATCTAATGTGGGGTGGGGTGTTTACCTTCAGGAAAGCCACATCCTTCAGAAACCACTTTAATGTCATTGCAGGATTGCTCCAAACTACTCTTATCAGAAGGGATTTTTTTTCTAATCCAATCTGGTGATCGGATCGTGGGCATAAAAACAGGAATGACAGAGGAAATTCATCCGTAGCACCCTCTGCCCTAAGTTTGGGAGGGGCTGCCCCCACACACACACACACAGATCTTTTTGCTCCCCACCCCCAGCAGCTGTGAGAGTGGACAGAGCTTCAGTCATTTTCCCCAGCTGCCAGGCAAATTCAAATGCTGATGGGGAAGAGAATAGGGCTCTCCCTTGTGGAGGTTGCAGCAAGGTTCTGGCAAGGTCCTTTGATGGCAAGGCTCAGGGGGCAGAGTTTGGGGATCAGGGGAGGAACCGTAGCCCCCTCCTCTCCACTCCTTGTTTGGACAGCGATTACTTCACCAATGGCTATAGAAAAAACCAAGTCTAGTAATTCCAACTAATGGCTAAATTTCATGGGTAGAGTATCATGGGAGGAAATGAGGAGTGAATAAATATGGAGAATTATTCCAGTTTCCTCCTGATTAGACAAGCAAGCATCTATTGGTGGAGCAGCGAGAGACTGAATTCCTCTCACTTGCCTCCCCACACCACCAAAAAAAGTTGTTGTCCATCCAAGCCAGCATTAGCTGTATGAGGGAGGGGCGGAGCGGTGTTAAAATATACAGAGTACGCAGGTTTTTCCCTTGTCAAAAGACCAATAAGATAAGAAAAGAGTACAGAATACAGTGGCCATGTTCTCACGTTACACAGGAGGGGGAAACTTCCATGAGGGCAATCACAGCTGTATTCTCACAGTACTTAGTTCACGCAGGAATGCGCTATTTTGCTTTTATGCCGTGAGAATACTCGCACATGACCGGGTCCCCCGGTTTAGCTTTTACAATCATAGGTCTTCTTGTGGCATAAAAGAGGAATAGAACATTCCTACATGTGCTAATTCCCATGAGGATACAGCTGTGATTGCCCTCACAGAAGTTTCACACACACTCCTTCATGTAATATGAGAAAGTAGTATGAATTCCCTTCCACAGCAAGAGTGGGTCATCCCCTCTGTTCAGAGATGATTAAAAAAGCACATCTCTAGAAAAGATCCAGAATCAACAAAAGCAGCTGAAGCTCCGATGAATTTGATGATATTGCATCTGCTTGTTTAAGTATGAGACAAATTCTGACCACACTCCTCAAGGCCTTACTCCTGAGCAGTCCAACTAAAGTCGTGGGACTACTCTAGAGAGAGCAGTCTGAAGATGGCAGCGTTTAGGTGTCTGGCTCTCTGACTTGCTGTCAGTACTTGCTCTTCGGTTGCCACAATACACGGTGAGCAGTACCGCCTACATCCTGTATGCAAACACGGGGTTTTAGCATTGAGGTCCTGAGGATCCCTCACCTTTTACAAATAGGAAAAAATAAATTGCAAATTATAAAGAAAATATATTTACCATTCCAAGAAAGCAAACACATGCCGCTTACACACAGGTTACTCATCAGTTAGCGCTACACCCACTCCATAAAACACAGAGATAGAGGTGGAAGGACTTGGCTACCCTAGGTTCCTGCCAACAAAACTGCAAGCCAAATTTGCAAGCTTTGTGGAACCATGCAAGTGAGTCTCTGGAAACCTTTAAAGAGCAGCAGCCTTCATGGCAAATTAGACACAGACATCAGACTCCAGGAGCAACCAACATCAATGCTCCCAGATCCAGCAACAAAAGTCACACATTGCTTGAAAAGTAACCGTAGGTGGTTTGGGGCTTCACCATGCACAGGATGTTTCATGAGCCAAGACCGATGCTTTCTGCCTTGCCCATACTCTTTCTATCAAGCAGTGAAAAAGAAAAAAAAAGAGTTTTCTCTGACTTTGTTAGTTCCATGAATATTTCATCTCACCTCCGTTTCACTCCAGCTTTACAATCTGAAGCCCAGAATCAGAACCAGGACCAAGGTGCACATATTTTATTTTATTTATTTACTTTATTTATTTACGGAATTTATATCCTGCTCTATCCCGCCACAGGCAGCCCAGAGTGACTAACAACTTAATAAAAATATAATATAAAACACTTTCAAACAACATAAAACATAAAACCATAAACAAATAAACCCTCACCCCCACCCCCCTCAACCCTACCCCTCTCCCTCGCCAAATGCCTGACGGAACAGCCAGGTCCTGCAGTTCATACAGAAGGTCAAGCGGTCCAGGGCCTGACGTGCCCCCACCAGGAGGGAATTCCAAAGGTGCGGCGCAGCCACCAAGAACGCTCTAGTCTGCATGGCCCCTTGGGAAACCCGGGGGACCTCCAGCAAGGTGTCCCTGGACGATCGCAGGGGCCGGTCCAGAACCTGGGGGGGTGAGGCGGTCTCACAAATAAGCGGGGCCCAGGCCATGTAGGGTTTTATAGGTTAAAACCAACACACTACTGGCAGCCAGTGCAGAGATCGGAACACTGGTGTAATGTGCTCCCGGCAGCCCAACCCCACCAAGAGCCGGGCCGCCGCATTCTGCACCAGCTGCAGCTTCTGAGTCGTCACCATAGGTAGCCCCACGTAGAGCGCGTTGCAGTAGTCTAAATGGGAGGTAATAAAAGCATGGATGTTCGTGGCCAGGTCCGGAACCGAAACCAGCGGACAAAGCCACCACACCAGATGTAACTGGCGGAAGGCACTCCTCGCCACAGCCTCCACATGGAAATCCAGGTGGAGCTGAACATCGAGGTGCACCCCCAAGTTCCGCACCTGGGACATCAACGGAGGGCAAACTCCATCAATCGATGGAGCTGTCAACTCCGCCGACCTAGCATCACCTCCATCTTGTCAGGATTCAGTCGCAGTCGGTTAGCCCTCATCCAGTCCCCACAGCTGCCAAACACCAGGTAAGCACCGAGACAGCCAGGCCTGGGTTGGTCGAAAATGAGAGATACAGTTCGGTGTCATCTGCATACTGAGGACACCTCACCCCGAACTTTCTGATCACCTCGCTGAGCGGCTGCATATACATGTTGAACAGGAGAGGGGAAAAGACCAAACCCTGCTGGACCCCACACGGGAGGTCTCTGTAAGATGAAAAATAATCACCGAGCACCACCCGCTGAGTTCTTCCGGTCAGGAATGAGCGGAACCATTCAAGAACAATCCTGCCCACCCCTGCACTGTCCCGCAGGCACGTCACCAACATCTCATGGTCAACGGTATCAAATGCTGCCGAAAGATCTAAAAGGACCAATAGGGTCGATCGACCCCAGTCCTTTTCTCAGCGAAGTTCATCCACCAAGGTCACAAGTGCTGTCTCAGTGCCATGCCTCGGACGGAAGCCAGACTGCGAAGGATCAAGATAATCGATGCTGTCAAGATGCCCCTGGAGCTGCTGAGCCACTACCCATTCAATAACCTTCCCTAAAAAGGGTGGTGATGAGTGGGATATAAATGCCTAAAGATGAAAGACAAGAAAAAGGATGATCCAGTGGTTAGGGTGCTAATCTGGAACTGCAGACACTTTGATTCAATTCCCTGCTCTCTCACATATTTCCTGTGTGACTTTTGGCAAGATATTTTGCTGCTCTGTGCCTCAGTTGCCTATCTGTAAAATGAGAATATTAGTACTACTTTACTCACAGTGGCATTGGAAGGATAAATAACGTTAGAAACTGAGTCACTCAGATACTGTGGTAACAGGGACTGTATAAGTGCCTTAGGCAGATGCTGCAAGGCTTGGCAAATAAAGAGGGGTGGGGGTGTTGCCACAAGTTTCTTTTCTCTCTGATCCAGCTACCAAAGGGAGAGATTAACATCATGTGGTGCATTCTCTCCCATCCCACTGCCATGGCTGAAGAGAATGTTTGAGATACTGTAGAATTGCTGAGCCTGTGCAGGACTTCTTGGCCCTTGCAGGTATGTGGTTTCTCCCCACCTCTTCTCTCCTTGCTGGAATTGGAACACTGGACCTTCCTCTCATGCAGGCACGCATGTACATTCACCAAGTAACTTCTTAATTAATGTTAGAAATGGGACCAAACAAATCATCTCCAAATATCCAGTTCAGACCTGGACACAAACTCTGCAGGTTGGACTCATCTCTAGATGGTGCTGGGAAAAATCCTGAAGCCCTTATTCAGTTCAGATTCCCACTAAGGGTAATTTGCAAGAGCAAATAAAAACCCTGATCTAGATCATCTGTCACATGACATACAAAAAGGGGATCCCCCTCTTCATGCAGTATCTTTGCAGCATCTCCCCACCTTGCTTGGGTTTAGGATTTGTCCTGGGAGGAGTGGTGTTTGGGCAAGCATGGGGCACTGCCGGAGAAAATGCATAGCCTCAGAGAATCTTAGAGTTGGAAGGTACATCAGAGGTCATCTAGTCCAACCCCTGCTCAGTGCAGGAAATCCACAGCTACAGCATCCCTGACAGATGGCCGTCCAGCCTCTGTTTGAAAACCTCCAACAAGGAGAGCCCACCACTGCCCTAGGCAACCTGTTCCACTGTTGAATAGCTCTTACCATAGGGAAGTTCTTCCTAATGTTTAGCCAAAATCTGGTTTCTTGTAATTTGAGCCATTGGTTCTAGTCCTGCCCTCAAGAGCAACAGAGAACAAGTCTGCTCCATCTTCTACGTGACAGCCCTTCAGAGATTTAAAGACAGCTATCATGTCTCCCCTTAGTTTTCTCTTCTGCTTGATTTTATCTCTACTGTTGCTTAATATATTGCTAGGGTTAGCAAACTTTAACTTAAAAGCTAAAGGGTTGCATTTAAGCTAGAGTCATAGTAACTTCTAGGGCTACTGTGTGAGTGACTCTACTTTGATCAAAGGTGTTAAGTGTTCCCATTTAGAAGACTTGGCTGTAGGCAGGGCTGAGGCCTAGCCATTAGTATAAACTGGGATCTCTCCTGCAAGAACCCCTTCTCGAGCAGAGAGCACCCCACGCGGAGTGAGACACAGGCAGAGTGAGCAGACTTTGGCTACTGTAAGAGTTAAGCTACAGGGAGAGGAGGCTTAGGGGGTAAGCTAAAACAATATAAACTTTTTTTTTAAAGTAGCTAGAGTATTAAAGTAATAGAGTAAGAGTAAAAAAAGTGTTAGAGTAACAGTGTCCTTGCCCTATACAACTCTAGATTTAAGGTTAGTACTACTTAAGGGGAAAGTTGACTAGGGAGATGCAGGTAGAAGTCCAGCAGCAGAGTGAGGGCTATCCAGTCTTTTGCACTCAGTGTAACATGTATGACTATCTTCCTCTTGCGGAGAGATTGTATGTGTGCACTCGGTGCAAAGAGCTCCTGGCTCTCAGAAAACAAATGCAGAGAACAAATGGAGGCTAGAGGCAGAGCTGGAGGAGCTGAGGCAGACAGAGAGGTATATAGAGGAATCCTTCAGGGACATCGTAGAGCAGTTCCACCTCCATTCCGGCAGCCTCTCTGCTGCTATGGAGGAGCAAGTTCTCCAGGAAGGACAGCAAACTGGAATGGCAGGAAGTGATCCTTTAGCTGGGACCTGCCTTCCAGATGATGTGTTATCCTCTCACACTGAGGATATGTCTCCAGGGGGTGGTTCTCAGGGGAGTGGGAATAAGCTAGCCGTGGAAGTTGGCAATTTGATTATTAGGAATGTAGATAATTGGGTTGCTGGTGGCCGCGAGGACCGCATGGTAACTTGCCTGCCTGGTGCGAAGGTAGTGGACCTCACACGTCGCCTAGAAAGAATTCTAGAGAGTGCTGGGGAGGAGCTGGTTGTCGTGGGTACCAACGACATAGGAAAAAGTAGCAGGGAGGTTCTGGAGGCTAAATTTAGGCTTCTAGGTAGGAGATTGAAGTCCATGACCTCCAGGATAACATTCTCAGAAATGCTCCCAGTTCCACGCGCAGGACCCCAAAGGCAGGCTGAGCTCTGGAGTCTCAATGCGTGGATGAAACTATGGTGCAGGGAAGAGGGTTTTAGATTCATTAAGAACTGGGGAACCTTTTGCGGAAGGGAGAGCCTATACCAACGGGATGGGCTCCACCTTAACCAAAGGGGAACCCGGCTGATGGCGCTAAATATTAAAAAGGAGATAGACCAGTCTTTAAACTAAAAACTGGAGGAAAGCCAACAGGTGCTGAGCAGCACGTGGGTCAGGCTGAGGCAGCTGCAAAAGATGCTGTTATTCCAGGGGGAATTAGAGTACCCTAATATAGAAGACAGGAAAAATCCCCAGGGAGCTCAGGTGAAAATCAGTTTGCAACAGTCAAACTCTATTGATCCCCAAATAACTAAAACAGTTACTTACAATAAACAGATTAAAAATAAAAAGGATACATTTAAATGTTTATATACAAATGCTAGAAGTCTAAAAAGTAAGATGGGAGAATTAGAGTGTATTGCGTTAAATGAGGATATAGACCTCCTCCTTCCTGGCCTCCCCCGCTCTCACCTGTCCCCCCTTATCGCCATCCAAAACTCCACTGCTAGGGTCATCCACTCAGCCTGTCGCTTCGACCACGTGCAGCCTCTCCTCTCCTCTCCTCACTTCATTGGCTCCCCCTTCCCGAATGCATCCTTCACAAACTCTTGGTATTCACTTACAAAACCCTTCACAACCTGGCTCCCCCTTATTTCTCAGCCCTAATCTCCTTACACATTCCTGCACGCACTCTCCACTCCTCCTCTGTCCCCTCCCTCGCTCTCCCTCGTCTCCCCTGCTCCCTAACCGCCTTCGTCCCTTCTCCCTGCTGCCCCCCATGCCTGGAACTCCCTCCCTGCCCACATCCGCCTTGCCCCCTCCCTCCGCACCTTCAAATCCCTCCTCAAAACCCACCTCTTCCTTGCCGCCTTTCCCAATGTCTGTTAGAACTTTCCTCTCAATACTTACTGTCTGCCCTCCCCGCAGACTCCTGCCTAACTGCAACCAAGCCAAGCACAAGCACCGAGACTTCGCATCCGCTTGAATGTTATTTATCCCTTGTCTCTCCCTATGTCCCCTCTCCTTGTCTCCCCCCTCCGTGTCTATTAGGTTGTAAGCCGTAGGCAGGGACCGCATCTATTTTATTGTTCTATAAAGCACCAGCTAGACAGCTGGTGATATACAAATGCTTATAATAATAATAATAATAATTAATAATAGACACAATAGGAATCTCAAAGACCTGGTGGAATGAGGACAACCAATGGGACACGGTATTACCAGGATATGAAATATATCGAAATGACAGAGTAGATCGAGCGGGTGGTGGGGTGGTGCTCTATGTAAGAGACAACATTGAGTCAAGCAGGATTAATATTGTAAAGGAAGCAAACAGTTCTCTGGAATCTCTGTGGATAGAAATTCCATGTATAACGGGGAAATGTATAGTGGTCGGTTTATACTATCGTCCTCCTGACCAGGACAGTGAGACTGACTATGAAATGCTAAGGGAGATTAGACAGGCTACTAAAGTCGGAAACACAGTAATAATGGGTGATTTCAAGTGGAATTCTAAGAGCGAGTCCAGGTAGTCTGTCCAGATATGAAATCATCATCCATGTACCTGAGGTATAAGAATGGTCGGGTGGTGCATTTTTCCATGTATTCTTCTTCAAAGTGGCCCACAAAAGGCTGGCATATTGGGGAGCCATTAAGAAAAGGCCTGTCTTCGTCATGAATTCACTGGGTGGCCTTGAGTGAGTTGGTCTCTATTCCCTATCTGTTAAATAAGAACCTACTTCACATGGTATTGTGAGGCTCAGCAAGATAAGAAAGGTAAAACGCTATAGAAATTATAAATAACTGCTATACTTATAATCAACCTAATATCTGTAAAGCTGTTTGCTTCTCAAATTAAAGCTACTGGGCATTCTGAACAAACTAGCCGCTAAGGTACCCTTTCAGATTTTAAACAGAGGGTATCTTTACATGGATGCAGAGGTACTCACCCACAGACCTGCTCTGGGAGTGCACCCCTGTGTCTGTCCGATTGCAGCCCCACCTGGGTCTGTTTTAAATGGACCTGGTGCTGCCACGGCCCACTGTCTCCCCACATGACGCACCCCTTCCCCCACATCACAGCAGCAGGTGGATCAGCCACCATTCTAGGCTGCCGCCCGCAGCTCTATGGTGTTGCCCAGGGCAACCCTCAGCCAAGAGCGGAGCTGCAACGGCCGTCCTCCAAGTAGATGGACTGCAGCTCTGCCTCCAGCCAGTGCCCCAGGTTTAGTCAGCCCGCTCCACTGGCAGTGCTCTGGGATGTCCAGGGCTGGAGCAGAACAGACAGTGCCTGCTCCACCTCTGCTCTGCCTGCACATCGGGCGAGCTGCCTTTAAACTGACTGCCTTCCCGGGTGTGAGGCGGAGCAGAACCGTGGGTGTGATCCATGTAAAAGCACACAGAGTCTAATGGTGATTTTTCTTTAACGTTTTTTGGTTCCCAAGCAGGATTTTTAAAAGCTGCGAAAACTTACTTCACGTTTATATACAGGCTTTAGGCACTGAGTTGAGCTCAAAGATCTATGCCCTGGGAACTCCTTAGACTAGTTCAACTGGTTCTCAAACATTTCTGAACAACGCCTCCCCTCCCACTTGTGTCTCATAGTTGATGCCCCTTCCCCCTCCACCCACACACATGCATACCTCTTGTTCCCTTTCTTCCTCTCCCCCTTCCTAGCCCTCCTAGCTCTTCCCCCTCTTCCCATTGCCACCCCATTATTTAACAGATTTCCCGTAGTTCAGAGTGAGAACTGAATGTTTGCCAACTGGGGTTCTTCTCATGCCCCTCTCCCCCAGAATACCTTCCATGCCCACTCCCTTTAGAGAACCTATAAAATGTGCCTGGTACAGCCTCATCAAGCCCTGTGCTAGGAGAGGCCTCGTGAGGGGAGCATCAAGAGAAGCTGCTGGGGGAGAAGAGCCCCACCTACCTGGGACAACTTTGTACAGGGGCTGCAACTTAAGGCTCGCTCTATGCCCCTAGGGCTTTACTATACAGTGTAAACAAAGCTAACTTGCTTTCCAAAGTAGCTCTATTCCCAGTGGGAATACTCAACCGTACCTGAGAACAGGGCAGCAGTTTGCCCCTCTTTAATCTAGGGCTGACATACAAATTAAATTACCCTGAGGTAGCATGAAAATTGCTGAGTTTCATGTGAACACTTGGCTGTTACCCCAGAGTAAGTTGTAGCTGTCTCATGGTAACAGTTTTGTATGAATAGGCCTAGGCAAGCAATAGCAGCAATCAAATACCTAGGGATTTACATCTTTATTAAAAATGGAGACATGCAGATCCAGGTCTAAGCTTCCCCAAAGCGTGAGGAGGTTCAGCTCTGGAGTTCCAATTCATATCCGTCTTACAGAAATGGAGCCAAGCCACACGTCTGGAGCCTAATCATAAATTGTGGAAAGTCTGAGAGAGTCTGGACTTTGTACCCTGGCTCAGGTCCATCTTTAGGCTTCTCGTCTACAATATGGCACTTTTCATCCAAACATAAGCACTTTAATTAATTAAGTCTGACAACACTCTTGTGAAGTAGCAATCATCATTATTATGATGCACACTGTAGTAGCAGTCTTGCCGCGGAGAGAGAATTCCTTCTTAATTAATTGCAAATTTTTGAACAGTTGCAATTTCCACTCTTGGGAGGTTTTTAAGTTGCTTGTGTTACTTAATCAAGCAAAAGCCATCTTATGCTGGCATCCCCTAACATGCCAGCATACTTTCATACAGAGAATATTCCCATACAGGGAATACAGCAAATAGGGCCTGATCCAATGCCATCAATATCAAGAAGGGTTCCTTCAAATGGCTTCAGTGGGGGCTGCGCTGAGTTCTTCATGAGAAAACATGAATTGTTTACATGTAACAAATGGAAATATTTTAATTATGACTATTCTCAATAAGTGCTGGTGAGGTTGCAGCTCGTCTGCTCGTGCTGGTGAGGTTGCAAGGACTGGTGAGGTTGCAGCTCGTCTGCATATGCTCCCAGCATCCTCGGCGGTCATTGCTCGAGGACACCACGACTCTCCTGGGGCTTGGCCTTCCTGCCGCCCCAAGCTCCACCAACCAGTGGGCCAAGGACTGGTGAGGTTGCAGCTCGTCTGCATACGCTCCCAGCATCCTCGGCTGTCATCGCTCGAGGACACCACGACTCTCCTGGAGCTTGGCCTTCCTGCCGCCCCAAGCTCCACCG
>QEPC01015005.1:2909444-2926384 GCA_003113815.1 Sphenodon punctatus | reverse complement strand
CTTGAGACCTCGCATCTTCATGAATGTTAGACCCCTTGTCTCTCCCTCTGTTCCCCTTCCTAAGTCTCTCCCCCAGCTCCTGTCTCTCAGATTGTAAGCCCTAGGGGCAGGGACCCTGTCTATTTTATTACTTTGTAAAGTACCAGGTACACTGCTGGTGCTATATAAATGTTTGTTAATAATAATAATAATAAAGTGCTAATGGGAAAGGTAAGTTTCTAGTCTTTAAAACAGATGGTTGGAGCAGGGGAAATGGCTAGAAACCCATTTTAGTTAGAAAAAAGGCAAGTCTAACTTGTTGGTTTCTGTTCAAGTAACTCAAAAACTAGAAACTAGCCAAACTAAACTTTTGATTTCATCTCACTTCACCAAAAAAATAAAGCCCATTTAAAACAAAAAAAAAAGCAGCTTTCAAATTAAGACCAAAAAAGTGTCAGCTTTAAAAAAATTACCTGCAATCCTCAAACCACTTACTCCAGATTAGTTCCATTGTGGCCATTGTTTTCCCCTAAATTTATTATTGTAAACAGTTATCCTATCAACCTTACTTAAAATAGCATCTCCTGAATCAACACCTTCTCAAGAGCAGAAATGCAATAAAAAATGAGAAATAACTTTAAACAGATTTGCATTTGCAATTCATTTCCTTTTCAGTCACACCAGAAGTACAACTGAAATAAGCAGAGTTCTAGTTATAATCTTTCTTTTCTATAGTGTCACTGTCTATCACATACCGATCATAGAGACATAGAGTCACATGGCTGGAAGGGGCATCTAGTCCAGTCTCCTGGCACCACCTCAAGAGCTGCCACGCTCCAACCATCTGCAGAGAAATCCCACCAATAACTACAAGTAGAGACTGTGACCACCCAGAGCACACTGATGCCAGAAATAACAGAAAAAGAGGATCCACATGTCCCAAACAGGTGAGCCACACCCATGCTACAAGGGAAGGTGAAAAACCGTCATAGTCAACTGCCAATCTGCCCAGATGTAAAATTCCTTCCCAACCCCAAATATGGCAATCAGTTAGACCCTGAACAGGCACACAGGCCCCACCAGCAAGGTATGTGATATAGAATACAGTACCCACTACCCAGGCTTCAGAATACCCTGACAGCCTCACCTCCAGCTGCAAACTACTTTGATGCTACAGGAAGAAAGGGGGAGGGAACCCCAACATGTATTGCTGGGGGTGGGGGGAACCCCCCAAAACACCTTGCCCTGCAACATCAAATAATTAAAACTCCTCAGAAAGCAGGTACATTAATTAAGCTCCAAAAAGTCTCTCGCCACAAGCTTGAAACCACTTACTTGTAAATAACCCTACAGACTTCAAGTGGGACTACTTTCAGGAAAGTGGTTGCAGGATTGCAGCCGCTGTGAAGTAAATATTATCATAACTACTTAACTGAGACTATGTGACTTTCCCAAGGTCAAATAGCAAGTCAGTTTCAAAACTGGGAAGAGTTTGGCATGCCTCCTCTGTTGCTCTGGTCATTGTATTGCATTTCCAAATGTGAAAGTTGTTGAGTACATTTTCCATTCATCTACCATTCAATGTTTGTTCGTGCAAAGAGCAGCTACTGCATGCCATGCTTGTCCCAATGGCATTCCCTCCAGATAAGTGTGGACCAGTTAAACATGGGCAATAATATACAGCAAGAATTATTAAAACTACAGATAGGAAGAAAGCTATCCTGTGTCTCGTCCTTACTGTTCATCTAAGAGCAACAGGAATGCAGAATAAAAGAACTTTTCCTACTGCTCCTAGGTAAATGCAGAGCAAAAGGCTCAGTCTCATGCAAAAGGTTCATGCCTTTTGCAGGGTATTTTGTTATGTATATAATGCCAACAATGTGCCTGGCACTGAACAGTCATGATTAGAGACAGGTCCCAGCCCCTATGGGCTTATAATCTAGAAGGGACAAGAGAGCAGAAATAGGGGAGACAGGAATGTAGGGAGTGACAGGGATTCATGAAGTTGCAGGTGCACATGCTATCTTGGTTACAAGGGGCGGAGGGAGAGAGGGCAGTGGATTATCCTGAAGGATAAGACAGTATAGGAGAAGCATTGCTGAACAATCTGAGAGTGAAGAACTTATTTTAAAATTCTGGCTAAATTTATATTGCGTTCAAGTGTGTTGCAATAAGAATGCCCAGTGCCGCCTTGTCCTGCTTGTGCTGTATATGTAAGCCCTTTCATTTTCAGTTTTAAATGATTTTTTTTTTAAACAAAAAACAAAATAAAACACTGGGTTTTACAAAAACTATTATTCATTTTTTTACTGATTTTCACCTGAATTGTGTATCATTCAAGTACATAAAAACAGATCATTTTATTAGGAAATTGCAATACACTGCATTAGATATGTGTTATGTTAATAATAAATTAATCTATGTGTATATTCAAAGTTGTCTGTTGAAGTAAGGTAATGTAGTGGAAGATATACACACAAAACACACATGCATGCACGATCAGTACATATGAATCTCACACCCACCACATACACATTTCATGCAATTAGCAGTTAACAGTTTTAAGATTTCTCACATTAATGAACCCCTTCCCTCATCTCCCCTGAAGTGGCAAAGGGCTTAGAGCACGTTATGTGCCACTTGGGGTTATTTCCATGTCCCTGGCAGAGGGGCTTTAGGGGTCCTCAGCTCAGGTTACTTTTCTTCTCGTTTGGGACCTTCCGGAGGGAGATGGGATCCTAAGTAACCTAGGTATTTGGTGCTTCGGTGCTTCCACCCTGGGGGAGTTGTTGCCAAATAAAGGGGCAAATTAGGGACTCCTGCCCAGGGATTTCACTACCCTAGGGATAGGGACCTCAGAGGCAATTACTGACAAGTACTTTAACAAAGAAACGTGGGGATATCCCAGGTGCTTTACTTTTAAGATTAACACAACACTAAAACATGAGCCGGTAAATACGTCTCTATACAGTAAAATCATTTGGCACAATTATGCAATATAAATGTTTACAGGCTAATGGTTTTAAGTCACCAACAGTAAATTGTTTATTCAAAGGAAAAGTTTTTGTTGGAGGATTAGACATATTGGGGTCGATCCCAAACCACACCCGCGTGGGCGTGTGCATGGGACATGCACGCACAGTTTGCACAAGTGCCATAGTAGGGCTGTGTGTGGGGTGCATGCAAGTCATGCACGTACATACATGTGCACATGGCATGTACTGTGTACACTGCACAGGACTTGAGATCGGCCCCATTGTTTTCTTAAACTCAGCAGTGGCATACAGTGTTTTGAGTTCTGTTTCAGTTCTACAGCAAACCACATTAAATTCTGTTTTATTAAAGCATTTAATCTACTTAATACTTTTTTTTAATGTCCTTCTGTCCACTAAAATAAACCCCAATATTTACCCAGGGAAATTGTGAGTCATTTTTTTTGCACCATTTTCATCTGTTTTTGTTGTTGCTGTAGTAATCAACACTGATAAATTCCTGGGAAAAATGAAAAACAATAAAACTGAAAATGAAGGGCTCTGTGTATATGTTAGAGGATATACTTCCTCTGTGGGTAAGGAGGGCACTTGGAAGTCAGATTCTTCAGTAGCTAAAGCAGCTTTCAGACGTGCTTAAAAATGTACTTATAAGTGCCAGCGGTGGAACGCACATGCAAATTAGGTGTGGCTTTGAGGACGACTGAAAGGCACCCCATGCATGACTGGGGCTTTTCAGTGCGCTGACAAGTGCTCTTTACAGACCTGTTTTTTTCAGGTTGATAAAGCGCACTTGTCAATGCACCAAAAAGCTTCAATTATGCGTGTGGCACCTTTCAGACGTCATCAAAGTCGCACCTAATTCGCATGTGCATCCCGCTACCAGCACTTGTAAGTACACTTTTAAGCATGTCTGAAAGTCACCTTAAAGTCCTACCAGGTAATATGATGACAGGGTTTCATTTCATCTCCCTCTCTGTCTCTGGAATACATATGTAATCCCTTGCCTTTATGCATAATGATTATTCATTTCACTGGCACTTAGCTTGGGCCTTGGCTTGCTTCCATGGAAGGCAAGCTCCAAAAACAATAACTATCATCTCCAAGAACACTCAGATTCCTACCAATGGACAAAACATTTGACTATGGGTAATTTCAGTCTAAACGAGACCACGGTCAACCACAGTGACTCCCTTGTGGTGGCCGTTTGTCCTGTTACGTCTGCTTGATTCCCGCCAGATGTTCACCCCAGTGAATCACTGGCGGGAATCAAAATGACCACGATTCTGGACCTCTGGCCGCCTGGAGGTCCAGAATCGTAGTGGAATCAGGCCCCAACCATGATCACATTGGCCACAATTTGGGATCCGGTCTCCCGGAGGACGGACGGCTGGGAGAGCGCGGGGCTGTGCAGCCGCACGTTGCGCCGCACAACCCCACCCCCTCCCCAATCCCCAATAGGAATCAGGCTGGCACGTCTAAAGGACGGCTGGACTGATTCCTGCCCTGGATCTGAAAGGGATCCCAGTGCATGGTTCGGCGTAGCAGGCCTCCGGGCCCGGCACATCTGAAATTACCCAATGTCTTGAGGGGCTGGTGTGCTGTGACCCGTCCACTGCCTATCTTACTATTCCTAACTTTCACACAGTTTTCCTGTGTTCCTTCCATTTATTATAGCCACCTCCTGCATTTTCTCTTAGGCCCTTTTCAAACAGTCCATAGTGGATGGGGGGATGGGTGTTCACCTGCAGTGGGTGGAGGTGGGTGTGTGCCCGTTCCCACGGGCACACACCCATCTCCATCCACCTCCACGCATGAAGCAACAGGCATCAGAGCCTATTGCTCTGTGCGTGGGTGGAGGTGCGTGGAGTGTGCACGCACCCCCACCCACCCACCACCGACTGTTCCCAAGCACACCCCACCACCGCCCATGGCAACCTGCAGCATTCCTATGGATGCCCACACAAACCCACACCCGCACACGTGTGTGGTGGTGGGGCAGCCGGGTGAAAAGGCCCTTAGAATTCAATTGCGTTTGGGTGGCAGCTGCTTTTTGTTATATATGTATACAGAACCAAACAAATTAAGCCCTGGTGTCTTAGTGCTACCACAATGTAAATAAATAACAGTAGTAACTTACGTTTCTTTACATGTGCTACTGGCATACTGAGCGAGAGGTAACTTCTCAGTTACTTAGATCCCAGAACAGTTAGGGTACTAAACCACCAAAATTGTGAAGCAGCTGGATTCAGGGCTGAATTTCTATATAATCTCTTCATTCATGCTTTATTTGGGTTGGTTTTGTCCCTGCCACAGAGAGTAATGTATCCTCAAATCATTTTGTTCTTCCCAGCAGCTGGACTGTAATTGGAAAGCACAAGCAAAAGACTTTTTAAAAGGTTGGTTCAGTCCCAAGGTTGATACAGCTTCATTCTGAGATAAGGGACTTGTGATGAAAGGAACAGCACAGCACACTGAAAACCATTACTATGTTCTGTGTATGCTGTACTATGCTTACACATATTTGTAGGCTATTATGTGCCTATAATACGTTAACTATAAGCAACCCATTTTAAAGTGTTCTGCTCCTCACTTGAAATTAAACCTACCTGTGCTCTTGCTATAACATGGATCACATGGAAACAGTAAACAGCGTTTCATCTTTGGGCCCACCTCTACTGGGTACTGGCGCCATGTCA
This sequence comes from Sphenodon punctatus, assembly GCA_003113815.1. NCBI lineage: Eukaryota > Metazoa > Chordata > Lepidosauria > Sphenodontia > Sphenodontidae > Sphenodon > Sphenodon punctatus. Next base: position 2,920,716 of record QEPC01015005.1, on the reverse strand, counting down.
TTTCAATATCCATTGTGATCAAGCAAAACATTAATAGAAACAAATTGTTGCACTCATACAGAGCCTTTCATTAAACAGCCTCAAAGTGCTTTACAGACATTAAGTCTCACAACACCCGTATGGCTCCAGTAAACTAAATACTGTCAATGGGGAATCAATGGCAGAAACAGGAATAGATGTTCCTGGAAATCCTAGTTCCTTCTTGTAACCCCTAAGCTGCACTCTTAATATTCGATATTGTGTGGCACCAGCTTTTATGAACACTAGTGTCTTGTCCCTTGGATAACGCACCTTGAATATATGTACATTTCTGGTCTCCCCATATCAAAAAGGACATGGTAGAAATGGGGAAAGTGCAGAAAAGGGCAACAAAGATGAGCAGTGGTATGGAGCAACTTCTGTACAAGGAGAGTCTCAAGAGAGGTAGGAATCCTCATCTTAGAGAAGAAATGACTCAGGAGGGATATGATAGATTTTCAAAATCATGAATGGTGTGGAACAAATAAGCAGGGAGTTATTTACCCCATCTCAAAATACTAGAACAAGGGAACACCCTATGATTTAAGACAAAAGGAAGTATTTTTTTCATTGAACTTAACAATTAACGTGTAGACCTTGTTCTAGGAGGACACTGCAAAGGTCAATAGCATAACATTTCAAAATGGCTTTAAGTCAAGTTGGTCTGGGAATGAGACCTCTGACTGTTGGTGACTGGGAATAAATAGCAGGAAAAGGATCACTCCCTTATGAGCTGTTGTGCACTTCTCTTGAGCAACTGAGGTTGGTCTGGAGATAGATGCTGGGTAAGATGTGCCATTGTATTGGGTGCTTATGTTCTTGCCATACCTCTCTTGATGAGGAGACTTGTTACTTTCTTCCCCACACTGCAGATGCACCACGCCCTGCAAACAGGTTTCACTGCATTATGCAAGTCCAAACACTTGAATGTACCTAATTCAGGTTTTCCATGAGTTATAGAGCAGAACTGTACCTGTTCCTCCCAGATAATCCTGTCTGACAGGCACTATTGTACTTCCAATGCTTAAAATAAAAAATAAAGCAAGGGACCTAGATGTCTAGGGATCAGTAAATGTGCAAATGGCCCTTAACCTTCAGGTCACCACTTCATTTTCAACTGTTCAAAACCAAATTCAAATGAAACTGAAGCATATTTAGCAGCCTTTTTGAAATGAACCGGTAGGTATCATTTTTGCTCCTCCTAAACAAGTGTCAGTGTAAAGTCACAGCTCTGAAACCCATGTTGTTGGCATCTGAGCAGAGTGTGTCAGGAAGACCAAACCAGGTTCACATCTAGAAACTGACTCCAACACAGGCTGTTTTCACACAACGCCCCCCGCCTCGCACACGTGTGTGTGTGTGGGGGGCGCCCGTGTGAACACTGTAGCAGGTGCGGGGGGAATCAGTGGGCGCCCGTGGGAATGCCATGAGTGGAGGGTGCGTGAGTGCTCCTGCCCTCCACTCACCTCCATCCATCACCCACACACACAACAACAGGTGCCAATGCCTGATGCTCCATGCGTGGAGATGGGTGGGGGTCTGTGGGAATGCACCCACACACACTGCGTCACCCACTCATTCCCCCCACACTGCCAGCCCATTTGAAAAGGGCCTCACAGTTGAGGCCTTTGGAGAGAGCAGTGTGAGAAAGCTTGCACTTCATGTATCTGTCTGGTGTGTGGATGAAGTGAGGATCTCGCCTCTGTCAACCTAGCATGAAATTCACAGTTTAACTAAAAAGCCATTTAAAATCTCTTAGGAGCCTTACTCATCTCATGCTTCCCTTCTCCTGCTTAGTTTAAAAATAAATTTTCTGTTCTAGTGTATTAGCTTATGTAACCTGCTCCTCAGCTGAGATAGTTCATACATTTAGTTCAGAGTTATGAAATGTGTGTGTCTATTTTAAGGTTTTTTGTGATGGATGGAAACAGAAGAGATAAAAAGACAGTCAGAATCAGCCAAAGCAAATTGTCTGAACTGAACTTTGGGTGTATTTACTACTGCAAACAAGAACCTAATGGTTCTTCCTCCAGGCTGCCCTGTCATTTTTTTTCATGATTCTTGTGTTTTGCATTGAGCTGTTTGGTAGACTTTTAGTTAGGAAGTCACATACCATCTATACGCTGACGACACTCAACTCTCTCTCTCCACTCCTTCCCTCTCCCCCTCTGTTCAAGCTCATCTCACCGTCTCTCTGATAGTTTCTGCCCCTTTCTGCAAGGTGATGAGAAGACTCCAGAATTCAGAGAACTTATAAATCTCTCTTTCCTGAGGGTCATTTGATGCCAAATTTTCTGTACATTTCTTGAATTAAGCCATTACGTGCTGGGCTGACTAGCTGGTCAAGTTAATGAAACTCCAGCAGAGATGATAAAATCTTGGGCAGGAACTGAATAGAAACAAACCGCTCTTGCTAAGATCACCAACAATCTTCTTGTGGCTAAATCCAACCACCTTTACTCTATTCTTGTCCTCCTTGATCTCTCTGTTGCCTTTGACACTGTTGACCACTCGCTCCTCCTTGAATCAGTCCACTCCCTTGGATTCCGGGACTCTGCCCTGGACTGGTTCACCTCCTACCTTCCTGATCGCTCCTTCAATGTATCTCGCCCTAGTCCTCCCCCTCCTCCTCCCTACCCCTCTCGGTCGGGGTTCCCCAGGGCTCAGTCCTTGGCCCTCTCCTTTTCTCTATCTACACCCAATCCCTAGGCAAACTCATTGCCTCCCATGATTTCCAATAACACCTATACACGGACGACACTCAATTCTCTCTCTCCACTCCTTCCCTCGCACCCTCTGTTCAAGCTTGTCTCACCAACTGTCTCTCCGATATCTCCTTCTTGATGTCTCAATGCCAACTCAAAGTGAACATGGCAAAAACTGAACTCCTGGTCTTCCCTCCAATCCTTCCTCTCCCTCTTCCCTGTCAATAGCCATTGAAGGGGTCTCCATCCTCGCCGTCTCCCAAGCCCACAGCTTGGGCTTCATCTTTGACTCGCACCTTACCTTCAAACCCTACATTGACTCCGTGGCCAAATCCTGCCGCTTCTCCCTCCACATTGCCAAGATCCGCCCTTTTCTGTCCGTCTCCTCTGCCAAAACTCTCATCCACGCCCTAGTCATCTAACGCCTCGACTATTGTAACCTCCTCCTCGCTGGCCTTCCCCGCTCCCACCTTTCTTCCCTTATCTCTGTTCAAAACTCTGCTGCCAGGATCATCCAACTAACCCATCGCTCTGACCACGTGCAGCCTCTCCTCTCCTCTCCACTGACTCCCTCTTCCTGAGCGTATTTTCTGCACAAGCTCCTTGTATTCACTTACAAAGCCCATCACAACCTTGCTCCCCCCTACCTCTCTGCCTTGATCTCCCTCCGAACCTCTGCTCGAGCCCTCCGCTCCTCCTCCAACCCCTCCCTCACCCTCCCACACCTCCCCTGCTCCCACAACCGCCTTCGTCCCTTTTCCCTCACTGCCCCGCACGCCTGGAACTTCCTCCCTGCCCTCATCCGCCTGGCTCCCACCCTCCACACCTTCAAGTCCCTCCTCAAAACCTACCTCTTCCGCTCCGCCCTTCCTAACTCCTGCTAACCATTCCCACCCAGGATTATCCCCCACTTGTTATCTGTAAACTCCCAACTTACTGCTACCAAGCCAAGAATGTGCACCTGAGCTCTCGCATCCTCATGAATGTCGCATCCCTTGTCTCTCACTCTGTTCCCCCTTCCCTGTCTCCCCTCCCCCGTCTTTAGATTGTAAGCCCCCGGGCAGGGACCGTGTCTATCTTATTCTTTGTAAAGCACCAGGTACCTTGCTGGTGCTATACAAATGCTAATAAATAATAATAATAATAATAATAACAACAACAACATACAAAGGGGTCTGCTGCACTGTTCCATGTCACTGGTTGACAGTACAAAACAGTTTAATGGGACCCTGTCCCAATAGGAACACTCCTACTTGACCTATCCATTCTTTCCTTATTGTCCATTGTAAGAACTTCTGGAAATGCCCAAGATTATTTCATTAATCCTGTAACACTGAATGGCCTTGCTGGCTCTTGGTGAAAGCTAGGACAGAACTTGTACTTACCATCAGAGTGTACTTGTCTCATGATAAAGTGTGGGACTGAGAGAATACAACAATAATTTGAAAATATGGAAAATCAGGGACTTTTCAATATGCTATAGGATAAGATTCTTTGTTAATATCTTAATGGTTTAAATTGGTTAATTTAAAATCAATCTAATTAATGACTTTCAAAAATGATTACCTAGACAAAAAACCTTCAAGTTTAAGACGCTTGTTAAGGTGGCATTACAAATTATACTCAAACGTTAATTGACGGTAAATTTTATGTTAAGGCAACTTTATTAAATATCAGACCAATCTATACATTTTTCTTTTCTTATTCATTAATAAAAAAAAATTATGACAACTGAAATTAAGCTGCATATGTGTGGTATGGTGACTGAACAATATTTGTATGTGATGTGGAATGTATACAGCTTAATTTCAGTTAAGCCATTTTTTTTTTGTATTAATGAATAAGAAAAGGAAAATGTATAGATCGGTCTGATATTTAATAAAGTTGTTTAACATACAATTTTTTACTGTTATGTTAACGTTTGAGTATAATTTGTAATGCCGCCTTAACAAGCGTCTTAAACCAAAGGTTTTTCATCTAGGTAATTTGCCCTTCTTTTGAAACTTAATAGTTTTGTTAATGCATAAGCTGGCCCCAGACACAAGAACACTGCAGGTGCACACAGGCATTCACCCATCCCCCCCCCCCAATCGAGCAACCTGTTTTTTCGCAGGTTTCTCTGTACAGGGGTGATAGGTAGAGGTGTGTGTTACACAGGAGCACACAAGCATCTGCTTTCATACGAGACACACCCACCCATGCCACTGCGTGGGTGCATCTCATGTAAAAGAGGTCACACACTCATTCACACACGTGCTCTCACCTCACACACACATTCATTCAAATTGATCACACACACACTCATCCATACACAGTACACACACATGCTCTCACGTCACACACTCATTCAAATTGATCAGTCACGCACACTAGACCTAACCTAACCCTAAACCTAGGGTGTAGCTAGGGTGCAATGGGCCCCTGGCCAAGAAGTCAATATGCCCCCCCTCCCCCTCTGTGTGTCCTGCTGGTGGGCCTGGGGGCGCTGCTATCAAACACACAAGACACCCAAAATGCAGCCAGCCTATTAAGCACGTTCTGCCATGAAAAGAGACATATATATAATCAGTTCAGTTGTGCCCCCATAATCAGTTTATGCTGCCCCCACCCCATAACCAGTTCGTTTGCACCCCCGACCCCAGATAATCAATTCACGCTGCCCCCACCCATAACTAGTTCATTTGCACCCCTGGGGCAGTGTGAATTGACTATATGGGGGGCACAAATTAACTGGTTATGGGGTGGGGGTTTAAAGACAGTATTCCTGTTAGCAATAACTTCATTAAGAAGAGTTAGTGAAATTGCAGCCATAATAATCTCAGAACCATGTCTGCAGATGTTTGAAGCTAGAATAGATATTGCTTTACATCCTAAATTCCTAGCTAAGATAGTACAAGTAAGACAGTTGTGAGAATGTGACCCTTTTTACACGGGCCTCTCCCACCCATGAACATGCAGATTTCTGCGTTTTCATGGGTGGGGGAGCCCTGTGTGAACAACACGGCGGGCGCCCGCAGTGAGTGGGATTGCGTGCGTGCGTCCGCCTAACACGCATCCCCACTCATCCCTCCATCTTGTCCCCACGCATGGAGCAACCAGGGAAAACAGCGGTTGCTCCGTGGGTGCGGATAAGTGGAGATGCATGTGTGGCCGTGTGCACGCCTCATGCACCCACCCATGCACCAGCACCCCACGGACCCACCACCCGGTGGAGCTGTGTAAAAACAGCCTGTGAGGAGCCACTCAAAGAACAGAAGGTTGCTGCTTGGTAGACAAAGTTCTTCAAGATGTCTCCGAGCATTCTCACAACACCCACCCTTCCAGCCCCACATGGAATTTTTTCCATATATTCCTAGAAAGGGTTGGAAGGAACTATCATTCTGAGTGGGAGAGTGCTTTTTATACTAGAGGAGCTCAAGACCATCACGTGGTCTATTATTTGAATATGGTGAGCATGCACATCCCAGTTGTGAGAATGTTAGGAGCTATCTCAAAGAACCTTCTTTACAAGGCAACAACCTTCTGGTCACTCACATGGGGAGGCGTTGTTTGTAAACAAACAGCTTTATCTCCCAGTTCAATCGGGTGTCCTACTGCTGCAGCACTACTAGCAGGCAGAAGCAGGTGAGGAATGGGGACCCCCCCACCTTCAGTCCCCACCCCGCCCCTTGACTCCCCTTCATTGTTTGTAATCACAGAACACATGTGTTGCTGGAGGAAAGCTAGAATGGTCGCCAACCAGATGTTTTTGCTCTACTGACTCTTACTGAACAGTATAGGCTCTGTTCAATGAGAGTTTGCTACCGCCTTAACTATAGGGCCACAACTGTGGCCCTATAATACATTTAATTTTACTAAGTAAAGCTCCAATTTCCCATTCATTCAAACAGCACCCACAACCTGTCAATCCTACTGCACCTCAAAGCATTTAAAATGAATGTTTTCTGCTAGACTGTTAAATGCAAATCTTGGAAAGATTCATTCATACACCTTTTAAATTGTTTATAAAATGTTACTTATTTTTAATTACTGCTAGGCATAGTGTATCATCAGATCCTTGTCCACTTTTGCAGCTTTAAACAGTGATAAGGAAAGTGGTATCATTTAAAAGCCAGGCAGCATAATCTGTGTCTGTACTGCGTGCTTTTTCATTCTGTGATTTAAAAGTATGGGTAAAACCAGACATGCAGACGGCGAGGCGCTTCCCTGGCCTGCCCCACGGTGAACCACTGCAGCCACCACTCCTCGAGTTGGCGGCTCAACCCAGCTGTGGGGGCTGCCAGCAGTAGAGGTCCTTCCACACCCCAGGGCAGCCTGCGAAACTGTCCACGTAGGACAGGACTCCCGGGCCAATGCAGTGCAGTAGGATCAGGCCTGGGAAGAACTCCTGCCAAACAGCTGATGGAGAGGCACTCCTCTCCCCCCCATCAGCGGCTTGGTGAGCACCAGAGGTTCTTACAATGGACCATAAAGAAAGAATAGAGGTCCTCTCCCCCCCCCCCCCAACTCCCATCAGCTGTTTGGTGGGCACCAAATAGATGATGACGGGAGGAGGAGCTCCCCTCCATCAGCTGTTTGGCAGGAGTTCTTCCCAGGCGATGCTGCTGCACTGCATTGGCCCGGGAGTCCTATCCTGTGTGGACAGTTCCTCAGGCTGCCCTGGGATGTGGAAGGACCTGTGCTAGTAGCCCCCATGCCTGGGTTAAGGGTTGAGGGCTGCATGTTTGAACAGCCCTCCCCGCCAACTCAAGCTGCAGTGGTTCACTCCCATCATCTGTTTGTTGTGTGCACCCACCTGCCAAACAGCTGAAGGGGGGACACTCCTACGGGAAGCACCTCCCATCCGTGCAAAGTGACAGCAGCCAGCCGGGAACATTGCCGCAGAGCCATCTGGCTGTCACTGCAAGTCCAGGCACACCTCTCCTCCCCGCCCTCTCCAGAGCCTCCTGTCCATCCAAAGTGACAGTTAGCCAGTCCCATGGCAGCCGTCAGGGCGGTTGGCTATTGCTTTGCATGGGCAGGAGGCACAGGAGAGAGGGAGGCGGCCTGAGGTGCTGAAAGGGGGAAAGCAGCACATACCTGGACTTCCAAAATGACCAGGAGCCAGACCCACAGCCAGGGAACTCCCTGTCACTTGGAGAAAGGCTGCTCCCTCCTCTCCTGCACCTCCCACCCATGAAAGGAGAGAGCCAGCAGGACCTGGCCACTGTTGTGGGGCTGGCTAGCAGTCATTTTGCACCGGTGGGAGGTGCTGGGGAGGGGTGCCTAAACTTGCAGAATGAGAGCCAGACAGCTCTACGTCAACGGCCTGGGCGGGCGGGCTGGCTGTCACTTTGCATGGGCAGGAGGCGTTCCCTCAGGAGCTCCCCCTCATAAGCTGTTTGGCGGGCAGGTGCACATACCAAATAGCTAATGGAGGGCCCCCAGAAGCTGTTTGGCAGCTGGCTGCATGCACCAAACAGCTCATGCGTGGGGGGGGGGGCAGGAGGAGTGCGCTCACCCTGGCCACCTAACAGCTGATCAGGGAGGCTGGAGGAGGTTCAGACCCTCCAGATCAGCAGCTTAGCAGGGCCAGGTGACTGCAGTCCTTCAGGCCCACACAATCAGCTATCCAGTGAGCACGTTCCTCTGGGCCCAATCCATGGACCCCGCCTCTCAGCAGAGCTGGATAGGCCTAACAGATGTGAGAGCCTGCTTTGGCCCAGATTGGCCCCCAGAGGACATGTCTCAGGCCAGCCATCTACCCACCCCGGTGCAGTAGCAGGCCAACATCTGGCAGTGGGAGAACAAACGTACAGGTTAGTCCTGGACTAATGTGAGCCACAGTGAGCTACCATCACATTTTTTTTACTAGTACTGTAACTCGATCCTTGGTTTTCCTCGGAATTTACCGAGGATCAGGGCATTCGGCCTCAGTTTGCCGAGTCCCAAATTTCCAAGGACCTGCCCTGAAACTTTGGGACTCAACCAAACCTTGACCAAGCGCAGAGAAGGGGGACAGAGAGCAACAGGTGCAGGGAAGCAGGCAGTGGGGGCCAGGAGAGGGAGTAGGCAGCGTCGGCCTGGGAAGGGGGCTGGGGCCTAGTGGTGGGGTACTTTAGGATGTGGGGGTCTAGTGGGGAGGTCAGGAGTACGTCATTTACCCTCCAGAGGGGGTCCAGGAAAGCATGGCCTCTTCCCGAGCTGGTAAGTTTAAAAAAACAAACAAGCATGTCCAGAAGGGCCTGAATGGCATGCTCAGAACTTACTAAAATGGCGCTGGTAGCATCAGCATGCTGCAGGCACCATCTTGGACATGGCCAGCCAGTTCTGGGTATTCTCAGAAGAACCGGCTAGCCATATCCAAGATGGCGCTCGCAGCATGCTGATGCTGCCAGCACCATCTTGGAAAGGTCTGAGCATGCTCAGAAGGGGCCATTCAGGCTCTTCTGAGCATTGTTTTGGGTTTCTTTAATTTATCAGCCTGAGAAGAGGCCACACTTTGCAGGACTACCTCCGGAAGGTAAGTACCCTAACTCCCACTAGGCCCCACCCACTCTTTCTTAGCTTATTCCCTCCTCCCNGGTGCAGGGAAGCAGGCAGTGGGGGCCAGGAGAGGGAGTAGGCAGCGTCGGCCTGGGAAGGGGGCTGGGGCCTAGTGGTGGGGTACTTTAGGATGTTCAGCGGGGTTTGGGACTGGCTAAGCTAGTGGGGAAATGATAGATTCTCTCCCCTCCCCCCCCCCCCCCCCCCCCAATCCCTCCAAATTCTCTGAGGACCGGCCTGAACACTTCAGCTGTTCAATGCATCTAGCATGGCTTCTGGAGAAGTATAATATGAACACAGCAAACAGCATTGTTTGGTCTTAACAATGGTAGGAGGGGGAATTTGCTAAGGAAAGAAATTTCAGTTCCAAGGCTCTCAGAGAACTATCATGAACCGTAAGTGAAATAGCTCTACTAAATAGCGGGAAGGGGGCATGTGGGGAAACAGCTCAATATCCCTTTAAGTCTGGACTTCATAGATGAAAGTACCTGCCAAATTGCAGAGCAAATTTGATGGGGAAAATATATTATTGCCAAAAGGGACAAAAGCATGCATGCTAATAATTAAAAATCCCCCAATCTCCTGTCAAACTTACAGCAAGAAGTAGCTTGAAAACTGATAACTCAAGTCAAGAGACTGGGAGGAACAGAAATACCTGCTGGTAAATGCCTGGGGAAATGTTATTTTTAAAATAGCCTAATAAAGAGTTTGAAAAATGCCTGTGATCCAAAAATGCTAATAATAAATAATAAAATAATAATAAGTCTTAAGAGAGAAATTTATTAGCTACAAGGAAAACACTGGCAGCTATAGACTGGGTCTCAGGGGATTTAGCTTCCATAAAATATTTTTATATCCAGGCACAATAATCTAAAACATACGTGGCTTTACTACTCTCCATTCCTCTGGTCTGCAAGGTTGGTTTTCATATAATGGATGGACTGGGTAAGGGTTACTAGCAGTTTCCTAATGTTTGTGATGTTGAAACCTAGCTTACCATGCCAGGCTGGTGAAAGTGTTCAGTGACGCCAAGTACATTCTGGAGGCAACAGGCACAGAGGGCATAGGCTGAACTGCGTATTGCTCCATGTCCACAGGCATGATATGCCGCTGTTTGCATTACTGCTGAAGTAGATTTAATACAGGCACATGTACGACTGATGAGGAATTAAGCTCACCCAAGCCTGCCTGCCTTGCAGTGTGATTGTATATCATGTTTACCAAAGAGTTCAGGAGCTGGGATCCTGATATCACAGGCACCTTTACAACAAAAAGTCCTTTCGTTGTAGAGCTTTAAGATTAGATCAGCCTTGACAGGGTTTTTTTGTGTTTTTTTTTAAACAGATTTCATTTTAACTGGACTCAGTGCTAGTGAAATGTGCTCCACTGGTGGCCTTGTGGAGACTGAATAAGTCCTCTAGCACCAGAGTTCTCAATTTTTTGGGTCACAGGACAACCCATTCGCAAATCTTGATCACCTGTCACTGTCCGCATCCAGTAAACAGGAACAGTAGCATTTGCCAAACATGTATGGGACCTTCCAACACATCGTGCTGGCCCAATTTATTTATTTTATTTATTTATTTTCTGAATTTATATCCCGCCCCTCCTGAAAACAGCTCGGGGCGGCTTCCAACAATAATAAAACATACATATAAAACAAATATAAAACAGTTTAAAATACATCAAAACAATGTAAATGTTTAAAACAGGGCCCCGGGATACAATTTAACATTAAAACAACAAACAGGGTAGGGGAGATTAAAAAAAACCCTAACCCACCCCCACCCGAAATTTGGGGATGTGCCTCCACAGTTGAGAAAACCTGCCTAGTTAAGAAACCCCACAAGTTAAAAAAAGAAGCAGGAAGACCAAAAGTCTTCCACTACGGCTAAATGGGGAGGTGAAGGAGGCTATTAGAGCCAAAAAGGCATCCTTTAAGAAATGGAAGACTAGTCCCAATGAAAATAATATGAAAGAGCATAAACACTGGCAACGTAAATGTAAAGTGTTAGTAAGGCAGG
>QEPC01015005.1:2866050-2908468 GCA_003113815.1 Sphenodon punctatus | reverse complement strand
GCAGCAGCAGTCAAAAAAGCAAACAGAATGTTAGGAATTCTTTGGAAGGGGATAGAGAATAAAACTGAGGATGTCAGAATGCCTCTATACAAATCAATGGTGCAACCACACCTCGAATATTGTGTGCAGTTCTGGTCGCCCCATCTCAAAAAAGACATAGCTGAACTAGAAAAGGTACAGAGAAGGGCAACAAAAATGATCAAGGGCATGGAAGGGCTCCCGTATGAGGAGAAGCTTGGTAGGTTGGGGCTCTTCAGTTTAGAGAAGAGACGACTGAGAGGAGATATGATAGAGGTCTATAAAATCATGAGTGGGGTGGAACTAATAAACAAGGAGCAGTTATTTACCCTCTCAGCTAGTACTAGAACTAGGAGACACTCCATGAAACTCATGGGTGGCAAGTTTAAAACAAATAAAATATTTTTTCACTCAGCGTATAATTGGGTTGTGGAATCTACTGCCAGAGCCTGTGGTAAAGGTCAGTACTATAGCCGAGTTTAAAAGAGGTTTGGACAAGTTTCTGGAAGATAGGTCCATTAGATTAGCCAGACAGGATCAGGGAACATGACAGGAGCTGGGGGAAAACAACAGGGAATGAATTCCCCATTGTGACCTGTTGGGTGTTTCTCCCAAGCCACCGTGATTGGCCAGTGTCGGAGACAGGATGCTAGGCTAGATGGACCATTGGTCTGACCCAGTATGGCACTTCTTATGATGCCCAAACAGCGCCTCCTCACAACCTGTCTAATCTCCATGGTTCTGAAACGTCCTCTTGCATAAATTACTGGGCGACATGACACACACCCTCCCCAAGCCCACACACATACCAATAAAATTGGGATGCCCCCACAGAATCTGAACAAAAGATACGTCTCTTTGTTTTTTCCACACAATCCTCCCACATCTCATCCCCAGTAGTTTGGGAAGCTCAGACCTGGGGCCATATGTGGCCCAGTGCTAGCGTTCATGTGGCCCCTTCCCACTTCTTGGATTTAGCCCCTGGATCCGGTTCCTACTCCCAAGTGCTAGAACACTGAGCTGGGGAAAGGGAGTGGAAAAGAGAGCACACAAAGAACAGGGGACAGAATCAGATCCATGACACAGATGTATTACCTAGACCAGGGGGTGGGCAAAATGTCCTAATCCCAAGCACCGCACCCATTTACCACAGTGGGGCCAAAGTGCTACAGTTTGCCCACTTCTGACCTAGTCCTCCTGAGCACCCCCAACTCCAACTTCTATGCAGCCTGCAGAGAGTGTACTAATTTTCAAAGTGGCTCCTGATCCCGCCTTTACACGTGTTTATACCTAAAGGATGGTCTCTGCAAGGCCACTTTCCCCCAACTCGCCTCTGGCCAGCGCGCCCCTTCCTCTACCTCACCAAAAGGCGGCGCTGCAGCCGCGCCTTGAAAAAGCAGCGAAGGAGCTGGCAGAGGGTTAAACACCCCCGTCTCGCTCCCCCTCTGACTGCCACATGCACGGCATGCCGCTCCCTGAGCCGCGCAGCGCCCGGGAGGGTACGAGTGAGTGGGAAGCCCTGGCTCGCTCGCCCCCCCCCCCCCCAGGGTGCTCTCTCTGTTCCGTGCTCAAGCCATTTCTCCGCGGGCCGGTACCTGGTTGGTGTCCTCGCCGTGCTCCAGGTGCACGATGCCCTGGCTCTTGCCTTCGGTGTCGCTCAGCAGGTCGTCCTCCGAGTCCTCGAAGAGGGAGGAGGAGCCGGTGGAGGAGAGCGAGGAGGTGGAAAGCCGACGGGACTGCAGCAGGTCGGTCCTCAGCCAGCCGCTCTCCGCGTCTAACTCTGGGGGCCCCGCCGTGGGGCTGCCCGTAGCCGCCTCGCTGTCAGGGGTGACGGTCAGCTGGGGGATGACCGGCTGCAACACCCCATTGCGGGGTCGGCAGCTCCTCTTGGCCGGGTCGGGCAGCTCCCTGGCGGCGGCGCAGCGAGCCTCAAAGAGCGACCGCAATTCCCCCACACTCAGCCGCTTGCCCCTGCTCAGGTCCGGGCTGCTGGCGCGGTCCATAGCTGAGGGGCTGGCGGGGGGCGCCTCCCGTGGCGCGCCCCAGAGGCGGCGGCTGTGAGGAGTGTGCATGGGTGGAGCGCGGCGCAGGGGAAACTTCCTTCGGGCTGGCTCCTCTGCCTGCTGCCGCTGCCAGAGTAGCTGAGCCGCTGGAACACGGGCTGCATGTCCAGCCCGCCCGCTCTGACTGACTCAGCCTCTTGGGAGCTGGCTGCTCTGCCTAACCCTGAGCCAGGTCCATATGAGCTGGCTCCACGCTGCTGTCAGGCTGGGGCTCGGCCCAGGCAGGGGGTGGAGCCAGGCACACAGCAGCCCATTCTCCTTGCCTTGTTTTTACACACACACACACCCTTTTGCTTTCAGTTTCAGTGAAATAAATGCCTCCAAACAGAAACCTGAGGATGTGGGGGCGGGAGGCGGAAAGTAGTCCCTTGCTCAAAGGGCGGGCATGGCCTCTGAGGAGCCCCTCCGGAGGAGGCGGGTTTCACACTGTGGGGACAGCCCCTCAGTGGGAGCTTCCTGTTAGCTCAGCTCAATTCAGCCCCTGTTGTCCCTCTTGGACAGGGTGCAACCTGCAGCCTTACTGTCGATAAGCAGACTGGCAGGTTTTTAGCTCTTCTGCTTCCCTCTTTGGTGTTCTCCAAAAGTCCCCTTGCCTGCCCAAAGGTTAAAACCTCAGTAATGAGCTTGCATACTGTTGCCAACAGGTTGATCCACTGATATCAGCTGGACTATTCTGTCCCCACTGCTTTGCTCTAATTCCTGACTTGCCCTGTGAGGTCCAAAAGCTTGCATATCTCCACCAACTGTAGTTGGTCTAATAAAAGATATCACTGTGCTACTTTGTCTCTGTTGCCTATATTTGGGACCAACACAGCAACCTTACTTTCCCTACGTCCCAATGAATGACAGCCTCACAACGTGTTGCTCCCGTGACCAGGGCCGGCCCAAGGGTTTCAGGGGCCATGTGCCAAGCCTTGCTGCGGGGCCCCAAAGGCCGGCCCTCGATAGAATTGTGGGGTGGGGGGATTTTCAAGGGATGGGCGGCTGGTTACTTACCTGCAACTTGACTGTGTCAGCTCAGTTCCGCAGCGTATAACTGGCCAGGGATTCCCAGGGAGTTTACGCCCCCTCCCCCTCCCCTATGAGCACTGACTCGGAGACTCCCAGTGGGGAAAAAAACAAAAACTGGCGGCGTCTGTCAGTCTCTAGCCTGCGGTGGTGCAGGGCCCTTCCCCACCGCGGGGCCATGTGCCTGGGCACTGATGGCACATCCCTCGGGCCGGCCCTGCCCGTGACCCATGCACCAGCCACCCAGACCCCGCACAGAGCACTCCTGAAAAAAACCAGAATGTTCTGTGCGGGCCAGGGTGGTCACCTCTGTGGATGAGGCGGCCATGCTGGGAGCTGCCCATGTAAAACCCTCCCCACACCCATCCCACTCAGTAGCCATGGACACACACACCCCACTGCTCTCATTTAAAAACACCCACACACTCCCTTTCTAAGCCTGTCACCAGTATTATGCCCATAAATAATCAGCCCTCACTATATAACAAACACTGCTTATAATGAACTCTCATTTATAACAGTTCCAACTTCAAGAACCATTACTTTCCATTGACTATAGCCCCAATAAAATAAACATTCTGGCAGAATTGAACTTGATATAACGTCTAGAGAGAGAATATAGTTGTTGTGTTGGCCCCAAAAGTAATGGAGACAAAGTAGTTCAAATTATTTCCTTTATTGGATCAACTTATGTTAGTGAGAGTATGCAAGCTTTTGAGCCACACAAGGGAGTATGCACGCTTTCAAGCGCTTTATCAGGCAATAGGCAAGTGAGAACTAAAATTAAGAAAATTGGCTTGATTTTAGTTCTGACTTAGTTCTGACTTGGCTATCGCCAAATAATAAGATCTCGGAAATCTTGCATACCGTCACCAACCGAGGTTGGTCCAATAAAAGATATCTTAATTACTTTTTCTCCTGATATAATGGACTCCCTCGTAACTTACCAAGTGCAGTCTGCGCTTTTCACATTGATTTTTGCACTGATTAGCAAGACTGAAAAAGCATAGTTGAGAAACGGCACTTAAGCGAGGTCGTGAGAGGACTTGAAGTGTGTTGTCATCAATATGGTGATGACATCCAGCTCTAACTCTCGTTTTCAGTAGACCCCGGCTCCGCAGTCTCGTTGCTTACTCGATGTCTAGCAGCTGTGGAGGCCTGGATGAGGGCGAGCCATCTGAAGTTGAATCCCAATAAGATGGAGGCAGGGCCGGCCCCAGGGTTTGTGAGGCCATGTGCAAAGTCTTGGTGTGGGGCCTAATTTGCATAATTAGGCACCACCTAATTATGCAAATGAATAAATTTACATAAAACTTACTCCCTCTGGACAGGAAGGATTCCCATTCTCCACCTCTCCGAGCAACCATGGAGAAGCATGGCCTCCTAATGCTTTCCCCCCCTCCCCAGCCGAGTGTCTACCACCACTCCCCAGGAGTGGTTCCACTGCAGGGGCAGCCAAGCGGGCAGTGACGCAGGCACAGAGAGACTGACTGCGTCCACTGCCTTACTGGAGGAGGGGCCAGGGGGTGAGCTTAGCCAGTCCAGCCTCCAGGGCCTGTTGCTTCTTGATGCCAGTGCCGCCTTTGCCTTGGGCATGCATGCGGTACAACCAGTCCAGAGGTGTTACTATCACACACACATGACACCCAAAATGCAGCTAGCTTATTAAACACATTATGCCATGAAAAGAGACATATAGCCAGTTCCGTTGTGCCCCCATAATCAGTTCATGCTGCCCCCACCCCATAACCAGTTCATTTCTGCCCCCGCCCCATATAGTCTATTCACACTGCCCCATTTAATTTGTGCCCACGAGGCAGCGTGAATTGATTATATGGGGGTGCAAATGAACTGGTTATGGGGTGCAGGTTTAAAGACAGTATTCCTGTAAGCAATAACTTCATTAAGAAGAGTTAGTGAAATAGCAGCCATAATAATCTCAGAACCATATTTGCAGATTTATTTTCCAAGACAGAATAGATATTGCTTTACATCCTAACTTCCTACCTAAGATAGTATAAGTAAGACAGTTGTGAGAATGTGGCCCTTTTTACACGGGTCTCCCCTCCCAGCCATGAACACGCAGATTTCTGTGTGTTCATGGGTGGGGGAACCCCATGTGAATGACGTGGTGCACGCGCCCATGGTGAGTGGGGGTGCGTGCGCGCTCGCCTAACACGTATCCCCACTCACACACACCCCACTCATCCCCACGCACAGAGCAACTGGGGGAAATGGTGGTTACTATGTGGGTGTGGATGAGTGGTGGGTGAGTGGGGATGTGTGTGCATGCCCCATCCATGCACTGGTGCGCCCACGGACTCCCCACCCAGCAGAGCCATGTAAAAATATCATGTGAGGAGCCACTCGAAGAAAAACAGGAGGTTGCTACCTTGCAAACAAGGTTCTTTGAGATGGCTCCAAACATTCTCACAACACCCACCCTTCTAGCCCCGCATGGAATTCTTTTCTTATATTTCTAGAAAGGGTTAGAAGGAACTGTCATTCAGTGAGGGAGGGTTCTTTCTATACTAGAGGAGCTCAAGACCATCATGTGGTCTATTATTTGAATAGGGTGAGCGCACACAACCCAGTTCTGAGAATGTTGGGAGCCATCTCGAAGAATCTTCTTTACAAG
Source organism: Sphenodon punctatus (assembly GCA_003113815.1). Lineage (NCBI taxonomy): Eukaryota > Metazoa > Chordata > Lepidosauria > Sphenodontia > Sphenodontidae > Sphenodon > Sphenodon punctatus. The sequence goes on along the minus strand of QEPC01015005.1, from coordinate 2,902,741 downwards.
GTACCCACGGTGATGGACCGGAGGCTGCAGCTGGTGCAGAATGCGGTGACCTGCCTCCTTATGGGTACGGGCTGCTGAGAGCACATAACATTGGTGCTCCGTTCTCTGCACTGGCTACCTGTCGCCTTCCAGGTCCGATTCAGGATGTTGTGCTCACCTACAAAGCCCTTCACAATCTGGGCCCCACCTACCTGCAGCACTGTCTCACTCCCCAGGTTCTGCAACAGCCGCTGCGGTCGCCTGGGGGAACCCTTTTGAAGGTTCCCCATGTTCAACGGGGGGCCACATTGGAGAGAGCATTCTCTCTCACCACACCTCAAATGTGGAATTCCCTCCTGACGGAGGCTCATTTGGCCCAGGACCTTCCCTCCTTCAAGCGTCAATGTAAAACCTGGTTATTCTGCCAGGCATGGTGAGGAAGACGGGTATGGGGAGGGGTGGTTTTGGGTTGGGGGCGAAATGACTGCTTTTTATGTTGTACAGTTTAAAAACACAAAATAAAATATACACCACCCCGAGCTGCCTTGGCAGGAGGGGGCAGGATAGTCAATTTTGTAATAAATAAATAAAATAGAAGACGCTATCTATGCTTGCCTTTTTTTTTTTTTAAACAAAAAAGGATATATAGCACTGTACTCATTATGCAAGGGTCCATTTTTTGCTTTTTTATTTCTTTACCATTTATAATAATCACTGTACTATAATAATTAAAGTGCACTGATGTTCAGTTAAGCTTTGTTATTTTGATGCAGCAAATTGACAAATGCCATTACAGTGAACACCCTGATATAATAAACTTTTAACTCGATCCCATTAGGGTTCATTATACTGAAGTTAGACCAGGGGTGAGGAACCCATACCCTCCCAGGGGCCGTTTTGAAAATTAGTACAAGCTCTGAGGGCCACATAGAAGCTGGAGGGAGGTAGGGGGGTAAGAATTGCACTCGGAAAAAGAGGGTCCAGTTCATTAATATGTGCCATGGATCTGTCCCCTATCCCTGTGTGTATGTCCTTATTTCTGTTCCCCTGAGCTCACTCAGTGCTTGGGGGTAGGTACTGGATCAAGGGACACATTTGGCCCCAGGCATGAAGTCCCTCCCCTGCTCCCTCAAGTTAGCTGTAGATGCTAAAACATCCAGTTGAGACTCATCATCCCCATGTACAAGTAGCAGGTTTGGGGGGAAGGGTTGCCCTTTAACACTGCTCCCAGTCTCTCCCCCACACCCTATCCACTAAATTAAATTCTGCTACCAGTGAAATCAGACACTGATCCTCTCTCCCTTAGGAAATGAATGATGTACTGGGCATGGGGACAGTTCACATACTTCTTTTTCCCTCCATAAATCACCCTGGGCCCAGTTTTGGAAATTTAAGCATATTTTTAGGGAAGGTTATTGAGCAGGTGGTGGCTCATCAGCTTCAGGAGCATCTGGACCGGATCAGTTTCCTAGATCCCTCGCAGTCTGGCTTTTGTCCGGGTTATGGCACTGAGGCTGCACTTGTGGCCTTGGTCGACGACCTCTCCCGTGAGTTGGACCAGGGTCATTCGACCTTGTTGATCCTGTTAGATCTCTCGGCTGTATTTGATACCGTTGATCATGAGTTGCTGGTGACTCGATTGCGGGACCAAGCTGGATTGGGCGGTACTGTTCTTTAATGGTGCCACTCTTTCCTGGCCAGGAGAACTCAACGTGTGGTGCTGGGTGATTGTTCATCTTCTCCCTGGGACCTCTGGTGTGGAGTCCTGCAAGGTTCCACCTTATCCCCTCTCTTGTTCAACATGTATATGCAGCCTCTGGGGGCAGTCATCAGAGGGTTTGGCGTATGGTGTCATCAGTATGCTGATGACACCCAACTGTACCTCTCTTTTTCATCAGATCCAGGCCTGGCAGTCTCGGTGCTTACCCGGTGTTTGTCAGCTGTGGGGGACTGGATGAAAACGAGCCGCCTGAAGTTGAATCCTGACAAGACAGAGGTGATGCCAGGAGGGAAAAGCCAGGGGAGTGATGGCCCCCATCATAGATGGGGGTCCGTCCCCCCGCCCCCTCCCCCAGTGTCACAGGTCTAGTGTTACTCCTAGACCCACAACACCACCTGGATGTCCCGGTGGCGGCTGTGGCGAAGGGCACATTTCCCTAATTACATCTGGTGCGACGGCTTCAGCCGTATGTCTCAGACACGACCTTGCCACTATCATCCATGCTTTTATTACATCAAGATTCGATTACTGTAACGCACTCTATGTGGGGCTACCCTTTGTGATGGTCTGGAGACTGCAGCTAGTGCAGAATGTGGTGGCTCGCCTCCTTGGGGGGGGACGAGTAATCGTGAGCACATTACACCAGTGCTCCGTTCTCTGCACTGACTGCCAGGAGTCTTCCGGGCCCAATTCATGGTGTTGGTTTTGACCTTTTAAGCCCTGAACGGCTTGGGTCCCACTTATCTGCAGGACCGCCTCGCCCTCTGGGTCCTGGATCGGCACTTGCAGTCAGCTGGGAGCGTCCTCCTTGAGGTTCCTCGGGTTTCCCATGTGTCAACTATGAGGATGGTGTTCCCGGTGGCCACACCCCAGCTGTGGAACTCCCTCCCACCAGAGGTCCACCTGTCCTTAGACCTCCCCTCTTTCCGTAGACAGTGCAAGACCTGGCTGTTCCGCTGGGCCTTTGGTGAAGAAGATGGGTGGGGGGTTGGGTTAGGACTCGGAAAAACTTTTTTTTCCTGCCAGGGTTATTTTAATGTGTACTGGTTTCGTTGTTTTATTGTTGTTTTAAGATGTTAGCCGCCCCGGGAGGGGAGGGGACGGCATAAAAATATGTGAAAAATAAATAAATTTCCCTGCCCAAATAATTGTGCAAAATTCTGTTGAGAGCTGAATGCCTTCAACTGGTATAAATATCACAGAGAGCTGAGGACACAGCACCTTGACGATCTGGTTCCCTGTGCTTTTATAGTTAAATTGATTGATACCAAGGATAATTCTCTATTGAGTTTCATGATGTAAAAGCCCCATTTATTCAAACAGGCTACTTGAACTGTATCATTAAATTGCTGAATGGCCATCTGCTTTTCTTTCAGAGCTTAGCTATGCACTCCAGGTGAGTGTGGGGTTCTTACATGCTTTACTAGTCAAGCTCCGTACTTCAGGCAGAAGCATCCTGAGGCCATTGCTGATAGACTGTGTGTTTTATAAATTGTGAAAGCTGCATACTTTTTGGTTTGTGCACCTATGTTCCTTGGACGTCATTCGCATCAGTTTTTCACCTTCTCAATCGTACTTATTCCAATTTTTGTATCGCTCTACCTTTTTACAATGCCCCGTTTCGCAAATGGAATGCACATTGTATTACATTGAAATCTTCACTACACCACATCTTCCTTGTCAGTTCTCTCTCATTCTCTCACGCTTAAATTATTGGCCAATAATATATTTTGAAATGTATAGTTTCTGCTAGATTGTAAAATCTGTGGAGCAGAGGTTTCTTACAATCATTGTGAAAATTATAAATAATAATTTGGGTCCCAAAAGCTGAAACTCCTAGTTTTTACTCAATTACTCAGCCAAAATGTCCATTGAAGTCCTTTGGAGTTTCGCCCTTGGATCTAGTTCCTATATCCATCCATTAAAAGACTGATATCAGGGCAAGAGAGCAGAGATGAGGGCATGTACACAAGGATGTGGGACAGATCCATGTCCCTTAAACACCTCTGCCCCCAACTTCAATGTGGCCCTTGGAGCTTGCGCTAATTTTCAGTGTGGCCCCCAGGAGAGAAAACGTTCCTCAGCCCTGATCTAATGGAATGTCTATTTTTTTAGTCTTCCAACACCCATCACTCTCGCGCTAATGGAAACTCATCAATGAACCCAGATCATAATCACACGCATCGTCCCCTCACAGAAGATTGGAGTAGATACCTGTAAATGCAGCAAAAAGTATGTCTCTGTTGAGAATTGGACTAAGAACACCAGCTTGGTTCCATAGGTCACCAAAAAGTCACCAGATAGTTCAAAAATTTGGGAAAGACTGATCTGTCCCACAGTGGTCCCAGTACAGAAAATGCTCAGTCCCTCATCTTTAAGATTTCTATCAATATTTATGTAGTCTACTGCGGGAGCTTCACCCTTTCAATGGTAAGATCACAGACCAAACTAAATTAGAAGCTCCAAGTGGAGTTGTGTAATAAATCTTCAGAATGTTCTCAAGAATAATGTATGCCCTATCCCCATTTTATTGATGGGGAAACAGGTGCACAAAAAGATTAAGTGATGTGACAAAGGTCATGCAGTGATTCAGTGGCAGAGTCCAAAACAGACAACAGAATTCTCAACTCCCTGTTTATTGATTTATTTTTTAAAATTTATAGGCCACCCTTCCTAAATGCTCAGGGTGGTTTGCAGATCATAAACACATTAAAATACAAAAACCCAACTCTACCACAACCCCCAACAAACACTCAATACCATCACCCCTCCCAACCCCCCCCCAAAATCATCCCAATCCTGTATCCCCGCCCACCAAATGCCTTTTCAAATAAAAAGTTTTGCACCGCCACCAGCAAATGCCCAGACTCGGGCTCAAATGAACCTCTGGGGGAAGGAAATTCCAAAGCATTGGAGCAGCAACTGAGAGCACCTCCCTGTGAGCCCTCGTAAGAACAAGGCTAACATACGGTACCCACATGGAGGTGCTCCCAGCAGATTGCAGGGGCAGCAATAGGGCATGGAAGGACAGGTGGTCTTTCAGATATGTGGGGCCCAAATGGTTTGTTTATTTATTTTGACACATGGTATCCTGCACACCTCCTGCCTCAGGCAGCTTGTGGTGGCTAACAAAGTTTAAAACATAGAAACAACAATATATATAAAACGTAAAAATATAAAATCCAAACATTAACAACAAGCTGAAAGACCCCACTCTCTACCCAACCCCCCTCCCACTACCCGTCTCCCCTGCCAAAAGCCTGGCAGAACAGCCAGGTCTTACACTGTCGACCGAAGGAGAGAAGATCCAGGGACAGACAAACCTCAGTGGGGGAGTTCCACAGCCTTGGAGCGGCTACTGAGAATGCCCTCTCCATTGTTGCCACCTGTGCCACTTTGGGGACGTCTAGGAGGGCGCTCCCGGCAGACCACAGGGACTAATACAGCATCCAGGGAGTGAGGCGGTCCTGCAGGTAGGTGGGGCCCAGACTGTGTAGGGCTTTATAGGTTAGTAACCAACACCTTGAATCAGACCCAGAAGACTATCGGCAGCCAGTGCAATGAATGGAGCAATGGTGTTATGTGCTCCCAGTGACCAGTCCCTGTAAGGAGATGGGCCATTGCATTGTGCACCAGCTGTAGTCTCCAAACCATCACCAAGGGTAGCTCCATGTAGAGCGTGTTGCAGTAGTCTAATCTTGAGGTGATGAAGGCATGGAAGACAGTGGCCAGGTCAGAGTCTGAGATATATGGCTGAAGCCAGCGTATCAGGTGTAATTGACAAAAGGCGCTCTTCACCACCGCTGACACCTGAGCATCCGGGCAAAGCCGGAAGTTGAGGAGCATCCCCCAGACTCCGAATCTGAGGGACCATGGAGGAACAAATCCAATCAATGATGGAAGTTACCAACTACCCCGCCCCACCCACCAGCATCACCTTCGTCTTGTCAGGATTCAGCTTCAGATAGCTCACCCTCATTCTCACCAGATGGAGTTTAGGGCTTTAAAGGTCAAAAACAACACCTTGAACTGTGCCTGGAAAGCTATAGGGAGCCAGTGCAGACTTCGGAGAACCAGTGTAATGTGCTCCCGGCGACTCTGCCCCAAGAGGAACCACACTGCCTCATTCTGAATCAGCTGCAGCTCCCAAACAGTCATCAAGCAGCCCCACATAGAGTGCATTGCAGTAATCTAGCCTCAAGGTGATGAAAGTGTGAATGATAGTGGTCAGATCTGAATCAGAAATAAAAGGCTGCAGCCTCCTCACCAGATGGAGTTGGTGAAAAGCGCTCCTGGCCACTGCCACCACCTGACAATCCAGGCACAGCAAGGGGTCCAGAAGCACTCCAAGCCTGCGAAATGTGAACCTGATGGATTGTTACCACAATAACCACCATGTCATGCTCATGTACTTGCTCCCATGTACTTTGGGCTTACGTTTTGCTTCTTTCAGTCACGATGATTCATTTCAGTGCTGAAGAAACTATCATTGGATGTGGATGCACTCGCCAGTTACCGACCTGTCTCTAACCTTCCCTTTTTAGGGAAGGTTATTGAGCAGGCGGTGGCGACCCAGCTCCAGGCGCATCTAGATAGCATCGGTTTCCTAGACCCTTTTCGATCTGGGTTCCATCCCGGCTATGGCACTGAGACGGCGTTGGTAATTTGTACTGTTTTATATTGTTTTATTTTATGCTATATATATTTTATATTTTGTGTGGTGGTGTTAAATTGTGAGCTGCCCCGAGTCGCCTATGGCAAGAGGGGTGGGGTATAAATTAAAATATAAATAAATAAATATAAATAACGTTTCATTAGAAAGGCAGCAGGAAATTCATTAGTGAAAGACCTAGGAAATCACTGAGTTCTACTTGTACTTTGTTCCCAGTAACAGATAGTATAAGGCTGCCTCCTAATGACTGAAGCTAAGATTACATTTTCAGATGGAAAATAGAAGCTATTTCTCACTAGAGAGAAATTTAAGGTTCTGATTCTCCTCTTACATACACACAAATTAACCCTTGCCTTTTATCATGAAAAAAATTACACTCGAGTTATTGTAGGGTGGATTTCTACCCCAAGCTGATTTTGGCCTGGGGATTGAAAGTGTGCAATAAAATGTAACTTTTTTTTACAGTACCCACACAATCTATGCCCAGCACACACACACACAGACATTAGAGTCTGTTTTATGAGAAATACCAGCTCCACACATGAATAAATAACAACCAACACTACTCGTTTTTCTTTGCAAAAACATTATTTTTTATTCAAACTACAGAAAATGGTTTTTATGAACTTTAACTATCTATATAAGTTAAAGTAGTGCCCCCCCAAGAGCCAGCCCCCCCACTGCCTCAGTTCTATCCCCCCGTGCAACCTCTTCCAGCCAGTCCCTCAGTGCCTCCACTCACCCCTGTGCCTGCCATCCCTTGCATGCCTGCACCCCTGCATGCCTGCCATCCCCTGTGGCTACTTTTTTCTATTAGACACTAGTGGAAACATTGAGAGATGTTCGTGGCAGTGAAGGGGTTAATTTGTCTTCATGTCATCTTGCAGTCTGAACTGGCCTTTCAAAATGTTGATTTGGCTGCTTTTAAGCTGGGGTGGACATCCACCCCAAAATGTATTGGGGTGGATTTCCACCCCAATCAGAAAACTCCATTGACGCTGGGGTGATTTTTCACCCCAGGCCTTTTTTTGTTGTTTGTTTTTAGTTTTTTTTATTATAGAAGACAAACGGTAAGAGATATCTGGATGAAATGTGAGTATGTTATGCCCAGAGGTGCTGGTGACAATGTCCTAAAATCTCAAACTTGTAGAGCCATGAATTACCATATTTGTTCATGTTTTTTTCCACCAGGGGCTGGAAAACAACCCCACGATGGTAGGCAAAGGTCAGGAGCGATTCTGTTGAATTCAGGCGGTGTAAAGCTGGTATATGTGAGAGTTATTCAGTTATTAACATTGTATACATAATTGGGTGAAGGCTTTGTGTGCTGTCAGCCATGCAGCCATGTTTCTTTTCAGATATAGAATATATAGATGTACAGAGTTGCCCTTATCTAAAGAGGCATTCTGGCTTGTAAGCGTCTGCACAGAATTGTAGTGGCACTGGAGACTGGTCACTTGGTCCTGATCCACCAATAATGCTTTGGCTATTAGCTACCCTCCACGCTTTGAGACAGATTCTTCAAGCTGCAGAAGCTGTCTTCAAGATCCTCAATCCTAGGACTATGGCCCAGCCCTCAGCAGCATCCTGAAACTTCTTTTAAGTTATGCCTAGTTTCCAGGCAGAGAAATGTTTCTGAACTAGGGAAGGAGAAGATTCTGAATCAGTGAGCACAGTCACACAAGACGTTAGCTTGAGTTGGACAGCCTTACCCCAATTTGGGCACTGCTGCCACAAGATGCAGTTGCTCATGTGCCCAGCAACTGCCAGATGTTCACCCGCCAGGTGGCTGCTACGCCCTGCGTCCTCAGAAAAATGTCAGCGATGCAGGGTGTAGCAGCCTTACTCAAAGTGGGGTATGGCTGCCCAACTCAAGCACCGCTGCTCGTGGGCCCGGTCCTCGTTTGCCGCACCCACGGGTCTTTGAGTGGCAGGCACAGGTGCCATTCTTATGCAGCCATGTCGCAGCTGGGGAGGGATAGTGGGCGGGCCAGGGAGGTTGGGTGAGGCGGGGCTGGGCACCCGCACATGTAGCCAGCACCTTGGCCCACCCCACGGTGTGGCTGGATGTCTGATAGTGGTCCCCCCCTCGGCTTCCCCATGTGGGGGTGGGCAACCATCCGCACTGCCCTCCGCACTGGTCATGAAGAGTGGCGTCTGCAATTGCCCCCGCCCTGGGGCACATGGGAGATCGGGCCCTCCCTCATGTGGCTTCACCCAGTGTGGCTGAGCTGGAAACACGCCCTGGGACTGAGAGTGGTGAGAACGAAGATACTCAAGGGTAGATGTCAGCTGGAACATGGGAGAGTGAGTGACAAACCTATTTTGAAGAAGGGAACAGGCCAGTCGAAGAAGAAGAATGTAATCATGGAAGGATATGTCCATTCTTCACCCATTGAACACATCCCAATTTCTAATTCAAAAAGGGGAGGAAGAGGGAAGCCCTCTCCATCCTTTGCTGCCCCCCTTTCCCCCACTAGTGCCCATAGTCACCCCTTTGAAAATCTGCCTAACTGCAAGAGAAGGCTAGCACGTGGAAGTAGGACACGGGGAGCTCTGACACCTCCAGTTTGTATTTGGGCAACAGGCACCACGATAGATAATACTGATAGGTTTTTTTAAAAAGCCAAAAAAGGTGGTGAAGATTAAACCAGCACTGATGACATGAGAGGAGGAATGTCACTACAGTTACACCATTGGTTTGACATTCAGGTAGAAGATGTGTCTGTTTAGGACTAGGTGGGACAATGGGTGTTTTTAAATGAGATGCTGCCCTGTATGGCCACTCAGGAGCCATGCATCTGACCACTGTCTGAAGGTGGAGCAGGGGGCTGTATACTCCCATGAACCACGAAGCACCCACTCATGGCCATGCACAGAGCACTGCTGAGAAATCTGGAGTGCTTCATGCGGGGCAAGCCAAATAGCTCCGAGGCAACGGACGGCCACAGAGCCCCTGCCCAAATGAACTGGAGCAGCCAGCCACACCAGCAGACTGGTCTGCCACTTGTAGGCACTGTGTGTGTGGAACACGGCCTTTGTAAGTCACAAGAACTAGCCAGGAGTGCTGGGGAGCCCGAATTCCAAGTGCTCGCACTTCCCCCTCCCTCTCGATCTATGGCAGAGAGTGCGTGGCGGTTTGCCTTCATAGCCAGGATAGCCACACTGGGAGCTGTTTGAATCCCTCCCCCTGCATTCCACCTGACTCTGAGTGGGTGCTCCGCGGCAGTGCCACTCAGCAGCCATGGACCCCTTCCCTGCCCCCATCGTCTTGCTCTTTTAAAAACACCCAATGTCTGGAATACTTACATTGCTGCTGATTGTGCAATGACTGTCCTGTGGATAAGTATAGGATTTCAGCCTCCAGCCAATCACTTCAAAAATGTTAAAAGTAAAACAAAGCAATGTTCTCATACATGCAGCATGGGACAAGCAACTATGTTCCTCACAGCTACTATGGGCCCTGCTTTACAAGAATTTCCTGTCCTACTAGAATGGTGACATATTTTCAGAACTGTTAAGTACTTACAGACGATCTCGCTACCTATATTCACCATAAGTTAATAGCCAGCTATTTTTTCTTCTTATGCCTAACTGATCTCTAGATAATTCTCTCTCTCTAGCTGGCAGTCTACAGAAATGTCAGGCCACATTCACCTTTCATTTACACTGGAATCAGAAGTAGCTCAATTAATTACAGTGAATTTATTTCTTTTTGTTTTTTCTTTATATTTTATTGAAAACAGGTTGGATTTTTTTCCCTATAAAATAAAAAGACAATAAACCTAGCAAAGGAGGAGCAGTTCTGAAGATAAGCAGTTGTGATACAGATAGAGTTAGGACAGGATATATCATTTCAGTAAATGGGTATGTCTAAATGTAAAATTGTTCTCATGTACTTCTCTCCATGTTTAGCAAGAATAATAACATTTTGAGAAGCCAAACCAAATAATACTATAATAATAACAATAGCAGTCATTTCCTGGAAAAAGCAAGAAGAGAAAAATGGATTCAGGGAGAGAGGAAAGGGAAGATGAAAAAGCAAGAGCAGAATTTACTAATGTATCAGTAATGAGAAGAAAGATAATGTAATAGACTGGAAGGCAGCAACAGGAAAACTAAGAAGACGGGATGGGTAGGAGAGGGTAAGGGTGCAGAAAGACAGGTGAGGGAAAGGATGGGTGTTAACAGAAGTGACGGCAGAGCCAGTGGCGGCTGGTGGGTTCTAAGGCTGGGGGAGGGGGGAGCTGCAGTGGACAGGGGCAATGGTAGGGGAAGCCAAGGCAACGGTAGGCAGGGAACACCAGAATTTTAAAATTAATGAGAATGTGTGTGTTTGTTTCTCCCTGTGTTCCCTCACACACATGCAATTACACACGTGTACACAGACACACATGTACTCACATTGTGGCCCACTTTACACACATATTGGCCCTAAATCACCTCCTTTTGTATTGCAAAAGGCCAGGACAGATGAATGGCCCACCAAAGGGGAGGAGAATTTCTCCCCAATTGTGTGCTTGGGAAGCCTCCATGATGCTGTTTCCAACCATAGTTGTGAGGATGGAGTGATGCAGATACTTGAAAACCCAGATATCAAAGCATTCAAGCAAGATATCTTTGCTGGTCTACAGGGCTAGAAATAGGAGCTTAATGCATTGCATTTACTAAAGTGAGGATTTTTCTCTCCCCTTATCATTTAAAATGAGAATCTGTCCACTTCTGCATCTGGAAGGAGATGCAGAGACAGCAGCACCCAGAAAACCCAAGGTAAGCCATGCATTTCTTTGTCCCACACAAACCCAGAGCAAGGAACTACAAGCAGAGAGGCAAGAAATAATACTAGAATTAATTTCCAGCACTGAGCAGCAGCCAGAAGCAGCCACTGATTGGAAAACCCAATTAAAGCCATGCATTTCTTTGTCCCACAAAACCAAAGCCCGCACAACAAACAGCAGGCCAATTTAGCCATGCATTTATTTTGTCCCAGCCCACACAAAACCAAAGCCCCAGGCAAGGAGGCACAAAACACAACCACAAACAGATTGAGGCAAGACAATTATTTCCAGCAGCCAGGGACAAACAACCAGTACTGAAACAAAATCAGCCCTCCTCCCCCTGGGGTCTGAAAAAATTCCAGCTTGAACTTGGCCATGCATGCATCTTATTTTATTTCTCCCCACTGCCCCCCCCCCCAAAAAAAACCAACACAACCAGTGGCAGATACCCTTCCAAGTATCTTCCTCCCAGTCCCGCCCTCACGCTGACAACAAATCTCACTCGATGTCCCGTCCCACAGTCCTCCTAAACCCCAAGTACTACTCACCACACCCACCCAGCAGCAGTTAAAGGAAAGCGCTGTGCCAGTGGTCAAAGGCAAATTCCTCCAGTTCAGCAGCTGCAGTCCTTCTCCCTCTGTCCCTGGGCCGTAGCCTAGGCTCAGCAACAGGAAGTAGAAGGCAGAACATGTCGCGCTAGCAGCCGCAGCAGGGTCAGACATGTGAGGAGAAAAACCCTCGCAGCAGCTCTAGCCTGCCTGTCTCTTCATTGACTCCACCTCCACCATCCATTTGCATTCCTGATTATTCCATCCCATCGGGATCCAGTCTCCCGCTGCAGTTGTAGTTCACTGACTAGAGTAGACACCAGTCCTGCCTTTCCCTGCCTCCATGGGGCTCTCTACCACTCTGACCCCAGTGGCTAACTTTTTTAATGCAAGGCCCAATTCCCGCAGTATGGACAGAGTGCCCGACCGCCCGTACCACAATTGTCTCTGCAAGGTTTCCGTACTTGGCCCATTCAGGGGGCTGCCCAGTGCCCGCCTGGTTGACCAGCTTCCCCAGTAGATGCAGCCATCGTCAGCCTCTTACTTGGCCCGCCCGCATGCTCACACATGCACAGATCATGCCGGCGCCACATTCACTGCATTGGAAACAAAGCACGCATGTGCAGACTCACAAAGCATCCCCAGATCCCAAAGTGGTGCCAGCTGCTTTGAAGTGGTGGTGCCAAAGTGGTAGCTGCTGAATGGGTCTGTCTCTGCAGCTAGCCTCCAAGAGTCAGGGAGTCCAGGACTGTTCCTGAGGGGAGGGAGCTCACGGTTTGGGGGGGGGGGGGCGACCCACAAACATGCCGGCGGCCAGGCCAAGGGGAGGGTGGGGTGATAGCCAGACATGTCGGTGCTGCCCCCGCACTACACCCAGCACCACTACCACCACCCCATGGAACAGCAGGCTAACGTGATAGCTTGCTTAGGCCCAGGTGGACGGGCCGCGTGTTGGCGGCTAGCCTGGACTGCGATCCCAGAGGTTTCCAGGATAGGAGCAATCCTGGGCAGCATCTGGCAGCTCATCCAGCAAACATGCCGGTGGCTCGCAGGCTTCAGCAGGCCACCGTCACATTGCATGTTGCTAACAGCAGAGTTACTTCTGATTTAAATAAGTAGAATCTGAACAACTGTGCACAGAGTCACACTGTTGTGTCTATACTTTCATGGAAACAAAAGACCTACCACTCCCCCAAAAAACCACAGTCATCCAGGGGACTATAGGAACCAAGATCAAAATGTCATTCACTTGGAAATTAGTATTTTAAAAGATTCTTGAGCTATATCTCACCTATATGTGCTCAATGAATATCCCATTTCTAACGAAAGTTAAACACCATCCCCAAGGACAGTATGAGATCATAATTGCACCAGAACTTTGAAATGAGTCAGGGAAATGAAGCCTAAACACCTTTTAATCTGGTACACAGAATATGTGATTAATACAGTACTTGTACTGTCAGACACATACAGTACTTGTATGTGATTAATAATGCACTGAAACAGATATTGGAATCAATGGAACTATGCCAATTTAAGCCAGATGAAGACCTAGCACAGTATGCCACTAGGGGTGTAATTAGAAAAATCACAATCAGGAATGTGGATATATGATCACAGGTTATGGTAAATTGTAATCTCTTATTGGAACTACTGGAGAGCTATCTGATTTCATTTTTTCACAGACAATAGATGGAGTGGAGACTTCATAATCCTCAAACTAAGATCCTTGTGTTTTAGGAATCTTCCATTCCACCCAAATCAATCTCTTCTTGTGAGGTTTATATTAGTTGCACTAGACAGGATGAGGATGTCAAAAATAGAAGACATCTGAATGTAGCATTACCAGATCAAAATGAAGCGACGCTAAGGAGCTGTGGGGTTCTGAAATAAGGAACAGTCATTCTATTCTATGCAGCTGTGAGATGTTCAAAACAAGGGATATCCATTATGTTCTATGAAGCTGTGGGGTTCTGAAATAAGGGATTTTCCATTAAAATAAAAGATATCTGGCAATCCCAACTTGATGTGACGAGTAAACAACAGAGAAAATAAATACTTCAGCAGCAAAGGCAGTGTTCTCATGAAAAGGTCCCTTTTATGTACACATACAAAGTTACTTCTAAACAGAACTTTTATGTAGTTCTCCATGAACACATCAGCTGCATGTCAGTATTAATCTTGAAAGTTAGTGTCCTATTTTTGTATGTAAAATGGGCTGTAAATTTCTGGTTCTGTGGGCCAAATCAGACCAATGACTGTGGGGGTTGTCCATTTCAAATTCCTGGATCTGGCTCATGGATGTAATCCCTACTCACAAGCGCTGAAAGAGTGAGCTCGGGAGAAGGGAGCAGTGATGAGGGCATGCAGTAAACAATAGGGGAGGGATCAATGGCATAGCTAGATCCATATCTATTCTGGATCCTCCCACCTTGAGCACAACTCTTAAATGCCCCCACTCTCAGATTCCATCTGGCCCATGGAGCTTGTATCAATAATATTCAAAGTGGTCTGCAGGAAGGTAAAGTTTTCCCACTGTTGGTGTAAAACATCTGCAGCTGCAAACGCATTCACCACCACAGAGACTAAATGCCTGCTTTGCACATTCACATTTTCATTCATTTTTTCAAATTAGGGCTGCACCAAATAGTAAAAAAAATATTATTGAGTATTTCCGAGTTTCTGAGGATCGGCTCCGAGTGTTCAGTCGGTCCTCAGTAACTCGGTCAAATACTTGATACTCTATACTTAGTAAAATTAAAAGTGAGTATTTTCCAACTACTGACTACCAAGTTCCCTTATATAGGGCCAGGAAAAGTCCCATGTGTTACAGGAAAAGCCCCGTTGCCCATCCGAGGATTTACCTGAGTACCAAGTACTGGGCCAATTCCTTGGTTACTCAGTAAAAACAAATTGAATACTGAGATACTCAGTAAAAACCAAGTAATTTTGAATACAAAATTTCAGCACTAGTTCAAACAAATGCATCACACTAATAATTGAAGCAAGAGCCAGCCTTACAATTTGTGGGGCTCAGGGCAAAAATGAAATGCGGGTCCCACATTGCCCCACCCTCCATAGCCTTCTTTGGAGTGTGCAGATTAAAGTATCCAGCTCCTGCTTTATAGTGGAGAAAACAGTGACCATGCCTGGTGCATCCTCCCAACAGTTTTGCTATGAGCCTCATAATCCCTTATACCAAAATGTCTGTCTCCTGGACAGAGTGAAATGAGTACCAGTCCCTAGCTTCCTACCTTACCAACCTATACTTCAAGCAGTATTATATCCAACACTTTGTGATACATACAATAGAATTAAATATATGCATTTATTTTCCCATAAATCCAAATTAACTGTAACAGTATCAAGTGCTCCAAAAGATATTTACAATTTTGTTTGGAAGAACAATTCATGTAAGTAATAAATCATTCCATGTGTCATGCTACTATACATCCGTAGCACTATCATGCCACTATACTGAAACATGGCCTGGCTGCATACCTGTTATTCACTGAACAGAGAAATGTTGAATGTTTAATAAAATGTTCCAATAAATAGTTTAATAGTTGAGTTTTTATATATATATATGAACTCATTTGGGTGGGTGCGTGTGCAATATATATATATTTCACACGCACATACACACAGGCTGAACCTCTTCTCTCTGAGGCTGCGTTCCCAACTGCAGCAGCAGTGGCGGCAGCAGGAAGGGTGAGGGAAGACGCGGCACTGCGGAGGAGCCAGCCAACAGGAAAAGAGCCAGTGCGAACGAGGATCTGCCGCGGCTTCTCTCATGCATGTCAGGGCGCAAAATCCTGCCCTGACTTGCGCGAGAGAAGCCACAGCAGATCCCCATTCACACCGGCTCTTTTCCCGTCGGCCAGCTCCTTCGTGTTGCCGCGTCTTCCCTCACCCCTCCCACTGCCACCGCAGGTGGGAACACAGCCTTACTCTCTTACTCCCAAGTACATCAGGAGTCAGTGGAGTAATACCAGTGTACATGTAGTATGAGTTAGGCCTACAATTTATACCATTTATACAAATGTATAATTAAAACATCACTGCCATTCCTCAATATGGCCTGGTCACAAACCTCTAGAAATCAAGAAGTCTTTTCATTGACTAAATGGTTTTTGAGTCAGGTCATCTATCTGATATTGAACAGTAAAGATGGAGGCAAAGTAGTTTAGATTATTTCTTTTATTGGACACTCTCACCAACAGAAGTTGTCAGAATAAAAGATATCACCTGAACTACTTTGTCTCCATCTATTACTTCAAGGACCAACATGGCAACCATATGACCCACTAGGTCCATTAAGCTGTTGCTGTTCTGGAACAAAAAGAAAACTGAAAGCATTTAAGCATTTGGTTTACCAAGCACTTACGTATCCATTCACTTGAAAGCTCTCACAACCTTCTCCCAAGGAATTAATTTTATTTATTTAAAATTTATATCCTGTTTGAGTCCCTTTCATGTCTTTGAACAGATAGGCAGCTCACAGACAACTTAAACTAAGCCCCGTCGCCACGCAGCCCTACCCGGCACGGGTAGTGGCTCGCTGGGTGGCGGTTTTTGTCCCTCCCCCCCCCGCTGGAGCGAGGAAAGAGCAGGGCGGGGGCGCACGGCTCAGGGAAGTGGCCTGGGCGAAGTCTCGCGGGAAGAGACTTCGCGGCCGCCATCTTGCATCCAGGCGCGAAGCGGCCATTCCGCGCCTGCAACACATCATGGAGGCAGCGTGGTTCAAGCTGCTCTCCAGATTTGAGGGGGTGAGAGGCAGGCGGGGAGCGGGGAATCAGAGGCTGAATTAGCCTTAACAGAGACGGGCCCCCGATAGTGGGAGGGGGTCAGGGGTGAGCCGGTTCCCTAGGGCTCCCAGTGGGGGTGCAGGCAAGGGAGCAAAGGCTCGCACAGAGCCCTGATAAGGGCCAACGGGTGGGGGGGGTCCTTCACAGAACCGGGAGGCTCCACAGCAGAGGGCCTACATTAACCCAGGTAAAGGAAAGGCAGGGAGAGGATCATTAAAAAGTGACAATTGAAGGGAACCCCCAGGGGAAGCACAAAAGGGGCATTTGTGGGGCCGATTCTGACCAAAGAGTAAGGGAGCCATGAGCCAAGACCCAGCCCCAATAGTGGCAATAAGCAATAGTGCCAATAAGGAGGGCACAGGGTAGGGACTTGGTAAAGGTACAGGCTGAACAGCCAGTCAAGGAGCCACCTCCTCGGGGGAGCACAGCTGCAGGGAACAAGCAGACGTGAGGAGTAGTAGTCATGGCCAAAGGTAATGGAGGTAAGAAGGGCAAAGGCCCAGCCAGAAAGGCCCTATCAAAGAGGGTCGAGGAGGTCCTCGAAGCACTGCAGGCCCGGATGAGTGGATGCGAATCCACCCTAAATAGCCTAACGAGCCAGGAGCAGCCCCCCGGTGACCGGCAAGAGGGCCCGGGGATCACTGAAGGGGAAGGACTGGCCCCTGAGCCGGCAGAGGGTGGTGAGGCCGCGGACGGGCAGAGGCACGCAGAGCAAGAGGGAGAAAGAGAGGGCATTACAGCCCTGGGGGCCGAAAGGGAAGCACCGGACAGGGGAACAAGGGCTAGCATGAGAACGGTGCAGCCCCCAGCACGGTATAGCGAAGAGCTGGACTGGAGCGAAGCGGCACCACAGGGTTTAGTTTCCACGAGTGCACAAGAGCTGGGGGAATCGGGACCCCTGGCCCCAGCAGAGGAAGCTGGGCGCCCGGCAGGGCCTCCCCCCCCCCCCGCCCAGGCGAGGGGGAAGGCGCCATTTGTCTCCACACAGGGATGACGGAGAGGAGCCACCAGCCCAGCATGCACGAGGCGACCAGCTGGCAGCAGTTCTGGAGACCCTCAGCACATTCATGGGTCGTTTTGAGGCGTTCCAGAGGAAAGTGGATGGGCTCGCAGTAGCACGACAGCAACCAGTGGTGCAGCCCACATGGCAGCAGGAGACGACAGCACGCCCCTCGGCACCACCCGAGAAGACGGGGACGGGACAGAAGGAACAACGCATACTGGATACTTTCAGACATGATGCTAACCACCCCTTAACCACCCTTGGTGGTTATTTATGCATGTTGCAGGACTGCATAGGACACCAATACAGCCCTGCAACATGCATAAATAACCACCAAGGGTAGTTAAAGGGTGGTTAGCGTCATGTCTGAAAGTATCCACTGACGCATGACGACACAATGGTGAACGTGGGTAAAGGCCCTAGCCGCGAGACTATAGGTAAGTGTGCACATTGCCAGCAGTGCCAGTGCAAGAAGGGGGATAACACGGGGAGCAAGGAGCAAACCGCACAGGTGGTACCTCAAGGGGGAGTAAGAATGGGGTGGGTCGGGTCATGGGTGCTGTGGCCCGACCAGGACACAGCAAGGGCACCCGAAACCAGTCAGAAGCAGGCAGGTATAGGTACTCAAGGAGAAATAGGCATCCCATCAGCCACCCCGCAACAAGGGTCATGTAGTATGTGTAAGGAGAAGGTCGAAGTGACCACAACAACTCAGCGGGAGCCTGGTACATGGGTGGCAGTAGGGGCTCCTGTGGGTGCCCACTTGGCCCACCATACTAGGGAAAAAATTTGGAAGGGAGAATACGTGGACGTATTCTCACTTCTATACACTGAACCCGAACCAGCCAGACACGAACTCAAGGGAGAAAGAAAAAGACAAAGAGAGATTTAAGCACTTTGTGGAAAGGAATTGGACAAACTGGTCAGCCGCCTTTTCAGTGCTGATAGGAGTGATGATTCAGGCTGCCCCGGAAAGGGCAACTTTATTGATCAAGTACCTCGATATCGTGCGCAGGGCGTACGACTCCGGGAGCCCAGGGGCGTAGATCTGTTACGACGAGGGTTTTAGAAAACGGGCAGCGATTACACCAGGGATCAGATGGGATGTTTATGCTACGGATTTGTGGCTCGAGTTCATGTCTAATGCGGTCGGGACGCACAGGACCGACAGTGGGCACACACTAGCCAGAGGGGGGATGGCCCCTATGAATGATCCCTTTCGGGAGGGTGGGCGCCGCAGGAGTCAGAGGGGAATGACCTGTTGGGATTTTAATGGGTCGGGGGGTTGCGCCCGCTCCATGTGCCGTTTCCGGCATGCTTGCACCCTCTGTGGGGGAGGACACCCAGAGGTCAGCTGTAACAGAACGCGGGGGCCCTCAAGGGGTAAACAGCAAGGGAAATGAGACTGGGAACAACCAGCCCCAAGGAGGTGGAAAGGGCCCCAACGCTGGTCAATTATAGGGCATTACAGGAAGCCCTCGCGGGCTGCCCGATGGTTGGCAAGGTGAAATACGTAGTGTCGGGCTTTAGGGATGGTTTTATCATCCCAGCAAGATTTGAGGCAACAAGAAGTTGGGTACAGAACCTGAAATCAGTCGAAGGGAGGGAGAACTTGGTGGCCACCAAGCTTAGGAAGGAGCTTGAAGAGGGCCGTATTGCGGGCCCCTTCGTGTCCCTACCCTTTCCCGATTTGCATGTGTCTCCCCTCGGCATTGAGCCCAAAAAACAGGAGGGAGAGTTCCGGCTCATACACCACCTCTCTTACCCCAAGGGAAGGTCTGTGAATGATGCCATACCTCCTGAGCTGTGCTCGGTTCATTATGCATCATTTGATGCTGTGATAGAGATGGCAAGGGAGTGCGGAAAGGGGGCGCTCCTCGCGAAATGCGATATTAAATCCGCATTTCGCTTACTGCCAGTCCACCCCGACAGCTTTAAGCTACTCGGGTTCCAGTTCGGAGGCCAGTATTTTTATGATAAGGCAATGCCCAAGGGGTGTTCCATATTGTGCTCGGCCTTTGAGCGTTTTAGTTCCCTTCTGGAATGGCTGGCCAGAAAAAGAACAAAATCCCAATATATACTGCATTATATTGATGATTTTTTGTTCTTGGGTAAAAAGGATACAGCAGAGTGTAGGAACATGCTCAAGGAATTCCAGACTATGGCAGGGGAGCTAGGGGTACCCCTGGCACCGGAAAAAACAGTGGGACCATCGTCAGTACTCACATTCTTAGGGGTTGAGTTGGATACCGAGCAGCAAGTGTCACGCTTGCCGGTCGATAAATTGGTGGCGTCAGTCAGGGATATCAAAACAATATTAGGGCACCCCAAAGCAACAGTTAAGCAGCTCCAAGCCTTAACGGGGAGCCTTAATTTTGCATGCCGGGTAGTAGCGCCAGGCCGTGCCTTTCTATCCAGGCTGTATGAAAGGGCGGGGTCCAATTTGCCGGGGCACTGCCACATCAGGATCTCTGCCGACATGAGAGAGGAGCGCGGGGGGGCGGAGGGCCCGTCTGGTTCATCTTTATGGGGAGAGTTTCGGGAAGTGACACCGGCCGATGTGGTGGATGTCCTGGGGTCTGTGAGGGCCACGTGTTGTCAACTGGATCCGTGCCCGTCCTGGTTAATAAAAGCTTCCGGGGAGACGTTGGGGATGGTGCTGGCGAGGGTAGTGAATGCGTCCCTTCGGCAGGGGAGGTTGTCGCCTTGCCTTAAAGAGGCTGTGGTGCGCCCCCTGCTGAAAAAACCATCGTTGGACGTAGACGCGCTCGCCAGCTACCGACCTGTCTCTAACCTTCCCTTTTTAGGGAAGGTTATTGAGCGGGCAGTGGCGCTCCAGCTCCAGGGTCATCTAGATAACATCGGGCTCCTTGACCCTTTTCAATCTGGGTTCCGCCCCGGCTATGGCACCGAGACGGCGTTGGTGGCCTTGGTGGACGACCTCCGCCGGGAGATGGATGCGGGATGTTCGACATTTCTCATCCTGCTCGATCTCTCGGCCGCTTTTGACACCGTGGACCATGGGCTGCTGTTGAGACGACTGCGTGACCGGGGGGGTCTGGACGGGACTGTTCTTGAATGGTTCCGTTCATTCCTCTCGGGGAGGAGCCAGCGGGTGGTGTTGGGGGAGGAAACATCGAGCCCCCGCGCCTTACCGTGTGGCGTTCCGCAGGGATCGATCTTGTCTCCATTATTATTTAACATCTATATGCAGCCCTTGGGGGAGGTCGTGAGAGGGTTCGGGGTGCGATGTCACCAGTATGCTGATGATACTCAGCTGTACCTCTCGTTTTCTACCGACCCAGACCCTGCTGTCTCGGTGCTATCCCAATGTTTGGAGGCCGTGGCGGATTGGATGCGGCGGAGCAGACTGAAGCTCAACCCAGATAAGACGGAGGTGATGGTGGTGGGGAGGGCGAAGGGGGTGGTGGCCCCCCTGGTTGGGGGGGTTTGCCCCCCTGTAGCTCAGCAGGTCCGGAGTCTGGGGGTCATATTGGACGCAGACCTGCGGCTGGAGCGGCAGGTGGAGGCAGTCGCTAAGGCTGCCTTCCGCCAGCTTTATCTGGTACGTAGGCTGCGTCCGTATGTCTCTGGCCCGGACCTGGCCTCCCTCATCCATGCCTTCGTCACCTCGCGGCTCGACTACTGTAACGCGCTCTACGTGGGGCTTCCCTTGTTCTTGGCCCGGAGGCTGCAGCTGGTGCAGAATGCGGCGGCCCGTCTTCTTACGGGGACGGGTCGCCGGGAGCACATTACACCGGTGCTCCGAGCGCTGCACTGGCTGCCGATAGTGTGCCGGGCCAAGTTCAAGGTCCTAGTAATGATCTATAAAGCCCTATACGGCCTTGGCCCCTCTTACCTTAGGGACCGCCTCGCCCTTCGCGCCCCGGAACGACTCCTGCGGTCTGCCGGGGGTGCCCTCCTGGAGGTCCCCCGTGTTAAGCGGGGGGCCACGATGGAGCGGGCATTCTCGGTGGTAGGGCCGCGGCTGTGGAACTCCCTTCCGGAGGAAGCTCGCCTGGCCCCAAGCCTTTTAACATTTTGGCGGAACTGTAAGACCTGGCTGTTTGCCCAGGCCTTTGGGGGAGGGTAGGGAGGAGTTTTTAATCCCCTACCCATCTGTTTTGTCTAGCCCTGTTTTAATATTTATATCTAATATTTGATTGTTTTTATTTGAATTTTAATGTATTTTATTGTTTTAATTGCTTTGTTGTTGTGAGCCGCCCCGGGCTGCGTTGCAGCAGGGGCGGGATATAAATTTGTATAAATAAATTAAATAAATAAAAACTTGAGAACTTGGCTCCACTTCCTCCAGAATTTTAATGGAGTTAGTATATGGCGGCAGAGGTAGCTGATGGAGGCCGAGCTCCAGGTACAATCTGATGCTGCTGGGTCTCTGGGTTTGGGGGTTTATTGGTCAGGGAGGTGGTGTTCGGCTTTGTGGCCAACGAAGTGGGTGCTGGAGGGCTGGACTCGGGATCTGACCTTTCTAGAACTTTTCCCCATAGTGGTAGCGATACACATATGGGAGAGGGAATTCGCGAACAAAACCATTTTGTTTTGGTGCGATAACCTCGCAGTGGTACAGGTGTTGAACTTGCTATCATCCCACTCAAGAAGAGTAATGGGGTTGGTGAGAGGGTTCGTGCGGCAATGTCTGGTGAACAACATATTGTTCACGGCTAAGCACGTGCCGGGTATTAACAACCGCATAGCCGACGCACTCTCTCGCCAACAGATGGAGCGGTTCAGGCAATTGGCACTGGGAGCCAGGACCCAACCGGAGGAGCTACCCGAAGGGATTTGGAACATTGGACTGTGACAATGTTTCAGGCAGTACAGGGTTCGCTTGCACCACGCACAAGAGCAGTTTACAGTCAGGCGTTAGCGGAATTCCAGGAATTCAGGATCAAAGAGGGACGGGGAACACAGTTCCCAATTAAGGAGGCCCAGACACGCAGTTTGTAGTGAGCCTAAAAAAGAGAGGGCTGGCCCCAGGCACTATTGCGGGGAAGCTGGCTGCGTTAACCTTCTATAATAAACTGGCCAGCTTTCAATCTCCTAATGGAGGGTTTTTCATGCGAAAGATGCTAGAAGGGTGGGAGCGAGAGTCTCCAAGAAGCGGTGATGCCAGAAAACCCATTACGCCAACAATATTGCGAGGCATGTGCCAAGAACTCCATAGGGTGTGCTTTTCTGAGTTTGAAAGCCGGTTATTCCAAGCAGTGTTTAAACTGGCCTTTTTCAGGGCCTTTCGGGTAGGCGAGCTTGTGACTGCATCGGGGGAAAATATAGCAGGTCCCGTTTTATGTATAGAGGACGTCCAAGTGGTGACAGAAGGGTTGGAAATAGTGTTGCGGGGGTCTAAGACAGATCAGCACAGAAGGGGTCATCTGATAAAACTGGCTAGGATAAGCGAAGAGGATATTTGCCCAGTCAAGGCATTAGCTGAATATATGGGTAAGCGCCCAAACAGAGAGGGTCAGCTGTTCATCCACAAGAACAGCTCGCACCTCACGAGATATCAATTCTCTGCAATAATGGACAGAGCGTTAAAGGGGCTGGGTTTATCATCTCAAGAATTTGGCTCACACTCCTTCCGGATTGGAGCAGCTAGTTGTGCAACGACTGCGGGGCTATCCGAGCAGCAAGTAAAGGTGATAGGCTGATGGAAATCGGGAGCGTACAGATCGTATGTTAGGAAAGTTCAGTTATAACATAGGGCCTGAGGTTAGGGACAAGGTCAGCGCACACAGAGAGCGAAATTGGTTTACAATCTCTGTGTTTTTCGTAGGGAGCGAGCTGCCAGGACGGCAGCAGCGAGTCGTCATAGCTGGCCACAGTATTGTCTACTGAGCCGGGAGACGAGCGGGATGTTCCTATTGGGGTACCCAGCTTGGTCTGGGCCATCTGGCAAATGTGTCATGGAGAGGCCGGAGCGGGATGAAGTGGGCCCAGTTCCTGCCCTTGGCATCACAACAGCATCCAGACATACTTGTTATACACTTGGGAGAGAACAACCTCCCGGTTGACACAGGTCTCCACCTGGTCACCAGTATCAAGAAGGACTTGCACGTGGCAAGAAGGATTCTCCCAAAAACTGTGTTTGTATGGTCTGAGATGCTCGAATGCATACACTGGAGAAACGCCGTGCACCCAAGTAAGGTAGACAGGGCTAGAAGAAAAGTTAACAGAGAAGTTGGGAAGCTGGTGCAGGAAATGGGTGGCCAAGTAATTCAGCATCCTGGAATTAAATTTAGCAAGCCCGAGTTGTACCTGTCTCTTATACACATCTAGATGTGTATAAGAGACAGCCTGTCCGAAGGGCTCGAAATCTATCTTAAGGCCATACAAGAGCAGTTAGACAGGCTACTTAAGAAGTTTGGGAGGGGGCAAGACTAGCCAAGCAGAAGCTGGCAGTCTTTGGTGGCAGGGGGTCCTGCGAGGTAGTTAGTTTAGAAATAGGGATAGTCTGCTGCCAAGTCATCTCCTTAAGAGGTGGGCTCTGAGTGAAGGCTAGAGCCGGCCGGCCAGCATCACTTCAGAGCGAGGACGAGGGGGACAACCCCGGGGCCTTAGGGCAGAGGCGGTCCAAGGCACGGGGGAGCATCCCCATCGATTCCTTCTTAGGGTCACAATTGGCAAGGGCCTCCTGATCCGGCTGGGGGACGGCCGGACAGGTGTGACGTTTGCAGCAGCTATAGTTAGCATTATGGCGGTATTGAAGAACTTCAGACCACTCAAGTTTATGATTAGTATTATTAACTGAGTTAATAGTTAAGGCTCGCAGGACTAGAAGGGGCATAGCCCCCTCCTTATCAGAATAAGTTTTAATAAATTGGTGCGGCCTATTTTAACCCAACTAATTGGTGTCAGTGTCTTTCTTTGGGGTGTGGGACAAATCAATGTACTTCAGAAAATAAAAGAATTATGTGAAAAGCCACCAGTGCTCAAGACAAACATGAATAATTTCCAGGAATAGAGGACAAATGGAAGAGCTAATAAAAGAATTACTAAGAGGAAAGGCACAATTTTGAAGTGGTACTAAAAGGAACCAACTACGCAGGGAGCCAAAGTCGCTGTTGATGTAAGCTTGTGACCCTCCACTGAGATCAACAAAGGGTGAAAACAGACATGACTATGGCCCGCTTTGACCTGCTGTAGCCCAGGACCCACCAGCATGTGTGTGCAGGTACTGCCAGATGTTAGCGGCTAGCCCCAGGTTGTGACCTTGGCAAATCTTCGAGTTCACAGCCCAGGCTATGACCCACCCATCTGAACCAGAGCAGACTAGCATGTCTGTTTCCATGCAGCATACCCGGATCTGGGGTTGTCATGGCTGTGCCTCATTGGCTGCCTGGCATGGCGGGGGACTGGGAGCAGGGCAGGACTCAGGCAGAGCTGTCCGCCTGCACATTTGTTGTGCTCCTGGACCTCTGTGGGCTGTGCAGGCAGCAGGACAGCTCCCTGGCCATGGGTATGTCAGTTCAGTGCCCTGACCTGACTGGGATTTTCTGCCCCAGGACACCATGACTCAGGAAGCAGTCCCACCAGCTGCATGTCTGTTTTACCCACAGTTGTACCTGCTTATCCCCATGGTCAATCTGACCTTATGCCCCTTTCCTTAGCATGAAGGATATTAAGTTATTATGTCTAACAGGATGACTGCTTTATGGAACTTGATGGTTAATCCATGTTGTCATGACCCACCAGCTGTTTAAAATCTAGAAAGCCAATTGAACTCTTTCTAACATTTGTATAATTTCATCTGTTCTCTAAGGGTCATCTAAATAACGCAAGCCTTATGTTACCTAGTTTCACAAAACTGCGGACTAATCTTCACCACTTTTGACTACTTCATACACATTTCATTTCAGCACCTGGGGCAGTTCATGATTGTTCAACATCAATAGGGAGTTTAATTCCATGTAAAACAAATTAAGGAAACTTTTGCAAATAAGAGTCTGTCCCCATAAAATTCCTTTATCAGTCAGCTTATCAGTATTGATCCCAAAGGATGGGGGTTCATAAGACTGGTTTGGTTATTCAGCACAGCAGCCTTCTAGCTCCTGGGGGTGACACAAAGGCATCTTCATGACTCCCAGAACTTCTTGGGTTGCCTCAGAAGTCTGAGTCCAGCACCATCCCTGGATTCAGTGATGTGGAGAAGCTCTGAGTCTGGGGATGTCTCTAACGTGCATGTTCTGGCCGTGTGTGTGTGTATCTGTCCCTCTCTCTCTATTTCTGTCTACATGTGTGCCTGTGTCTGCATATGTCTACACAAACCTCTCTCAAATATCCTGGATTTTCTGAAACATCCCTGATTTCACACCTCTCTTGTTATCTGTCCCGCAATCACAGAAAACTGCTATAAAGTCCAGCATTAGAGAGAGGCGTGAGAGGGAGAGCATCTTGTAAACCATCAATGTGGAACATAGGTGTTTTCAGACAGACAGGCTGCCCCAGTGCTGGTTGTGCCAGCCCACTTCACCCCCAAGTGGCCCATCCATCTAAAGGCACCCTGCCAGATGTTGAATTGGAGCAGGCATATTAGAGCACTGGCAGCAGAGCCAGCCAACCAAAGTCAGAGCACTGGCCCAAAGCGAAGTAGCTGTCCGTTTAAAGGCGAACCCACACTGCTGCTCCGCTTCCAGCCAGCCATTGTCCCAAGCAACACCATAGCGTTGTGGACATTCTAGTCTGCAACTCTGTCTGCTTGTCCACGTTAAGAAAAGGGCAGGGTCTAAGACGAGTTTAACTCACGTTAGTCCAGTCACGTGAAACCCCCGATTGTGGGCACAGGAGTTTTCGTGTTATTTTCCCCTTCCCTTGTTAATTTCAATACCATGAAAGCGGGTTCTAAATCCAGCCCTGTCTCATGTTATTGAATTTATCGGGGGAAGGGGGAAATAACGCTAAAACCCCTATGCCCACAATTGGGGGTTTTACGTGACCAGATTAATGTGAGTTAAACTCAAGTTAGTCCCCACCCCTTTCTTAATGTGGACAAGCAGCCTCAATGGTATGTGGGGGGTGCTGTGCAGAAAGACCATGAGTCGGAGAATCCTCCGGGTCCGTCTGATCCCAACCTAGGCGGAGCTGGCCAACATGGGAGTGCACCCCCAGAGCAGTTCCAGGGGTGGACAGACCTGCATCCATCTGAAAACATTCAATGAGTTGAATTCTTGAGCCAGAAAGAGCCAGAATAGCCAAATAGGTTCCCGCGGGCAAATTCAGAGCAGCCCCCTAACTGAGGAGATAACAGATTCGCTATTGTTCTCTCTGACTCGTTAATAACTCTACTTCTTACAAGGAGAATAATAGGGTTTTTCAACACTTGGGAGAAAATTGTCAGTCTTTGGAATTTAAAAAACTCCATTTGGGGCAATGTGGAGCTATGATTTCTAAGCATTTCTTGGGGGGGGGGGCAGCTTCCCAAATGTTCAAACTGGGCCCTTATTATTATTATTATTATTAACAAACATTTATATAGCGCCAGCAGTGTACCTGGCACTTTACAAAGTAATAAAATAGACAGGGTCCCTGCCCCTAGGGCTTACAATCTGAGAGACAGGAGCTGGGGGAGAGACTTAGGAAGGGGAACAGAGGGAGAGACAAGGGGTCTAACATTCATGAAGATGCGAGGTCTCAAGTGCACGTACTTGGCTTGGTTACGATGAGAATGACAGCAGGCAGGTCCATGTTGCAAGGATAAGGGTAAACCGATCGTAGGTATAGGAATAGTGGCTCAGCAGGATAAAGAGTCAGACAGAGCAGAGCGAAAGAGGTGAGTTTTAAGGAGAGATTTGAAGGTATGAAGGGAGGGTGCAAGGCGGATGTGGACAGGGAGGGAGTTCCAGGCATGGGGGGCAGCAAGTGAGAAGGGACTAAGGCTCTTAGGGGAGCAGGGAAGGCTTGGAAGGGTGAGAGAAGGGACAGAGGAGGAGCAAAGTGCATGGGCTGGAGTATGGAGGGCGATAAGTGCAGAGAGGTAGCGGGGAGCAAGGTTGTGAAGAGCTTTATAGGTGATGAAGAGCTGTATAGGGCCCTTGTAAAAGGCCTTGTAAAAGGCTAATGTTTTGATTAAGTTTCTTTTTTAAAACAATTTTTTTAAATGTCAGACCCACCTCTCTGTTAGATAACAGTCAAATCAAATATTTATTGATGGCACTGGCTTTCGCCCTGGCCCAAATTAACACACACAAAAACATAACAAGTATATAAACAGAAATAAGCAATTGTGTAAACACACATCAAATTAACAACGTGAGTAAGCCATAATCCCCTCCCATTTCCATTTAAACCAATACTCCACCTCTATTACAATTAAACAATCCATGTTAAAATTAATGTAACCGACCAGCAGCTCATTCAATACTCGCTACACCCCCAATTTATACCTATATTAACAAAGATACATGAACACCCATTATATATTCAAACAACAGCTGCCAACTACCAAGGTCACCTAACAATTATCCTTCAGGACACATATCCCTATTTAATTACAGTTGGGCTTGGTAGGGAGCTTAATAGGGAGGATAGACTGTTGCTTCCTAATAGCCGCTGCCTGAGTAGCAAATGCTGCCAAATTAATAGCAACATCTCAGTTTCTTTGTTGTAACAACCAAATTAATTTTTCTTTTTTTGAGAAAAATTTCAACCATGCCAACATTGGGGACAAGAAATGATTCCTAATTTCATTAAAGTCACACGCCATAATGTAGTGGATGGTATCTTCTATAACTCCTTGACCACAAGTTAGATAATAGTATTACCAACACTTGCCCATGAGAAAATCCTCACAGCATCTATCAAAGAATCCACACAGGAGGGTGCGGGGAAAGCTTTATTGTGAGAAGGAGGGCTGTGCAAACTATGTAGCTCACTAGGCATGGGAGTGGGTAGAGACCAAGGAACAGAGAGACGTGCTGTGGTAGAGCTTGAACACGGTATTTTCAAACGTGACAGCTTTTCAACTGGCATGCTTTACTCCTGCCCAGGGTGAGAGCCCTCACCCTGGAGAGGAGTAAGCCCTGGCCGGGGCTGGGAAGGGGGCAGGGAGAGGGATGGGGACGTGCGGACATCGGTCTGTGCAGCCCCACCCCACCCCACCACGCTGCTCAGTGCAGCTCTGCCTCCTCCCTGACAGGTGGACGGCAGTCTCATAAGCCACCATGCCCGCCTGGAACTGCTCTGGCCATCAGTTGGGGTTAGGTAGATCAGGCCATCAGCCATGATGGCCCGCTCACCACAGTCCAGGGTAGGCTTTCCCAGACCATGGCAGGGCTTAACCCAGGATGTGCCCTTGCAGGGAGCCCAGCGGACATCCTGGGTTAGTCCTGCCACAGTCTAGGGTGTACTCTGCTCCTGCCCATGGTTAACAAACAAACAAACATTTGGCGGGCAAGCACAGACGTGACACCACTGCCCGTGGCCATGCTCGGTTAAGTATGGCGACAGGCGGTGGTGTCACATTTGAAAATACCCAAAGACTAGCAAGACAAGGGTTTAAGTCTGGCTTATGAGGGATAGGCAAGTCCTTTAACTTTTTCACATTGCTTTTTTTCAAAAAGTGATTTTTAGCCCAGCCTCATAGTTAACTAATAAACTATTCTGAATTTGTATATGCAAATTTATGCAACTTTTGTCCTGCATTGTTCCACATTTTGAGAGTCAATCCCCCATTTCAGAGTTCAGATGTTGAGGGGATGGGGGTCTACGGGTACAGCCACACAGACCGGGCGGTACCGATCACCCAAGCGGGCAATTGCATCCTCCATACTTCAGAGTAGGCAAAGAGAGCAGGCCCCATGGTCCATCCCCCCATCCCCTCCCTACCCCCATGGGGAAATGGGGTGGGTAGGCTGCTGTTGGTCCACTGCTGCTGTCCCGCCATGCCCCAGGGCGGCCCAAAGCACCAGCCACATGCACGGGCGCCCAGCCCATCTCCTGCCCCCCATCCTGCCCCCAGCCATGACATGGAAGCACAGGAATGGTGACTGCGCCTGCTGCTCACTGGTGCCAGTGGACTTCACCATGGGGCGAGCCAGGGCAGCACAGGGGCAGTGATTCAGTAACCTGATTTGGGCAGCCTTACCCCACTTTGGGTAATGCTATTGTACACTGCACCCCAACCTTTTTCAGATGATGCAGTGTGTAGCAGCCAGCAGCCAGCCTCAACCTGGGGTGGGGTGAGCATCTGGTGGCTGCCAGACATACAAGCCACTACATTGCATGGCAATGGAGTCCAAATTGTGGTGTGGTTGCCCAAACCAGCAACTTCCCATCTTGTGTGGCTATATCCAGTACATGAGGACCAGTGCAAAGACTTTTGTTGCCCTAGGCAAACTCCTGCATGTGCGCCCCTTGTGTAACCTGTGCACATATTGTGCACCTCACATGCAACCCACACACATGCTACGCACAACCCTCATGTGCACACAGTGCACAACATGCACATGCACTGCCTGCTTCTCAGGCACTGAGGGGTTGGTAACCCAGCTCCCGCCTGCCTCCCGGCCCCAAGTTTACCAGCAGTGGCAGCTGGATCAGGGACAGGAGAGATACCTCTTCAACTTGCAGGAGAAGTGGGAGCAACAGCTGGATCAGGAGCATGCTAGACAGCAGCGGAAGGTAGATCAGAGGTGGAGCCACCTAGGCGGCACCTCTCCCACTCCCAATCCAGTGCAGAGCTTATTGCCAAGGCCACCTAGGGCAGTAAATTGAAGGGAGCGACTCTCCTGTGCCATCAAACACAGAGTTTATCATCAGTGGTGACAGCAGGGCAGCTTGATCAGGAGCAAAAGAGCCTCCAGGGAGCCCCCTTCATGTTGGCACCCTAGGTGGTTGCCTGAGCAGCCTAATGGTAGCACAGGCCCTGCGTGTGTCTGTATGTATCTATACATGTGCCTGTATATGCATCTACATTTGTGCCCGTATGTCTACATGTGTGTTTGTATGTGTGTGTGTCTCCATGTGCGTGTTTCTGAGCAGTTAATAGCATGTGATGGCATTTTTTTCCCCCTTGAGCAATGAACTGATAATGTTATTTAGGGAGGAGGGAGTATTGTGCATGTGATGGCAAGTGACTTCAGGAAAGGAGTGGATACATGGTCTTTGTGTTGCCAATTGGTGTTTCTATTATAAGATAGCAGTGGTTAAATTTTATTTTGTCTGGGTTGGCAAAATAACTAGCTTCAGCCCTGGATGGTTAGAACAGAAATCTAACCAAAATAAAGAAAGGATTACGTTAATTTGACATTGCCTGGGTCCCAGTTAGAGATCATACATATTTCTCTAAGCAAACAGTGCTACGATTCATCACTGCACAATGCATAGATGCTTCACTGATTCTGTATGCAGGGAAAATATATGTTGATAGTTTTAAAAATAAATGAATGATGTATCTGCTTTTTTGGAAAGCTCCATTTAAAAAAAATTAATATAAATTTTCTCTTTATTAATAGATTAATAAAATGTACAAATGGAACATGTACAAATGTGCATATTTAGTATCATTACGTATTATCATATCACATATTTCCCGCTCCGCAAATTTCCAGGAGCTTACATTCTAAACCTTTAGGAACAGTTTTTTCAGTATTGATTTGTATAATATCAGTTGCATTACAGTCAATATCAAATTTGTGTGTCATACAGGTCTGTTCAACAAAAAGTATTTCTTTCAAAAATAACAGTCATATAATATCGTTGATAAGTGTGACCCAGACGTTCCCCAAAATGGATACAGCCCCCCATGCTGTGTGATCAAGGGCCAACGAAATTGGGCCAAGGGGGGACTTGGAAGGATAGCCCCCAGGCGTGACCAAAGGCCAGCAGACATTGGAAAGGGGGCTCGAAAGGATGACCCCCCCCATACGAGATACATGAGCAAAGGGGGGCTTGTAAAAGGCAGAACCAGGATGGAACCCAGCCGCCATGGAACTTGGCAAAAGTAGGTCACTCATGTGGGATATCAGCTTGAACTTGGGAGAAGGGTTGAAGGGAGGATGCCCAGAGTAAATAATGGAGCCATTAAGGAAAAGGGCATTCTTCCTGTTAACAAAGCACCGGTGATCATGACTCATGGCAGCAACATTCCCCAAAACAAGGAAGGCTGTAGGCACCCTGGAAGCCAACACCCTAGAAGCCAGGTGTCACTTTGTGGCACTTGATTCACACCTGGTGCCTCCTTTGTATCAAGGAAGTTTCTTCCTACCCTCCCTAACTATCTGCTAGCCACTTTTTATTTACCTTTCCCCCATGTGTCAATGGTATCTTATACATCTAGGATAGCCCTTGTTGTGATGGAAGTAGAAATTTTGGTTTCTCCCCTCATCAGCCCATTGTACACCCCCAACTACCCATCGAAGCCTCCCAAAATCCTTTGTTCAAAGCCCTATAACTTTATTTAATTTTATTTATTTATTTATTACATTTATACCCCGCCCCTCCTGAAACAGCTCGGGGCAGCTTACAATCTCAAAAGAAAAATAAATAAATAAATATATATATATAAATATAAAAATACAAACATAAAATATTTAAAACACGCATAAAATACAACAATTAAAACAGGACCAGGGAACATGATAAATAATACAATAAATAAGGGTGAAGGGAGATAAAAACCCTCCCTCCCCTTCCCCTCCCCAAAGGCCTGGGCGAACAGCCAGGTTTTACAAATTCGCCAAAATGTTAAAAGGCTTGGGGCCAGGCGAGCTTCATCCAGGAGGGAATTCCAAAGGTGCGACCCGGCCACCGAGAATACCCTCTTCATTGTGGCCCCCTGCTTAACACAGGGGACCTCCAAGAAGGCAGCCCTGGCAGACCGAAGGAGCCGCTCTGGAGTGCAGAGGGCGAGGCAGTCCCTGAGGTACGAGGGGCCCAGACCGTTAAGGGCCTTATAAATTAATACCAGAACCTTGAACCTGGCTCGGCTCGCTATTGGCAACCAGTGCAGAGTCCGGAGCACAGGTGTTATGTGCTCCCAACGACCTGTCCCTGAAAGGAGCCGGGCCGCCGCATTCTGCACTAGCTGCAGCCTCCGAACCAGGAACAAGAGCAGCCCCACGTAGAGCGCATTGCAGTAGTCCAGCCTGCCCCTGGTTTCCCCGTCAAAGAGAGAAATCTTGGAACACAGATACGTGCTGTTTGCTCTGTACGTCTGTGCTAAGGGGCCTCCCAGATTTTGGTCTGCCCCTCTCTTTCTTCCACCCCCCCCCCGAACTTCGCTGGATCCTGAGCTGTTGATCCCTTGTGCAATCAGCTAGGAGAGGTAAACCATAGGTCCAGACTCTCTTTCTCTCTCTCTCTCCTCTCGCTCTCGCTGTGTTTCTTCAGCGGACTACCCCCCTCCTTTTTCTCCTATCTTATTTTCACTTTCCCCGCAGCCGCTTGTATTCTCCCTTGTGTATCCCGCCAGCCAGACCGGGACTGTGTTTCTATATTCGGTAACCTTGCTTTTTTGTAAGCCAATAAACCTCGTTCAGTTTTTATTGGAACATTTGTCTCTTTCTCTCTTCTTCTATTTTGGGGAGGGGAACATACTGACTGTAGCATGTACCTGTCCTCAGACTGATCCTTTTTGAACATGTGGAGACCCCGGTTTAAGAAATTGGGCTAATTCCCCCTGAAGTTAAGGAACAGTGGATATTGGGGTACCCACCCCCCAATAATCACGAGTGGGAGGGGGTTCTCCTGTTAACATCGTCCTGTCATTGTTTGAAAATTCTTCCCCTTCTATGGAAAACCAAATTGCCTCAAAATCCTCGTGCTTATTTTTGAGGTTCGCTATCAGTGTGAAGAGGAACCATACATGACTGACCCACTCCTGTACTGAGATTTCCAATGTCTCCTGTATAGAACCCTGGGATTTCCAATGTCTAGCTATCACATTAGCTGCTGCTAAACATAAGACTTTACATGAGTCCTGATGTCATTGCAAGGCTCCCTCGTCAGGGTATATCCCTAATAGCACAATTTGAGGCTTGAAAGAAACTAATGCATTCGTTACTTTGTTCATAAAAACCCATACTTGTCTCCAAAACTGTCGAACAAATACGCAGGCTCAAAGACAATGCATCAGGGAACTCACCTGCCCACAACCTTTCCAACACAATTCCTTAGGATCCACACCAATATATTTCAATTGTACAGGGGTCAAATCGTACCTAGTAGAAATTTTTAGTTGTGTTTCCTTCACTTCCATTGCTGATGCAGTTTTGCATGTGATTGCATATATTTTTAAAATCTTTTTTTCTGTGAATTTGCAGGCCAAATCCTGTTCCCATTTTTTATATAGTTATTTACCTTACGATACATGAACCCTTTCAGTTCTTCATATATCCTTGAGAGTTTGCCCTTTGTACCTGTTAAATTAAATATGTTTGATTCTATCTCTAGGGGCACCCTCCCAAAGCTCTTTGTTGAATCAGAGACTGTAAACACGCTTTTCAGTTGGAGGTATTGAAATATATTAATTTTACCTTGTATTTCAGGGTATTTTCAGATGTTACGAGATCACAGTGAACCACGGTGAATACCCACCTGTGGTCAATGTGTCTCAAACGTCTGTTTGGCGGCCGCCAGATGTTCACCATGGTCAATCTGCACAAGGGGTCAATTTGAACCACGCTTCCCGGGCTAGCCGGGGGAATGTCCTGGGAAGCGTGGTCAAATGGACCCCCGGCAGGGACCAAAAAAAAGTAACGTCTGGCCGCTCGCCACGGCCCGGGATCACCGGCGGGATCCCGGGCCGTGGCGCATTCGGCCGGATGCGGCAGCCGCATTGGCCCCGCCACCCTCCCGTCTCCTCGGAGGGCGGGCGGCGGGGTGCGTGGAGGGGGCGGGGCCATGCGGCCGCATGTTGCGCCGCACGGCCCCGCCCCCTCCTGGATTCCCCGCCGGGATCCCCCCCGGCATGTCTGATATGGCATGACGGGGTGACCCCGGCGGTGAACGAATGGGTTGATTTCGGTACGGGGCCAACAGGGCCCGTAACGTCTGAAATCACCCAAAGTCTCCAATTCTTGTTTTTTTAAAATGTACCCTCAATAAATAATTGACTTACTTTATTCCTTTCTCTTTGAGTTGGGTCCTCAGCTGAATAGCCACCTCTTATTCCCTTATGCATAACCTGTCAATTGGAGAATATGGGGATGCATATCGCTTATCACCAAGCTTCCTTTGTATTAATCTCCAGTGTTTAAACACTAAGTGTGCAAATGGATGTTCTCTTATTAATTGAGATGGTATTACACCATCATCAACCAAACACTCACTAAATGCATTTACATCTAATAAGTCCTTTTCAATCTGAATTCAATCTGGGTGTTTTAGTTGATTGAACCAACTTTGTATTGTGACTAATACCGCAGCTTTATAGTAGAGCCTTAGATCAGGTAAGTTTA
Source organism: Sphenodon punctatus (assembly GCA_003113815.1). Taxonomy (NCBI): domain Eukaryota; kingdom Metazoa; phylum Chordata; class Lepidosauria; order Sphenodontia; family Sphenodontidae; genus Sphenodon; species Sphenodon punctatus. The sequence continues at coordinate 2,867,819 of QEPC01015005.1, read as the reverse complement.
AACCACCCATAATCAGTAGGTTTTAATAATATAGTCATTTTTAGTCTGGGTTTCTGAGCCGACCAAATTAGATCCTTAATTAAAATGTTTATTTGTTTTAAAAAGGCAGTAGGTATATTAAGAAAAGCCAACAAAATGTAAATTATTTTAGGTAATCCAATCATTCTAAACAAATTTATCCTGCCTAGCCAGGAACACATCAGGTTCTTCCATTGTGCAAACTCTTTCCACATCTGAGGCAAAATTAGGGGGAAATTAGCCTTATAGAGATCTTTACAATCTGGAGTAATTGTAACCCCTAAATATTTAATAGCTTTTGGGTTTTGAGAGATAATTTTTTAATCTGTTCTCTTTTTTCCTCTGATGTTGCAAATATTAGGGAATAGGATTTATGTTTATTAATTTTATATCCTGATACTTTCCCAAATTGTTCTATCGTATTTATTAAATGTGGCAGAGATTCTACAGGGTTTTTCAAGAATAAGATTTAATCATCCGCATAGAGAGATAATTTGTATTGCTGCTCATTTACCTGCTTAATTCTGCTGTATGGCAGCTGCCAAACCCTCCAAGGCAATGTCAAAAAGTAAGGGTGACAGGGGGCATCCCTGTCTTATTCCCCGTTGTAAATTTAAAGTCTCTGTAACCCTACCATTAATTATCAAACCGGATTGTGATTGGAGATAAATGGCCATTATCCATTTGAAAAAATTGCCTGAGAACCCCATTTTTTTCAGCATTGCAAATAAATATTTAAATTCCAAAAAATCAAGGCTTTTTTCACATCTGCAGATATGATCATGGCTTGTTCTTTATTATATTTTTGGAAATAGATCAAATTAACTACCTTTCTTATGTTGTCTGTACCCTGATGGCCAGATATAAACCCAACCTGATTTGGGTGTACCATTTCCCCAATCACACCCTTCAATCTTGTCACTAAGACGGTGCCAAAAATTTTAAATAATTGTTCAAAAGGAAAATAGGTCTATAACTTCCACACTTATCGACCAGTCTTCTGGGTTTAGGCACTAAAGTAATTTGTGCATCATAAAAGGATTGCGGCATTTTACTGTATTTCAAAATATCATTAAATACATTTGTTAGTTTGGGGCATAGAACTTTGGCAAAAACTTTATAAAATTTGCTCTGAAACCTATCTGGACTATTTCCTTTATTATCTTTCATGCTGTCAATAGCCTCTCATACCTCCAAATTAGTGATGGGTGTGTTTAAAAAAGCGTTTGGGGCATGGTTTAATTTAGGAAGCTTAATTTTATCTAAATACACCTTAATCTCTGACGGATCAGGGTTATTAGAAGTGTACATTTTTTTTTATAGAGGTCCAAAAATGCTTTCGGTATCTGATCTTATTCCTGGCATCTGTTGCCATCTTCCTGACATCTTTCAGCTATAAATCTTTCAGCCCGTACAGGGCTTTATAGATCAACACTAACACCTTGAATCGGGCTCGGTACGCTATAGACAGCCAGTGCAGAGCGCAGAGCACAGGTGTTATGTGCTCCCGCTTTCCCGTCCCCATAAGGAAACGGGCCGCCATGTTCTACACCAGCTGCAGCCTCCAAACCAGAAACAAGGGAAGCCCCACGTAAAGCGCGTTGCAGTAGTCTAACCTCGAGGTGATAAAGGCATGGATGAGAGGGGCCAGGTCCAGCCTGAAAATGTATGGACACAGCCTCCGTACCAGATACAGCTGGCGGAAGGCGGCCTTAGCCACCAACTCCACCTGCCGATCCAGCTGGAGACCC